>VWYP01015228.1:0-69748 GCA_013400435.1 Pycnonotus jocosus
TATTGAAACTTATCCTCAAGATCAGAATTGCTGCTGTTCACTGCAGAAACAGGTCTGAAATTGTCCTAGAGAATTCAACAGAACTAAACAGGACATCCTAGTCTAACCATTGAACATTTTCAGAAATGATGGCAGATGAAGTTGTAACCTCAGCAGGAAACCTGAGTAAAAATCATTATTTCTGAGCTCATTAGAACGTCAGAGACTCCACCCTGTATCAGAAATAAAATTTCTCAGTAATATTACATTCCTGTGTGAGAAGATCCTGGAAAATACTGAAAAAAACCTCCAACTAGTAGATATTCAAAAGCAGTTGCATAACTTCATGAGACTTTATAAGGTGAAGATTAATTGTTAGAGATTAGGAAATACATAAGGAAATTGTGTGAAGAAAATGAAATTTTTTGTGTTGACACATTTTTCTGCCAGTCCTCAACATGTTATAAATTGCCATTCTCACATCTAGAGAAGCAGAGAAATGGAAGAAAGCATTTTCCTTCTGTTGAGCTGCTTTTTTGACCTCTTCATCAAAGGAAAGCAGTAAGGTCACTTCCATTCAGAGCCCTGCTCAGCCCAGCAGAGCTGTGTTTTCCAGTGTCTTCCATGTGCAGAATGATAAAGTCCTTGCTCCCACCTGGGAGTCTGCCTGGCCAGAAACTGAAATCCCAACTTCAGTGAACCTATGGAAAATTTTGTAGCAGCATCTAAGTATTCAAAATTTCACCATAAGAAGGTATCTTCAAACATTAAATGCCAAGATGGAACGACCTAAGAATCTCAATTCAAATACATTCAGAGTTAATTGAAATACATGTTAAATCATGGTCTTAAGGGCCGGTGCCATGTACGAGACAGAAGAAAGAGGGCAGCAATAACTTCTTTGAGATAACTACAACTACTACCAAAGTTAGGATTTTTATTTAAGTAATAGAATGCAGGGTGTTAATGAGAGGAAATTTGAAATGCCCAGGAGTGTTCTGAACAAAACAGAATACAGAAATGACTTGTGCTATAACTTCTTTCAATTTATTCTTGAACAGGTAGTCATAAAGTAGAATGTAATTTTCTGAATGAATGGTATCCTGAATTCTTCCTGTTTGGCTATTCAGAAAAGTTGGCTATTTGAGGAAATTTCTGAAAAGCCTAGGATTTGTTAACTTGTGTTCCTAATGACCCTACAAGTCTGGCATGAAAAGCAAGCTGGTGTTCTTATAGAGGGGGAAGATGGAAAATTGGAGAAATCATGCTTTTCCATAATGGAAGATCTGAAAAGAAGTTAATACTTAAATACAAATTGGTGCTTTCGTTGTACTGCAAACATCTGTGTCCTGAAACCAATTTTACATTCAGCCAGTGGAAATGAACACTTCCCATGTGTGCTGGCCTAACACTAGAGAAATGTTTAGGGCTGTTGGAGAACTCTGGGATGAAACACTTTCCTTTGGAAAATGGCAAGCTGATGAAGTAGAGGCTTTTTTAAGACTCAGTTCCTTTCAAAAACCTTTTGATTTTTGAAAGAAAAGTACTGACACTGCCAAAAAAATTTTGGCTTAACTTTTATTAATACAAACTTTCCATTTTTAGTTCAAAGCAACTTCTCCTTCCCCTAAATTAATTAATGTGAGACAGTAATTAGTTAACTTCAGACACAAGTATGAAAGCATTATCTGAACAACCTGTTGAATGTACTATTGCTAGAGAATGATTCTGTGCAGAACAGAAAAAATAGCATTTGCATATTTTTACTGAATATTCTTGTGAATATTAATAGTATTTTATAATCTAAGTGCTTCATAGCATTAATTACATATAGCATTACATGAACACAACTGAGCAAAATAAAGTAAAACACAAGTAATGAAATAATCTAACAAGGGTTCCATTAGGAGTTTTGCTGAGAGGCAGCATCTTGTCCCTTTCATGTTTCTTACTTTCTTCACAACAATAATGCATATTTTCCAAGCATCAGCATGTACTTAGCTTGGCCACTTGAGAACCAGGTCATTGTCCTCCAAATCTCTTATCTGGCTCTTGAGCAAAGACATCATTTTCTGAATCAAATCAAAAAGTTTATTCAAAGAAATTGTGTTTGAATAGGCAGATACATGACTATTTTGAAGTATGTTTTAGAGAGAGAAAGAAAAAAAGACTAAAGTGAATTATTTCTTTATTTGCTTTTGGCAAATCCAGAAGATTGATAAGTAGACTAGACTGAGAAAAAAATAAATTAGAGTCTTCTGATCATGTCTTATTTTATTCCAGTTCAAAAATAGATAGCCACCCAGCAGGCCAAATCTCAGATTGTTTGGAAACCATTTTGATGTGTCCCAGTTTTCTAAGCCCTGAGGTGCTAATTTTCAGTATTATATTGTATCTAATTGCTATAGGGTGTTTTTTTGATAAATCTGAAATACACTAGGGACCTTTCTCATACTGTAAAGTCAAAACCGACAGAGATGAAGAAAAAAACTCAAATTAGTAAACATACAATGTCAAGCAGTATTTTCTCCACATACATTGTATCAAAAATTAAATAAAGCAAGGCTGTGGGCTCACAGACAAGTATTTTTTTCTGGATTAAGCTTTTTTTTGAAGAGCAGGTGCAAAGCATGAAAATATTGCCAAGGCAGTTGAGTGTGTCTCATACTGGACTTGAGGAAATGTGTCGTATGGTCATACTCAAATAGCAGAATATATAACTGCTAACTAAGGCTCTCAGCAGTTAGTAAAAAACCCAAACCAAAATAAATCAAACCAAACTAAATCAAAACAAAAAACTTCCATAGGTGGTGGGGTGGTTTTTTGGTTTGTTTGTTTGGTTGGTTGGTTTTTTTTGTTTTTTTTTTTTTTTAATTTGGGGCTTTTAATCATATGACAAAGTTCGACAGCTTGTACAGATCTTAGGCTCCATGGAGGAAGCTGTTTATTTATATTTAGAAGAGAAATATAACAACTGGAAATATGATGCATTGGGAAATGTTCAAAGGGATGCATTTGAAGTGTCACATCCAGATTTTACTAAAGCAATTGGGAGTGAGGAACAACAGCATCTCTGTGTGAAAATCATCCTACAATGAAATCTCTTGAGTATTTTCATGCCTATAGCCTCAATTCTGCCAGGTCCTGTGATGGTTGGTCTCCTGCAACTCACAAAAATTCAGAACAAGCATTCACAAGCTTCTGCTAAATTTGTATCTTACATATATTTTACACTGATACATGTTGCATGTCTATTTCTAAATAAAAATAAAGAGGATTGTGTAGCTTTTAAATTAAAATATAAGCTGTGAGTCCTGAAGTCTTGAAGAATTACAAAAAAAATGGGATTGTCACTGATTTCCTTCCTTCCTTCCTTCCTTCCTTCCTTCCTTCCTTCCTTCCTCAAATGTCTTGTGAATTGCAATGTCAGTCTATGAATAACTGGATGAGTGGAAAAGGTTTTACTTTAGTTCAGATCCCTTCTCTTTGTTCTTTCTCTTCCTTCTGTATTGTTAGCTTTTATAGCTGTTTTTTTTTTCTTTATTTTATTACCTATAGTACCCTGTAGATGTGTTTTGTGTTGTATATGGAATTTTTTTCTGTAACAGATTTCATTATCATATAGTTCAATTCAATTCAATTTTATTTCATTCTAACTGTTGACACTCAAATTGATAAGGGAATAAATATTAGCCATTCCCTTTCCCCTTTTCTCCCTGTGAATTATGCCAGGGTGCAAAGGGAATGGCAAGAATTAGTTATGGTTTCTGTGGGTGTTTTTTTGTCTTTCAGGGAGCACTACAAACAGAAAAGACAAGTGCTCAAGTTAGTATTTTGAGTGATGAATCAGTCAAATGGAAAATCTAGTTGATGTTATGCTCTTCTTCAAAGATTGCATGTATGGAACTTGCAGAGGTTTTGACTGTGGGTTCTTGTTAACATTATGAATCACCTGTTGTGTGGCCCACTACAAATTAATATAATTTAAAAAAAAAATACCTTTGGAAAGGGCTGATAGGAAGAATCCAATGTTGTGAAGCATCTGAAATGCTTAAGTATTGCATTCTGGATTGCAACTGTGTGCCTAAAATGATGTGTTTGATATATTAGCCAAATTTTATGTACTTATAAGGATTATCAAAGCTATTTAATGAAGTAACTAAAAAAAATTAGCACTGTTGATTTGATTTAAAATTTCTCCTGCTTACCTTTTTGAGATAATACATCATTTTATGCAGCATCTGTTATGAATGAAATGTAACTTTCAGCTCCTTTTTCACAATTCCTGCATATACATTTTTCTTTATAACAAACAGTTACAAAGCTCTGAGAGCCCACAGCTGTTTGCGTTAGATAGAGAAAACATGCCTCTTTTTGTTCCTACAGGAAAAAAAAAAATTGAGTTAGTTTCAATGTGCTGATAAATGTAAAAGTGGTAATATTCCAAGGTGGGGTTATGACAGAGACAGCTTGTTAAACACATCAAAGTGCACCCCAGATAACAGCTGAATTAGGCTGCATGGTTAGGAATTTATTCTAGTTGAAAATATACTTTCTATACATGGAATTCAGCTCCACCACTACATACCCCACCCAAACATTTGTTTGTTTTCTAAAACTTGGAGCAGTGATGCATATGGAAAAAAGCTAAAGAGTTTCATATGTTCAGGAATTGTTCAGAACAATTAAACAAGATGCCATTCAGATTTAGCTGTTGTGACAAGTAAGAGAACAAAATGTGAACTGCGTGCAAAATATTATTCCCCTTTTGTGAACAGTATCAGGATTTTTTTGGCTTGCAGACTGAACAAGTGACACGGTTAGCTGAGTGACACTTCACTTCCAGCTAATTCTTGGCATCAAACTTAGTCTTGTACAGCTGCACTGACTGATATAAGCTCTACCTTGGGATATGGTGCTCTTAGATCAGTGCTTTGGAGAATCCTACAAAAGCCTTGCATTCCAAGCTAGAATAGAAAATGAAGGGGTTTTTCTTACATTTGGGTTTTGGTTTTTTAAGTCTCAAGGGTTCATTTCTCATCTCATTAAAATCAATGGGAATTTAACATTAAACTCAATGTCAGTTTTTATTCTCAAATGACAATTTATGCAGTTGTGGGATTTATCATGAGCTCTACTGGGATGATGCATTTGAGAAACTAAACACTCCCTTGGTTTTAAGCAGTCTCTGAACGCATCAAACATGATGAGGTAAAGGAAAGTTTTGAGATTTATGTGAATTACTGAAGCAATGGTTAGGATGGGAGGAGAGGCAGCTCTTCAGTGCTGGTTCTGTCTGGGATAGAGTTAATTTTCTTAGTAGCTGGCATGGAACCCTGCTTTGTATTTGTGTTGGAAACAGCGCTGATAGCGTGTTTGCACTCCTGCTGAGCAGTGCTGGCAGAGCACCAAGGCCTTGTCTGCCTCTCATCCCAACCCAGCAGCAAGTGGGCTGGGGGGGCACGGGAAGCTGGGAGAGGATTGACTGGGACAATCGACCCCAAGTGACCCGAGGAGTGTTCCATGCCACATGGCCTCATACTCAGTATGTAAACCTGCAGGAGAAAAGAGGGGATGTTTGGAGTGAGGTTTTCATCCATATTGGAGTCACCATTATGGCTTTCCTGTAGGCAGCTGAACACCTGCCTGCTGATGGGAAGTGGTGAATGAATTCCTTGTTCTGCTTTGCTTGTGCATGCCCTTTTTGCTTTACCTATTAAACTTGCTTTACCTCAATACACTAATTTTCTCATTTTTACTCTTCCAATTCTCTCCCCCACCACACCAGGGGAGTGAACAAGCAGCTGCACAAGACTCAGCTGCCAGCAGGAGTTAAACCACGTCAACCACCTGTCCACTCCTTTTGCAGGGACCCATTTTGATCTGGCAGTTTCAGGCAGAGGCATCAGTGTGCCCCAGCCAGTGGCTGCCCAGCAGTGCCATGAAGATTGCAGAAGCCTTCCTGTAGCACTCACTGTAACTCTGCCCAGGTAAGCATTAAAGAATTGTCTGAAATCACTAAGCACTGACATTGATTTAAAAATTCTGGAGGTGTATGCTGGAATTCAGTTCCTAGCCATCTCCCTGGAGCTCTGTGGCTCTGTAAAAAGAGTTGTGAAGAGTTTTGTAGCTCTATCATCTTTAAAAGCCACTCCCTTGTAAAGAGTTTAGGGATTGTTTGATAAGTTACTCAACATGTGGCTTGGTGCTGCCTATAAATTATGGCTATGTTTTTCACTCCAGATGTAAATTAAGAAAATAAGTTTATTTATATAATGCTTAAGTGCAAGAAATAGAGATATTTCTAGGGACATGGATGAAGTTAACGCTCAGAATATTTTAGCAGGATATTGAGTAATTGAAACAGAACCTTTCATTATAGCATCACAACAGCGTTAAAAGAAATTTTTTACCTTCTGTCATGATGTCAAAGGGAATGACAGTGTTTCTATCTGCATCTGAAAGGAAGATAGCACATTTTCCATGGATCCTAGCAAGATGAGCACCAACAACCTGTGACTCCTGAAATGCATTAAAAAACTGACAGATAAAATTATCTGCTGAAAATGTAGTAACAGCCATTAATAATGGCTCCTATAGTACCTGAATTCATGTCTTTTTAAGTTTCTTAATGCAAAAAAAAAGTGAAAGCGGGAGATTTCTGCAAAACTACAAAACATAAAACTTATCAAGGTATATCCCTGAGGTAATGAAAAAAAAATCTTAAGTCAGTTTTTTCATGTACATTTAAAATTAAAGAAAACTCTCAAGCAGTGTCATAGAAAATATGGCAAGCATATATAAGATATATTTAAGCATACCAACTGATTGATCCTTTAGTTCCAGAATTTAGACATATTCTGGAAGAACAAGAGAAATCTCATTTCTCTAGATTATTTATCAAAAAAAATTACTCATGTGTTGTATAATGAGATGCAGGACCAAAGGAATCCTAAATTTGCTTTTGGGAAGCAGTTAGGCCATTTTTTTTTCCATAAGTGATTGCTGGACCACACGGACATGATGGAGGGAACAGTCTGCTTGATAGGGAAAATGTCTCAGACTGCATGAGAGGCAATATGGGGTGACCCTAATGAAGGCAGCTTCTTTTCCTCTTGAGTAGTGTACAACACAGGTGCTTGAAAGTCTTAAAAATAGTAGAAGGAGGACTACTTGTAAATTACCATGTTTCTGCTATAGCTGCACTGAGTTAGTAGTGCTGTGCTGCAAATTTTACTGTCAGAATCTATTCTCTTTAAATGTTCCCTGCTTTTTACTCTTGATATTTTCCTATTAGCTCGTGGAAGACAGAGATCTTATATTCAATGAAAAATGAGGGCATCAGAAAACAATTGATGGTGCCCTGAGCATTTTATCACTATTGTAGCCTCTGAAAGCAAATCTCAAAAAATTCAGATATGGAAGTAACAATATTTGTTCCAGGACCTTTTTTCAGTCTCCTCCAAGATGACAGTGAAAATATTAATTTCTGGTTTTGAATTGGGGAACATTTTCTTGTTCAAACAACAGGAAGTTAGGTATTACCTGGTAGCATTATATTTGCAGAATATTAAGAATATGAATAACTATGCTACTTTTCTGGGTTTTATATTGGATGAGTAGTTACTATTAAAGCTTCACAACTTGAAAATGTCTCCAAGCATTTAGACAAATGATTTCTACAACAGCAACAGATTTTCAATTATGATCGCAGCTAAGCTGACTATTTTTGCAGAAGTCAGACTTTCAGTTTTCTTAACAAAAGTCAACATTTCAAAGGAAAACTTCTGCTGAAAATGAAGATATTTTTGTCAGCCTTTACAGTAAAAAATAGCTGCTTATCACCCAGCTAATCTTAATATATATATATGTGTAGTAATGAAATTATACTTTGAGTCTATAAAAATAACCACATATTCAAATGGTGACATCATGGTCTCTCCTGTGATACAGTCGGTAGAAATGTTGGACCTTGACAAAGAAGTTCCTTGTCTCTGATGAAAAAACTCCCAAATGCACAGCTGCTTTCTGAGAATCAAATGTAAACCACACAAATTATATCTGTTTATTATATATGGTTCTGGGGTTTTTTTGTCCCAGCTGCTGACACCTTAATAATACTTGAAAATAGCCAAAAAACTTCATAATTCCTGGAAAGAAATGAGATGTATTGCTTAGTCCTTTTCTAAAAGAGCTTCAGGAAATCCTTTCCTAAAAAAGTAGACTTCATTATTTGTTAGCTTTCTTTGTTCTTACTAAAAGATTGTTTTTCCTGGACAGCTTAACCTTCTTCCCTGCCAGTCTACTTGTCTATGTTAATTAAACCAGATCATCAGTAAAGCACAAGGGACAGAAGATAGGACCGTGGCCATCGCATGCAGTGAAGAAAGCACTTTCTGGGAAATGGGGCTGTTTTTTGACCTGTTTCTCTGTCTCATGCTTCCCCTCACACACCTGAGCCTGGCATGAGAAATCAGAATAGCAGTGTCCTCCCATATGATGACAAAAAAACCCGTCACCATCTCTTTTTTACTTTTTGTTTGTCAAGCTTCCTTAACTCCAGGACCTCTTTTGGCATTGCTGCACAAAGGCGTAATTAAACAACTTCACCCTGATTCTAGAGCCATTATCCATCTCTCAGTTTAATACTTCCTGTGTGGTTTCTCCAGAGTCACTTTAGGCATCTGCATGAGCAGAGAGGATGTTGCAGTCCCCACTGCTGGTTAGGTGCGAGTGATGAGCCTGGAATGGCTGGGTTTGAGCTTCTGCCCACAGTGACAGAGACACCACCTGGATTTTACTCACTTCAGCAGGATTTGCCTCAGTGTGTACTGAGGTTAAATGCTCATAATGGTCCTTCCCTGGGCCTGGGCAAGAGTATCTCTCCAGACTTCATATTGTATAGAAGACTTGTGTTTGAGAGCTCAGTCCAGACTTGTTTGAGATAGCAGCAGCAGGCAGTAAGTGTCTAAAGCCATGGCCAGAACAGATGTATGTGGCAAAATCTGTGAAGGAGGAATGTACAGCAACATGGCTTGCTTTGAAGACAGTACCCAGTTCTAACAATAAATCTGTCATAGGTAAACCAAAACTATTTCCCATCTATAAACCCTCTCTGCTTCCTGATAGTTAGCCATGAGTGCTTTATTACTACAAAAGTTGTTACTTTCAATGAAATGCAAAGAACAAGAATGTGTTTACTATTATCACCAAAGCTTTCTGAAGCAGGGAGCCTCAATACAACCCCAATAATCTTTGAGACAATCTTACTCAACCTTCTGTAACTCAATTCTTACACTATTTCTTTGCAATTTTTGCATTTTTCATTAAAACCTCCAGTATACAAAAAGTATCAGTGGTGGCCAGGGTTTGCCAGGATAGCTGAGCATGTAACTTGTATATAATTTTATAATATAATATAATTTTTAGCCAAATAGTATAATTTTTAGCCAAATAATAATGATGTTATTAATGTATATGTAATGTATATTAATGTAACACAAAAATTACAAACATATACTGGAATGGGAAAAAAAAGTTTGGTTTGATCAGTTTTCTGAGAAAACCTAATTTCTTTCCACTGACAGAAGAAATTTTCTCTTGAACATTGCTGCTGGTTTTATTCAGCCCTACTTAGAAGATCAGTGGCATAGGGTGATGATGCATTTTCATGTCTGTACTAGATTTGCTGAGACTTTTGACTGTCTCTAAATCCTCAAATTAGATGCAAACACAGGGAGAGTATGGCTAGCTGATTCTCTTGCAAGTTATTAAAATATATTTGAAACAGTAGAAATGTCACAGGCAAGCTGGTAAATATTTTTAAAAAAATTCATTTCCCAGACCATTTCACTTTTTAAATTATATTTTACCTGATATAGAACTATTTAAATGTTTAACTGACTGAGCTGAAAAATAAAAACAGAGGATAAATTACTTGTAGGCATAGGCTTTATAAAGCAGGTGTATCTGTGGCAATAAAAATTCAGCATAAGATTTGCATAGAAGATGCCAAGGATGATTGTGCTCTCAGAAATTTCCACTGCAGTTATGTGATGAGGAAACCAATTTCCACTGTTTGAAAATTAAAAATTTGAGCTAAATGTTGCTAACAGTTCAGACATCACTAGACTTACCATTTATAAAGAGTTTTGGTTCATACATATGGTTTAAATTCCAGTCAGGATTAAAGGACAAAATTTGAAAAATCAGCTTCAAATTCAGATATATGATTCTTTTCAGCTTTCTGATGTGGGTCAAAACTGGATAGCAAAACAATTCTATATCCACTAACTGTATAGGCTCTAATGAAATTACATTTTTTAAAAAATCCTTCTCATCTGGACCCAAATTACTAGAAGGCTGCAAGAGCTGAGAACACAATTTGACTGAAATTTACCTTGACAGATGTCTAAAAAGACTATGTCATATTATTTTATACTTCAAAAATTGTTTTATAGCAATGTGTGTATATCTCAATATGTTCTTTTACTATAATGTAAAAATACATCATACTGCAAAAGTTCTGATTCAGCTTCCTTTGAACTCTATGGAATTAGCCCTACTGACTCAAAGGAAAGCTAAACATTCCTGTCCTGTCCTGTAATAATTCTCTGGCACTGTCCTAGTCCCTTTAAAAAAAAAATGAAACATCTGCCTTTGAAAAAACTGAAATAAGAGTGATAAAAATCAGAGATAGCCCAAGTCTCATGCTACCTCAGTGGTTCCAAATGTACCTCTTCAGTTCATCAATTTTCTCTGGGCAATTTCTTTTTCAAAACTTCATTACTGACAAAATTTAAACTGTAACACAGGGAACAAGCTTTCATTTTTCCATCATGCATTAAAATAAAAAGTTGAAAGAAATCCTACTGAAAACATTCTGGGGTAATTTTCATACTTTTCCACAGTTTTATCTCACTCTACCTGTTCTCATGGCTTTAAGGAGTTACTGCATTTCCCTTGAAACAAACATGTCTTTTAAATGTATCATTTTTCTTGCTCTTGTTTTTTCAAAGCTCGAGAGTTGAATATGATCAGACTCAGTTGTGGTTTGTCACATGTTCCTCAATAAGGTTTTTTTTTAACACAGTATGTTATTTAATATACTTTCTGAGTACTCCTGTTAAAAAATTCCTGTCTCTAAAATAATGTAATAATTATTATATGTATAGATGTTAAATAATCTTGGGGTTTTGTTAGAAATAGTTGTATTTCTATTAGCTCCTGAGTATTTAGAAGACTTTTAAGAAAAATAACATATTTGTTCATGGGCAATGTTACTGAAATTCAAGTTTGCATCTTGCACAAAATTTTGTGAAAGGGTATTTGTAGTAGTATGCAGACCTCTGGAAGGCAAGCAGAAAATTTTTTTAGTATACAAGAATTTTTTCTGCTTTGTAATACAACATTAATTTCTCACTGTCATTCCTTTAACGCAGCTAATATCTGACTATTTGAGAAAAAGCTGAATTAGTTGTATAATTAAGTTCTGTTGTATAATTAAGTTCTACAAAGATGTTTGCTAAAATAACTAAATGACATAACAAAGCCTTGTGTGCCTGAAATTTTTGGAGATTTTTCAGCTGCAGTAACTTGCTATTAATTATATATTATCCCTACCAATAAGCCCTGCCTTGACACACTCCTCAGTCTATTCTGAGGTCAAAGCTGTCACTGAATCTTTACGAAATCAGAAGGAAATTTTTGAAAAGTCAAAAAAGTGCCTAAGAAATGTACCACTTTTACAGATGAAATTCACTATCAAGCCCCAGAAAAGACTGAGCAAGTCCAGCAGCTTTGTAAATGTGATTAAATTTCTCTCCCAATATATATTTAATCCAGAAGGAGGTAACCAGTGAAATTAATTTGAGCTTATTTTTCTGTATTTTTCCATTTATCAAGATAAAATTTGGCATTATTATGTTTGTCCTATAACATGAAATGTATGATAATTTCTTTTTGATATTAGTCCTTTCATGTAGCTATCAACTAAGACTACAAAAATCCACATTGCACTGGCCACTGATGGAAAATTCTTCAGACTCTGACAGAAGAACTGAAAATAAAAGTGTTTCCATGGTGAGAGATGAAAACAGTAATGGGATCATAACCAAGCTGTATTCCTGTGAATAATTGTTAGGTCTGTACTAGCATTGATGAAAGCAGAATTTATCTATGCTTCTTCTGAAACATACACTGCTGTCAACTAGTGTTTTAGTTTCTATCTGACAATAAAATCTGTAATTTTTTTTAAACAAAATATAAGTGAACAGGAAAACAGGTTAGAAATTTAAAGACCTTGCAACATGTAATAATTTTAAACCAAAGTCTGCCTGCCATTTAAGATGTACTAAATGTACATTATTCTTTGTATATCACTCCTAAAACTCTTAAAGTCTCCAAAAACCTTAATCTCTACCAAAAAAAGAAAAAATAAAAAGCATTCCAGTGTCTTTGTCAATATGCATTTTACATACAGTGATATATAAAATGAAGTATTTTCTTAAGAACCAGTAGTATAACAAATCTGTGTAATCCAGTGACAGTAATTCTTGTACTGAGAACTCAACAGTTCCTTTTAATTACCCATTAACCTAAGAGAAATTATCTCTTTCTATGAATTTAACATTTGATTTCTGGCAGCCAATACTTTTAGATCTTTACTTTTACAGCAATATATTCAGTGGCCACAACTAGGTAACAGACCTCCACATCCAAATACAAAATGCATTCAAGTGATTCCATGTCATGCAGCATGATAAGGCATCATTTCCATCAGGAAAAGATTATGTAGTGCAATGCTCATTTGCCCTACTTTTACTGCTCACCATATTTTTATTTTGGTTTTTTTATTCTAGAACACATCTGACTTTTTCAGTTTAACAAAATTTTCAAGGCCAAAAAGAATTTCTTATTTCCTTGAGTGCTGAAAAAGAACAATTGTCAGGCAGTTGAGTGACACTTTTCTCTCTGTATCTAACAATCTATCTTTGTACCTGTTTTACTGAGCCACATTTAGTGCAGCAGTTACAGGTGAGGAATTCCTGCATTATGTTCAACAGGATGGCTTTCCCCCTTCCTATCTTCTGCAGGACTGGGAAGTGCACTGCTGTCAGCATCTGCCCTCAGTATTTCAAAATTTTTTCCAATTTAAACCCATGTCAGTGTGGAAGATGTAGCTTTCCTGAATGGTTAAACCACCTAAACATAAGTTCTGGACTGTGAAATACATCTAACTGTATGAAAAATTGTGCATAGTGATCAATGTTTTTCAATCAATGACAATAAAAAATCTGTCAGTGACAATGGACAAGATAAATTATTTATAACACAGAAGAGGAATATGAAAATTCTTAGGTCAGGCCCTATCAAGCACTATTTATTGGCAAAAAAACCACATTCTCTTCTGGTCAGTGCTAACAGTGTCTAGTGGTGCAAGTTGAAAGAAGTGAGAAACAATTTTTTGTCTATTTTTGAATGCAATAGATAACACGATTGAAAGCCACTCAAAATTTGTCTTATTCTTTGAACATTCATACTTTAAAGGGAAATAACCCTGAAACTTTAAAGGGAATAAACCCTGAAACTTCTTTCACATGAAAATAGTGATAATAGCCTTCTAGGAGAGGGCAACTTTGTGGAATTACTTCATTTTTATTATATTTCAAGTTATTTTAGTAGTCTGAACAAAAATTGAGAATTATTCAAGGTATTTATCCACATATAATTGAATCATGGATGAAATGTTATATTTAAAATACATGAGTGTTAGTTCAAAAGAAAGGATTTCACACATTTAATCTCTGTGACTCCGTAAATTAAGTGTTTGATCTCTACCATGGAAATTTAAGCTGGTGGGTTAGCATCAAGCAGAAGTATTTGGAAAACAGGTAACAGTGTAGAACTAAAGAAGAAGCATTTCTGTAAAGATAAATTTGTGAACTATATACTTAAGGACATTACTTGCAATAGATTGAGAAAAGATTATTAAAAAAGAAGAGGTTAAATGTGTAAAATCCTCTGTATTTTGAACTAAAATTTCATCTACTATTCAATTATATGTAGATAAATACCTTGAATAGTCCTCAACATTTCATTTACCTTCACCTCTTTCTTGTCTTCATTACTGCTCATTGCCTTCCTCCCTATTACATTCCTGTCTTGATGCCTTGACAAGCAACTTTTTCATTTTCTTCCAATTCTATTTGTCCTGTAATCTTTAACAGTCATGGCAGACTCCCTTGAGAACATTTCTGTTTCTGGGTCAAGATTTTCTTTGTCTTATTTAATGCTATTTCCCTCTGAAATTAGTAAATTCTTGTCATCAGTATACCTGTGGTTTAGGATTCAGTTCTAAGTCTGTACATAAATTCTATCTGCTTTAATTACCATTTGAATCAAAGTCACATAAAAAGAGTTAGTTGTACAAATTTGTGTGTGTATGTGGTCTTAAATAGTAAGATACACTTTAAGAATATTTAACTTTTTTTTACTGTACCATCTCAGAATCAAACAGCTTTTCCTTTCTTTAAGGTTTCTTTTCTCTTACCGCCGTCTCCAGATACCTTTTTTGTTTGTTTGTTTGTTATGCAGTAAGTTGATATCTTAAGTCTTGATGACTGTGCAAACTCTTTGGCTCAGGCATAGTCCTTCTCTCTGTGTAATAAATGAGGCCTCAGAAGAGCATCTCAACAATAATCAACAGTAATGAATAAAATTAGTGCAATAGCTACACATATTCTTTTTATATATACACAACTAGATGTGCAGAGTGTAGTAAGGTGAAATTTAATAAATCCAAATGCTGAGTCCTGCATTTTGGCCACAATGACTCCCTGCAATGTTATAGGTTGGGCACGGTGTGGCTGGACAGTGCCCAGGCAGAAAGGGACCTGGGGGTTCTGGTGACAGCAGCTGGACATGAGCCAGCAGTGTGCCCTGGGGGCCAAGAGGGCCAATGGCATCCTGGCCTGGATCAGGAACGGTGTACCCAGCAGGAGCAGGGAGGTCATTCTTCCCCTGTACTCAACACTGGTCAGGCCACACCTTGAGTGCTGTGTCCAGCTCTGGCCCCTCAGTTTAGGAAGGACATTGAGACGCTTGACCGCATCCAGAGGAGGCAACAAGGCTGGAGGGGGGCTTGGAACACAAACCCTGTGAGGAACAAATGAGGGAGCTGGGGGTGTTTAGCCTGGAGAAAAGGAGACTCAGAGGTGACCTTATCACTCTCTACAACTCCTTGAAATGTGGTTGTAGCCAGGTGGGGGTGGATCTCTTTCTCCAGGCAGCAACTGACAGAACGAGAGGACACAGTCTCAAGCTGTGCCAAGAGAAATATCAGCTGGATATGAGGAAAAAAGTTTTTTACAGAAGGAGTGATAAAGTACTGGAATGGTCTGCCAGGAGAGGTGGTGGAGGCAACATCCCTGAATGTGTTGAAAAAAAGATTGGGTGTGGCACTCAGTGCCAAGGTTTATTTGAGGTGTTAAGGCATGGGTTGGATTCAATCTTAAAGGTCTGCTCCAACCTAGTGATTCTGTAAATAAGGACCAAATTATATTCAATGATGCCTGTAAATTGTTTAAATTAAAATGTTTGTGATGTAGAATTTGAGAACAGAAATAATACCTTGTGGCATATGAGAAGATGTTAGTAAATGTAAATTCCTGAAAATTGTGAGCTTATTTTATTCCTCCCCTATAAATATCACATTGGCTAAAAATCTCCCAGCATTAAAAAAAAAAAAAAAAAGAAATGTATTTTATGCTGCCCTTGCTTACTTTCCAGATGTTAAGCATTTGGTGTGCACAGTAGACAAATTTTCCAGCATAGGTCCTAAACCACGAAAGGAGAAAATTCACTAGTGTGTCTTTAATAAAGTCAACACTGCTTTCTCAGAATTTACATGGGAGTTGTATATTGGGAGAAAGTGTTTCTTCCTCTCTTCTCCCAGTGCAGTTCATTTGTCTGAATGCCAATAAAAGTGAATCTTCATTAACATTTTTCACTGAGGTCACTTATTGGATTTCCTGACTGTGAGTGCAATATATTCTGGACTACTTACTGGCAGAAAGAAAAAAAAAAATCAGATTTTTCTGGGAACTATTTTCCCCTTCTGTCAATAAGAAGACTTTCCATATACTAGTGCCAGTCTAAGTTACCACTGCATTACATCATACAGTCTGTGACTTGTGGACTTAGTGATCCTGAAATATTCTTACCTTTGTTTTATGAAACATTTCCAAACAACATTTTTCACTCTCTCAAAGGCTCTGGGTTAGAAGATCAACTGCAGGTTTGCGAGTTCCTTTAAATGCTGGTCCTTTGGGACCTTAGCAAAAAAAGTGCCCCTGCCAAATATCCCTTATGCTATGGAAAAGAAAGACAACACAGTGTCTCAGATAAGATATAAAGCTTCATTCCTGGACACCAGAATGAGTCTGCTCTCCTGCCATGAGGTCATTCCCTCAACAATGATAACAACAACAGTTAGATAAATGGAAATCAGACTTCTAAAATTTTTTCAGGAAATATTTTCACTAAATTTTGCACATTGTTACAGAGAACACTGAAAGTCAATGTTAATGCTAGTCTGTCCAGTATTAAGATGTATTTAGGACATGTGTTTGGTCCTCTTCATTACTCTGTGCAAAAGTGTAGTTATACGAAATTAATTTATGACAATGCAATTCATTCTAACAGGTGCAATCAAACAAAATAGAAAGGTCCGACTCTTATTTGTGCTCAGTCAGTTAAACCTGAAGTTCCTTCTACTAAATTACATTACCACACAGGCACAGAAGATTAGGCTAAAATAGCCTCCAAAAAGGTAATGGTTACCTTGCTACATATTTTAAAGTATGTAGTTTTTCTTTGTTTCTGGGTGTACTAGGTAATCAGATGCATTTTGGTTAGCATGAAAAAAAGTGCAAAAAGCAATGCCATCAAGAAAATTGATTCTGATAGGCGCCTGTTTGAAATATTTACCTTGGACTCTGCAAAAGTCAGGAATGTTCTAATCCAATATAAACACTGAGTTAACGCTAATACCTCTATCCAATTCAAATGCTGAGCTGACAGAAAGATTAGAAAAAAGTAGGTGAGTTAGTAGTTCAGTATCTCCTTTATGTACTTATTTTTCCATTCCTTTGATCCTGGAGCTTTTTGAAACTACACCAAGTTGATTATCTTTTTGCCTTAGTTTCACTGGGCTAATCTTTGGTTCATTTCGATTTTGTTTAACTTTTTTTAAAACATTGTCACTTCGTAACTCTATATTTTAATAACTGTAGCAGCCACACATATTGGCAATATAAGTCATCTTTACATCAAGCAAATCAATAGTATCTCCCTTCTGTAATTATGATGATCATAATTACAAATTATGCTTGTCATAGTTATTAATTCTTAGAGTAGCACCCATGTTCAATAATTTAGCTTTTAGGCACATAGATCTAGATGCTGTCTCACCCTCAAATGCAGACACAGAGATGTCCTAAGACCATTATAATCGAAAGGTTATGGTCATAAATTACTTTTTAAAATAATAGCTTTATTTTTGTATCATGTACTTAAAATATTTCTAGTTAAAATTTAGATACTGTGACTTTATAACAGACAAAATTGTTCAGAAAATGTTATTGATCAAACTATGTAAAATGAGCTTTGAAGGACAGTGTGCCATCCAGCTGCAGTGTGCCTTGTCTAAATCAGGAGAAAAATATGTGTGTGCAGACTGACCATGTACCACTGTCTCCAGCAGGTTCTCCTTGGGAAAGTGCTGTCTCAATGTGTTCTTCCTTTTAAAATGTTCTGATTTAAGTCTTATTCATCTGCATTTATGAGGCACTTATGACAAGTTTGTAATTTGTCTGCTATTGTCAGAGAATTTCTCAGAGTGATATAATACACACCAAGCCCAGGCTGAGAACTCATCCAACCCCTAAGCCATGCAGCTGTGCCAGCTGGGTTCTAGTCTGATCTAAAATGTCCTGCCAGGATCTGGCATCTGCAGGGTTCAGTGTTGACACACGAAAAGCTGTCTGAGTCAGACTGGCATTTCCCAGCAGGTTGTGTGTATCATTGTCTGTTGGATGCCACGGCCATTGACTTTTGAAAAAAAAAAAAAAAATTCACCACTTATTTTGTTCAGAAGATATGCAAATGCATGTTCACTGTGCCAAAAACCCCCCAATTGAGCAGGAAGAAACAAGCACTGATGAAATATGAGAGCATGGAGAAGCAGCAGGCACTCAGCAGGGAGGTAACACTTTAACAATAACAAAGACACATTCTCCCTCCTAATATTATTCTTCAAAAAGAAGAATTTCTAATTTCATTGACATTGAGTCCTGTCATCCCCCTTGACCTACAGATTCTTCTCTGGCCCTATTTTCTCCAGCAAGTAAGAACATGGACAGGAAAGACTCACAGACCCACCCCATCAACAACCCAGATAACAACCTCAAAATGAAAAAATTTAATGAAAACACAAAAGATTCAATCTTCCATTCCAGGTCTGAAGAAAACATTCCACTGTATTTTTCCTGAGTGGACTTTGAGCAGAACTCTCCAACCCTTTGCATCCTGCTGCTATGCCTGTTTTGGGTGCTGTCTGTGTTGTGTTGGTGATGTCAGTCACATATTGCTCTAGACAATGTTTCTCTCTAGATGAGTAAGTTTTTCTCACAAGCCATTCTAGTCCATCTTTAACATTAATATAACAACGAACAGGATCCCTATTTTTTTTCCTTCTGAAACAAGATGGATTTCATTGTAGAAATGAGACTACAGACTAATTTCTCTTCAGATTCCCTAGCAAAATATTTCTATATCTGCTACTATTATGTCAATGTTTAATTATGCAAATAAACTAATTTTAAAAATTTTGAAGAAATGTGGCAGAAAATGAATAGCCTGGACAAGATTTTCAGCTCTTTGTACAAAAACTTTAAACTTCTGAAGAGTTTAAGTAATTAATTTCACGTATTTCTAGATTTTCCAAGTTCACTAAATTGCTTTCACTGTGGCATTGTTATAGCCCTATCTAGTAAATAACACAAATTACATTTTTATTTTACATATATATATACAGATATTGACAATAGCTGGATCAGATTGCTGTATTTCTTTATTCATCCTCACACACAATTACAAAACTTTTGAAATCACATTGACATTGAGAAATCAGTGTTATTCTTTGGGATAACAAAGATGGGATGACTTCAGTGGTTGGATTTGGTGATTTTAGAGATCTTTCTATGATTATATGATATCCATCTATCTATGATTATATTATATCTGTGTCTGAGGTTTATTTCAATTGTAGAACTCATGTTTAGAAGTAGCAAAGGATACAGCATAAATGACAGGAATGAGACTTCACAGTTCTTCTAGAAGAAATATATCTGTGGAGATAAGAACCACTGTTCACCTCTAACCTGGGTTTTCATTTGTGCCTTGGAAGGTTTGGTGTGACTCGAGTTTATCTTTAACTTGCCATTCAGAAGGCTGAATTTGGTTCTGCAGTCTAACTCTATAACAGGTGGAGGTAGGATCCCAGAGATAACGATGTTGTTACACTTTCACAGGTTATTCTCATCCCGATATAGGAAGCCAGGGAGAGGAAAATTCATTTAGACTGATCATTATACATATAGCCTTTTTTTTTTTTTTCTGACTTTTCTAAAAATTTATTAAGTGTTCTTAGGTGAGGGATCTTTTTTACCTCTGACACGGGTATCATTTTGACAAGGAATAAGTAGTTTTGGCTGTAATGGCAGTCAATCAGTCATCTCTGGCACAGGAATGTTTCTGAATACAAGGCCAGGCTGGATGGGACTTTGAACTACCTGATCTAGTGAAAGGTGTGCCAGTGGGGTTGAAACTAGGTGATCTTTAAGGTCCATTCCAACCCAAACCATTCTAAAATTCTATGATTCTATGCTACTCGGCAAGACTGCCAGCTAGAATGTCACATCTAATCTGCCATGATAGATCTTAATGAACCTTTTTCTAATTCTGCTGTGAACTAAACTGAGGTTACTGGTAGAATTCTGGCATGGTAGAGCTCAGTAACAAAATGTTTGCATGCCAGAATTTTATCCCTTTCAATGTAATTTGCAGCTATCAGTCACTCAATTAACCTGGAGCAGGAATGAGTAGTTAGCTGCATCTGATGATCTTCAATGGAATTTTTCTACTGCAGAGGAATAGATACTTATTTAGAAAACAGCTGGAGGTGAGAGTTAAGATACTTATTAGAAGTACAGAAATCCTACTTGGTACAAGTCCTACTGAACTGAAATGAACTTTGCCTTATGTTTTTGCTGCTTCTCTGACCTGTTTTTTTTAAATGCATCTGAGCAATACCAGTCCACTTGGAGTTTTTTTATCCAGGATTGTACTACTAGGTTGTAACTTTTGAAGCCAATTAATGACTTGCTTTTCCAGAAGAGATCATAGAGTTCTTTAGATGCTGGCATTGGATTTTTCTTTCAACTCACAACAAGCCAGTTTCTCATCTGCATGTCAGAACTGTCTTTGACTGACCCTATCCCTTTTAATAGCATCAATAAGCATGTCTTGTCTCTTATGCTCTTCTGAAATTGTGAATGACATCTCAATGTGACTTCTGGAAAAGGTGCCAAAACCAGAAAATGAACCAAAGAATTATAGGCATTGTAAGCACAGGTAGTGCCATGTGAGTTTGGTGGTGTTGGACATTGTCAAAAATAAAAATAGTCCTGAAGGCTGAGAAGAAAAAATAAACAGATAAATATCTTGTGTACAAATTTGATCTTGTCTCACTCTGTCCTGCAAGTTTTCTTGTTGCAGGAACATACTAAGTCAAAGTAGATGGAGAAAAGTGGCTGGGGAAGATATAAATTGCCAGATTCCTGCTGGAAAATGTGGACTGAATTTTGTCAGAGGTTCCCTTTGTGGAAGTCATTATAGTACATTTTTACATTTTTAGTCAATAGGATTACAAGCAACCCTGGCTGCCTGAATACAGAGAGATATGATCTTGCCTTGTTTGGGCACAAGCCACCTCTTGCCAGGAGGCTCTGCCAACACTGTGCCTATGAGCACACTGAAGTGGAAGGGAAAGGAATGGAATCCTGCAAATACTAACACTATTTCATATGTCTTTGAATTTCCAGAAAGCTAATTTCTTTTAAACTTGAGAGAAGAGAGAGAAACCTGGTATGAAAGACAATATGTTACAAAGAATATATTGCAATGGAGAAGAGATTGACGTGAAAAGAGAAAAAAAGGAAAAGAAAAGAGAAGAAAAGAAAAGAAAATCAGGTTTTATTATTCAGAAAGCGAATAGGATGAACTTAATCCCAACAAGTAAAAAAGAGTATAATTTTAAAAGGATGAAATTGAAAACAAGGAGAGAATCCACACAAAGATTTTAAAGGATATAGTGTTGAGCATGTGGAATAAATTACCAAAAGCATAAATACATTCAGCAGACAAGTTAGCTAAGTGTTTCAAAATCATCATATAAAAGATAAAAATAAATGGAGAACAAAAAAGTAACATGAACTTCATTTAGTATTTCTCCTCAGGTTTTTTATTTTTTTTGGTCTTCACCTGTTTTGCAGCTGATTTCATGTGCGATGTCGAGTGTTAAAGAATCTATGATTAGAATATTAAATTTGTCTAAACATGTATAACAGAATCCATTTAGTTGGAGCATTATTTCTAAACAAAATTTGAGATTGATAAAAGAGCCTTTATTTTGCAGATGCATTTTTGTTGCTGTTGCAAGAAAGAAAAATAGGAGACAAATTTGGTGCCGTTGCTGTTCTTCCCTCCACCTGGATTTCATGCCTTAGAGCAGGTGCTGCTGCGGGCTGGTGTGTGTCTGTGACTCCCTGACTCTCCCCCTGCTGAATTAAAAGCAGACAAAAGCACTTGGGCTGTGCTGGGTCCAGGTGCGTGCTGAACCCAAGTGCACACCCCTGCTCATGCTCGGACAGGAGTCTAAGTGCATGCAGTGCTCACTGCCAACCAAAATGGAGCATTTTATTTTAGTAACTATCACTTTAAAATAAGCTAAAATCATTGCCTGTAAAAGGGAAGGGGTTTATCATGGTATTAACACCATCTGGCACAGCATAAACACATGCCACAGGGGAGAAGGGGAGAAAACATTTCCTACTGTTGCCAGTCACAGCTGGACTTGTTTGAGGACCAAACCTTTCTCTGCTGCCTCTCCTCCCAGAGCTGGCAGCAGGTGAGAGTAATGGTGTACCATTCTGAGGTATATCAACTCCCTGTTTCTCCACTCTATGGAGTTTATGAGTGGCCCTCTTCCTCCCTGGGTTTCCCTATGGGAAAGTCCTCAAAGCAAGGTTTGCCTTCTGGATCTGTGCTTGTACAACATCCAGCACACACTGGCCCATATTAATGACTGCAGGATACTGTGGCCATGTAAATAATAACAGCCAGTGTGGGTAGCTCTTAGGAAGTTTTATAGGCCACAGACCCAAAACAATCTTTTTCTTTGGCTGACAGTCAGAGCATCCAGTGGATAATACTGCCTTTTGTGGCACCACCAGACCCTCCAGATCCTAGTAGCATCCTGGGTTGGAATCTGGATCCAGTGCTGTACACAATTCACAGCTGCTCAGGAGGATCCTTTCTGGATTTCACTCCTGGGGAGAAGAATCTGCTGGCTTTCTGCTGAGAAAGAAAGAAAGACTTAGCTAGGAAACAACTCTTCATGCTCTCTGCCTCCTGCTGCAAGCTCTGGAGCAGCAGCTCTGGTTGCAGCTGCATGAGCACACTTTACATCGATGTTGGCAAACTCAAAGAACAAAAGTTCCCTCTGCCATCCCCAAGAATCACAGCAGAAAGGGCTGAGCCCATCTCAGATGGGGGCTTGGCACAAGGTTGGGAGTAAAGGATACACATTGGGATGGAACTAGAGACTGGGGGGGAAACAGTGGGATGACAACGATAAGACAGTGGGTAAAGGAATGCAGACAATGAACTGAAGGGGGTGAGAAGGGAAATTGCAAATCCTTTTTATAGACCTGTAGCGGACTGACCGAAGATCCCTCATTTTTGCCTCACGACTGTCTGAAGCCCCCTAAGTGAGAGCCTGGCCTAAGGGGGGAACCACTGGGCATGGCTAACCCCTCCCAACAGGATCTGATGGGGGAAAGAATATTTGCTGACTCGATGGACCNGAGATCAAAGTGAGAAACTTTTTCTTGCTTTAAAGAGACAATGCTTAAGAACTCAAGGAGTCTTCTGTTTGATGAGATTGTGAAAGGCTGTTTAAAATTATGGATGGTACCATTTGTTTTCATTTGTTCTCCACATCCCAAATTGAGATGGTTGGCTCCAGGACAGGATGGCATAAAGCTAGCCAAAGAAAATGTGGCCCACAATCCTGATTTAAATATGGCTTATGCTTTGTCAGCAACTCTCAAGCAGAAGAAAGCATTTGACAGTGCATACTTTGACAAACCCAGCACTGCAAGCAGGAGCTCAAATGTGGGGTTTTTCTTCTCCAAGTGAGCATATGTTCTCCCAACTCCTGCCAGACTGAGGAGAAAAAACAAAGACTAGGACTGAAATATCTCTCCTTCCAATTCATCTTTTTATTAGATGCAAGGCCACTTTGATCTTGAATGACTGAATGAAAGGTGTACACATTTTTGAGGGGAATTTTAGATACACAGACAGACATGCCTGCTATATAGACAGGAAGCAGGTCTATTCCTCTTCAATTTTTGGATTAACTAGACAACAGGTGAGTAAAGTTCAAAAGATCCTTTGCCAGAAGTGCAGATGAAAAATCCATTTGTAATGTGTCTGATAAAAGTAATACTTTTATTAGTTGAAAATGTCATTTTGAGGAATTATAAAACTACCGAGGACTTGACTCAAAATTCTTCTGTAAATAGTTTTGTATCAGAATATCATCCAAATTGTAAATAACTCAGAGATAAAACAGAAACATTTGAGACTACTTAATTTTTATTAACTGAACAATAGTGAATTGACATACATCTATATGAGGAGCATAGAGGACCATAATATTTTCATTTGCAGTGTATTGCTGAGATAAATGCTGATCTTGAGATGGATGATCTTCTTGAGAAGATGATTTTATGAAATTTATATTGCAGACACTTTTCATTGCCAACAGTTACTGAAAAAATGCAATGTCTTTTTTAACTAGTATTTACATATTTTTAAGCTTTCATAGCTAAAAATAAGGCAAGACAAAGAAATCTTTCTCTAAAAGTTTGAAATTTAGATTTAATTGGAACTACTTGTAAATCAATATATCAATTTTCTATCAATATAAATCTTTTAAATGAGAATTTTGTGAGAATTTCTTGTGGATTTTTTTGTTAAAAACATTACATTCAGGGCATATTAGGCACACTTACCCTAAAAATCAAACTGTCCTATGACCAAGTCACTGTAAATGCTAACAAATAAGAGACCCATTTTTGCTTGTAGAGACTTCTGTCAGAGCTATGGAAATGCATTGGGAAAATTTCTTGAGAAACAAAACCTGAAATTAAAATTATTTAAATAAGCCTTCAGCACACTAATTTCTAGCAAAACCTTATTTATGAAAGACAAAATCTTATCATTAGGTTGAGTAATCTCAAAATTCTTTTCCAATGTGTTTGCTCAGGAAGCACATGGTATAACCTGGGCAGAGATATCCAACTAAATTTCTTGTAAATGAAAAGGGCAAAGCAGAAATACAAATATCATAAGCAATCCAGTGTCTTCACAAATGTTGGGTTTATATATAATCAGAATTTTTAAAATTATTAAAAAATAATTCTAAAAATATTGTGTTCATGGAAAACTCAGATAAGAAGAATATCTGTATTTCTCAAAAAATTAATTATTAAAATGTTGATCATTCTTTCATATTTCATATTTTGAAAAATGGCTTTTTTACCTCAATCACGATGCTTTTAGAAGGGAATGAAGAAAGAAAGAAACTTTGAATTTGTGAATGCATAGTATTTTCTCTCTTTCTAATTAACTAGGGTTTTATTTGGTTTTTTCAAGCTTCTTCACACCCTTAACAAATTCATTTTAATGTATTACTTTCGATGATTAATTTAATGTATTACTTTGGATGATTAATTCTATTTCCACTATTAACAGAATTTATCTCTTCAGTGAATCATCTATCAAAATTATTACAAGATGACAAACCAGTAGAAAGAAAGTCTTGTAAATGACTTTATGTCAGCCTGAAGTTTTCCTGTTTTCATTGGTACTGCATGTTGGAACTGAAATGAGACAGAGCCAAGCAATCACTGAGGTAAGAGATAAACATGAAAAACCAACAAGAAGAAAAAGACTCTGTGTAATTCTGAAGAGTGAAAACAATGTGAAGGATTGGAGCATGTTCCCTTTGGTATTTTCTGCGTCAGCATTAGAAACCAGGGTGATGGGATGAACATGCAAGCTGTGATCTTGTGTGATGATCCCACCTAAAGAAAAGTGTAAAATAAGACTGAACCAGACTCCTCACAAAGGTATGCATTGAAAGGATAAGGGACAGCAGTCCCTTATATAGGAAGAGAAGTTATGTAAGGAAGACATTTTCCAGCATAAGAGTAATTCAAATCTGAAACAAGATGAGAAATCTCCAAATTATCTTGAAGATTTTAAATACTTATCAACATGATCTGACTTCAAAACATTACAAATCTATAGCAGAGTGTTGGAAAAGAAATCTCTAAGAAGTCCCTTAAAGTCAAATTTTTCTGTGGTTCTCTGGGTGAGTGCAATGGATTAACAAATAGAGAAATTACTTAAACTTTATGGAGTTTAGAGTTTTAGACTTTTAGGCTTAGACTTTAAGAGTTTATAAATGAGGGAGAAAATTTTTCATAAAATGACTTCTGCATATAAAAGCAATTTCCTTTGTTTCAGAAAAATTCCTTTACTTGTTAGCCAAGTGGTCAGTGCAACCTATTCAGTTGCTAAGATGTGTGAGAAGAAAACATGATTGAGAGAGCAGATACCTCTAAGACTCTCCTTAAGTGTGGTACACACAAATGAAAGCATCTGTGAACTTCTGTGGCCTACATCGGACTTCGTGTCCTTGGAAAGGCAATGTTTGATGTTTGAAGCAAGGTTAAATAAAAAAGTTTTCTGTTCTTTTACCCAGTTACATGCCTGGGTCTGAGACCAATTTTGTGTCCTGATTTTCTGCTTTCAACAGTGTAAAATCCTGGAAAAGTGGTCTACAGTGCCCCATGGTAGATCCACCAGGTGGGTCAGGATGAGGATGTTCGTGCAAAGGGTACAGGTGTGGTGTGCAGCTGCTGGGCCTCTTCTCACCGTGTGACCCCCAGGAAGGGATGGATGAGGGCTGTTTAGGAGTGCCAGGCAGGACCAGGGCATGAGGCAAGCTCCATCCAACAAGCTCCGTCCACCGCAGGCTGTAGCCTAGTGACCCTCCTTGAGCCCCGTGACCCAAAAAGAGCTGCTCCCAGCGGGGCTGCCCCTAGCTGAGACCCTCTGCACCCCTCAAGAGCTAGCAGAGAGGAGTTTCTGCTCTTAAAACGCTATGCTGCATCATAAAACCCACAGCATTGAAGAAGCCTGTGTTTGTAACTTGCTGAGTGTCATTCATGTGAGAAAGGGTTTATTGGTTATTTTTTTAGACTGCTGCTCTTGCTGAACTGCAGCATAAGAAATTACCTTAAACTGGGAGACCACCCTCAGTTACTTGAATTTTTCTTCTTTAAAGGAAGCTTAGAACTTGACCCTGTGTAAAGATTTCTATAAGATTTTTATGAACTATCAGGTTGAAAAGTAATTTTTCCTTTCTAGGAAAAAATAACCTTAAATAAAGATTTTTAAATTTTCGATACAAATTGCTCAATACTTTTACAGATTTCCCAAAGCGTAAAATGAAGTAAAAGAATAGTTATTTTACCTTTTCTCCATTTCATTTCTGTTGATAAAATAGAAGAAGACAAAAGAGAAGAGACAGAAAGATAAGAACCATTGGATTTGGTGGATTTCTTAACCCAAAGTATATATATATTTTATATAAAGTAGTCCTTATACTTTTTGATGAGGAATAAAAATGACAGTTTTGTTTTCTGAGAAATTACAAAGCTACATTTCTACTAGCTTTTCTTACAACTAGCTTTCAACTAGCTCTCACTTCTAAGAGATTACTTGATAAATAGGAAACAATTCTATGAGAAAAAGTTTTCTGGATCATTATCCTAGTTTGCCATTATTGTTAGATCTCAGTTTTACTTTCTATCTGAATATGCTATGTTAATAAAATTCTTTTAGAAAAAGCTGGATCTTATTTATTCTTTTGGTCCCTGGGTTTCTCCTTCAAAGCACCTTAATTTTATAGTCTTTCATAGTTACCAAGAAGAAATTATGACTGTAAAACAAGATCCATTCTGGCTTGCCAGTTTCAAACTAAATGGTGTTGAAAATTTTTCAATGCAGCAGTAGTATTATTTTATGACAATACAAATTGTCATAAATCCCTGACTGACAATTTCATTGTCAGTCTGTCTTCATTGAACATTATTGAAAATGGGAAAGAGTAAGAAGCCCAGACTTCTTTAACAACTGTAATAAAAGGAAATTTTAGAAATAATTATTCCAAAAAAATCTTAAAATACCTGTTTTATGAGGGATTATATAAAGTAGAACAGAGAAGGTGGAATGAAATAAATATTTTCTAAATCCTTGGAAGAGTTGGAATTTAATGTGCAATTTTTTTTTTTTCTTTCCCTGACAGAACTTTCGGAGAAGAATGTTAAAACATTCTGGTGACATTTGCACTTTCTTTCAGGTCAAAAAACATAATTCTGTTTTCTCACACTGAGTTATTAATTTAACAAAACAATTTTTGAGTTAAGGAAGTATCTAAGGTTCTTTATTGGTTTGGGTAATAATCTGTTGTTGAAAGGCAAATTTCATTTAATTTGCAATTTAAATTTCAAGCAACAATGTTGAAATTTTGCAGAATAGAACTGTGAATCAAAAAAGTGTTAGAAATGAACACACAGCCAAAGAATACAATAATATTTACAAACTTAAAGAAAACCTTAGTGCAATATATATTCAAAGTTATTCTTCCTTGTACTTCTGATTATAGATTTTTAAAATATACTATTGTGACTTCACATTGTGAAGAGGTTCAACAAGACCATGTGCAAGGTCCAACATCTGGGGCAAGGCAACAGCTGGAATCAATACCGGGTGGAGGATGAGGAGATTGAGGGAAACCCTGTCAAGAATGTCTTGGGGGTGCTGGAGACTAAAAAGCTGGTGCTGGTGATTAAAAACTGGACATGAGCTGTTAATGGGCACTTGCAGCATGGAAAGCCAATTTTATCCTGGGCTTCACCCAAAGCAGTGCAGCAGCAGGAAGAGGGAAGTGGTTCTGTCCCTCTGCCCTGGTGAGACCCACCCTGGAGAGTTGCATCCTGCTCTGGGGTCCTCAGCACAGAAATGTCAGGGAACTGTTGGAGTGGGTCCAGATGAGGGCCACAAAGAGGATTGGAAGGATAGAACACTTCTCCTGTGGGAAATGACTGAGACTGTTGGAGCTGTTAAATCTGGAGGACAGAAATCTCCAAGATCTTTTTGCGGCCTTCCAGTACTAAAAGGGGATTTAGAATAAAGATGGGGAAAACTTGTAACTAGGGCCTGTTGCAACAGGACAAAGGACAATGTTTTTAAACTAAATGAGGATAGATGCAGACTAGATATAAGCAGCAAATTTTTTACAATAAGGGTAGTAAAACATTGGGTCAGGTTGTCCAGAAACATGGTAAATGCTTCATCCCTGGAAACATGCACAGTCAGGCTGGACAGAGTTCTGCTCAACCTCATCTAGTTGAGGATGTTTGTGCTCATTGCAGGAGGGACCCATGTAAGTCCCTTCCAACCAAAACTATTCCATCATCTTGTATGCCTAAAATTATTTCATATGAATCTATGTACACAATGAATTTCTATATGAAAATACACCTGTGTAGTTCAGATTAATGTACATTTTCAGACTGGGATATAGTTGCCATCTTAAAAATGCAGAGCAAACATGCACTCCCAGCTGAACCTATTGACAGTACTGAAGTAACTTATTATAGCTGCAAAATATTCTCTTAAAAAAAAAAAGAGATTGCTGAAAAAAACAGTGAAAAGCTTCTGAAAATCTAGGCTGCTAGTCTAGCCAACACCTGTGTAAAACCAGTCACACAAATTTTAAGGATGTTTCTAATACAGCACATGGATCTGGCAATATTTATGCAGCTAACTGTTTCTCAAAGCCAAAGGATCTCAGTCCAGGGAAAATACAAAATGTATTTTCCATGGATAATAATCCTCCATAAATGGAGGATGCTCCAAGCCCAGGTGTATTGTTCTGTAGGGACAATTAGAAGATTGATTAGGCTCTTTCTGATGTCAGTAGCAGTTTACTGTTGACTCCAGTGGGAGTAAGAGTTAAACCCAAATTACTATGTCTGTAAAATAAGACATTCTTTGATTTTTGTCCATATCCTAAATTGATGATTTCATCCTTATGGAACAGTTAACTCGAAAGACCAGACTCTTTATGAATTTTCTCTCTCAAGAAATGAAATCCATATAACACCTTATGGATTCTTTTATGTTCAATGAGGTTTCCATTGTATTATGACTGATTATGCTGAAAATGTACTAAAATTAATAAGATATATGACTTTTGAAGAAATCCATGGCTAAAAACCTTTTTCTTTTTCTTTTTTTTATGTTGGCAAGGACAAGTCATTAATAATTTCAGAATTGAGTTGTTAAACAGAATTCTAGTTAATTCTGCCAACTCCCAAGAATTTACACTTAATCTGTCTTCTTTGTTTGACTTCTACCTTGGCAAAATTATTACATTTCAGTCAGTGACCCATTTCCACAAATGTTTAAAGTTACATTTAAGAGTGGGAGAAAGATGAAAGCAAGCAGTGTTTCCAAATTACAGACATTAATTTCTATGAAAAACTCACATTAGCTGCCTGAAAATACTTGCATTTCTTTACTGAAATGTAATACAGACTGGCTTTGAACTTCACAGTTTCAGTAAAACAAAATTCAACAGGTTTGTGAATCCTGGCCCTCTCATGACAAGATGCTTTGTTGGTGGAAAACCAATGTCAGCACAAACTGGAATAGATACATGTCACAAACCTTCCCTTGCAGATGTTCCCAACACCAGGTAAGAGACTTCCATTATGGTAAATAAGTATGAGCCAACACAACAATATACCAAAATTAAATGCTTTTGAAACATGCCGATTCTCAGTGAATCCAGATCTTATCTTTTTTCTCACCTTTTGCTTTACTTAATTGAATATTTAAAAACTTATGTGTGATTTGTTCTTTCCTTCTATTGGCTTCTGATGAACACTCAAAAATAATCAGTCATTCTGAATGACACTAAGTAGAAAGCATTATTTTCTACCAAAATCACAGATAGTAAAATGATTCTTTAGAACTGGAAAAAGACAAATTAGGGAAGTGTAGTTCCAGAACTCTAAACAGATTGTCAAATAATACAATCAATTGGTAGTCAAATATTGTGATGTCTTTAAAAAGCCAGATAAAGAGGTTAATTCTGTATGAAAGTCACTAGAATTCCTTTTCTGGATGTATACATGGTTGTGATTTTTTTTTCACCAAAATTAGATTAATAAGGAAAAAAATAAACATATAAGTGAAGGAAAGAGATATTTTGGAACTTCAGTAGGTTTCTTGCTGTGTTTATTGATTTTGAGAAGGCGTTAACATTTTGGGCACCTGCTGAACTAAAAATCACACTAAAAAGTTTGAAATATTAACCCTTTACTTAAAGATATTAGCTTTAGTTTGCAGAAATATTATGCAGTGTGGACATATTGTAAATCTCCTTTTGCAGCAGGCTGCAGCAGGCTGCAATCGAATTGAACCCTTGAAATGGGCGTTGACTCCATCTGAAATTAATGTTGGCTAATTTTCCATGGGCCAAATGGAAAAACTGTTAGGGAAGTTGAAGCTCTGCCATATCAGCTAATGTGAAAGAGGTGGTATATATAAGATACATATATGCTATATTGGCTGGTTCCTTGTTTTTTACTGTTGCCCTAGTCACTCCCATAGCAATCTTCTGACCATTTTAAACTAAAAGCTGAGTCAACCCCACCCTTATCATGTCTCTAAAACAAATCTTTGTTGATTGCAATGCTCTTGAAGGCACATGAAAGTTGCTCAGATATCATCTCTGAGGTTAGCATCTTTTCAACAAATCATATTCTTTAAACAACTTTTTTTTTGCAGCAATGCCCTGAACAGCTGCCCACGGATAAGAAATTCAACTCTGCCAGCAATCCCAGCCTCACTGCCTTCTCACACCACCCTTTTCTTCATTATGGCCTTATGTAGGAGCCAACTTTTTGCCATGATGATACATGGAATTATTATGGAATATAAGGAAATAGTGAGGATGGTTTTTCCTAAGCCCTTTTGTTCCATTGCTTGGCAGTATCTATTGAAATGTACTAAAGAAGGAAGTTAATTAGTCTGTTTTCCCAAGAATACATTTGCAATGCAAAATATTACTGAAATATTGAAATCGCTTTGCAAGTCATGTCTGCACTATACACATTCATACGCATATTTATATACATGTCAAACATAGACTCAAAATTTAATACTTTTCTGATAATGTATTGATATGTAAAACCAAAACAGATTATGATTTGAATTCAGGACATTTCTTGTTCAGTGATGAGTTAACTGTAATTTTTCATGTCACTATGTGCAAGCCAAACATCTCTGCAATTCTACTAGTGCAATTCTCTGCAATTCATCTAGTGACAGTTTTTGTTGCTTTTTTTGCCTTACTCTTGAATCAAAGATATATAAAAAAAATCTGTTTTCTGGTATTTAATCTGATTTTCTTGAGTTTATGTATGACAATTAAATACATATTTATAGATCAATTGAATTATTGAAGTGTTTTAAGGGTGAATATTGGTTTTGAATCAACTTGGCAATTTTGAAATTTTTAAATTGATCCTTGGAGATACATCATTTGCAAGTCAACTATATTTAAATATTTATCACTTATCATTTTTAATCTTATTAATCTTTTTATTGTTCGTATTTGTTGTTTTATTTTTCTACCTCATCATCTGGGACTGAATCCTCTTTTACTTAAGGTGTCAGTACTCTTTTTTTTTATAAAGAGAGTGAAATGGAACGATCATTGTTTGAGTTTTTCCTGCTGTTGGCACAACATTTAAATTATTTTTTTAAATGTTTTCATTTGTTTGAAGTCTAAAGCTAAATAAAATCTATAGAGCAATTTTTGTTCCTCTTCTGTTACAGGGCATCAGCTGGGTACAAGTTCTTATTAGTTAGGGAATGGTGTATTTGTGATATATGAAGTTTAATTGGACTCTTTGGTGGGTAAAGTAGTTGCCAGGTTGTTTAGGAAAAATACATGAGAAATTCATCAGAGAGATATTATTTCATTTCCAGAGAACAAAAGAAAAGAAGATGAGTTGGGATGAAAAACTGAGGAAAATGTCAGCTGCTTCTCATCCTGTTCCAAAGAATGGATAAATAAAAGCAACCATGACAAGGCATGTCCTGTTGGCTTCTATCTTATTCAGTCAAATGAATATCAGTAAATACAGGAAGAAATCTTTTATGTCAAATACCACTAAAAGATATTAAATTACATTAGTTTTCTACATGAAAAATGGCTTTTGAACCTCTTTCCACAGTTTGAGCTAATTGTTGCTTGGTCTAGATGTAAGTTGAGCATTTACATATGAAGCAATTCCTACTTGCAGTAGAGAAAATTTCATGGGCAAATGTGAGCATGGATAGGGATAGGGATAGGGATAGGGATAGGGATAGGGATAGGGATATGTTTGATGAATTCAGTGGATAATCTTTTAAGTAATTTTAAAATATATATGATTTCCTTTTATTTTAAGCTATGAAAACAATTGAAAACTATTCAAGAAATATCAAAATGTCAAGTTTTGATTTAAAATTGTGACAGAAGGACATTTTTTAACGAGTATTTTACATATAGTCTGCTTGAGCTCTTTTTGGTCATAATGCTAAGGTTAAACTCACAGCACTCACACACTGCATAAAGATCTCTAACACAGGAATTTAGGACTGGAGAAGACTGCCTGAGTCAGAAAATTGATTGCAGGAAATCATGTATCCTTATTAAACCTACAACACTACAAAATATTATAATTTCACTGTTGCTGTGATCCTTTACCAGAAGTTTAATTCTATTTTCAGAATTGTAAACAAAAGCAAATTATATGTAAAATTTTAGTTGCAAACACAACAATGATATTTGCTACTGACAGTTAAGAGTGTTGATCCAAAAGAAGATGGAGCAGGAGTGGGTTCTAAAAATATTTGGGAAGACAATAGTAGTGCATAGAATTTCTGTGAAGGCTCTGGAACATTTTTATAAATATACACTGCTTGCTAGTCCTCAAGGCACCATGAAACAGTACTTCTAGACTCATGAGTGCTCTCAATCTTACCTTGGATATTAATGTAAATGAAATAACTGCTATGCAATCACTATAATTTGCTTAATTTTCAATTTTTGGCCACTGCCTTACAAACATGACAATCTCAGAGGGGGGTGGTGGAGGAACAGAAGATTTCAGTGTTTTGGAAAGAACTTACAATAATTCTGTTTTGAAGCCAGTTAAAAATGCTACTTCATTCACTCTCAGAGACATAAAACTAGGAAATCTTTGTGTCTAAGGTCTATCTAGAGTGACATATTTCCACTTTTCTAAGGAAACAGGAAAAATAATCCTAAAAGAGGTCCCATGAGTTGAAAACTCAAGAAAAAAAGATGCTGTTGTGATGTGATTATATTAAAAGGTTTAAAAGATTTTTGTGTTTTCTAGGAGCTGAAGATTGCAGCTGCTAGAAGTAATAAATTTGTAAATTAGCAAGGCCATTTTTCTTGGACATTGAAATATCAGCAAGATTTATTTTGCCCAAATGTTTTTCTTCTTCAGTGATCCATTTACCTGTTTGTTCTTTAATGTTAGCCAGATTGCAGACAGACATTCTTACAATTTGCTCCTGACTTACTTTGAATAAGTTTGTATTATTGTCTTCCAAAATAAATATGCGGATACAATTTTGTGGCAGTGTGTTGTTATCACAGTAACTGATGAGCAAAATGGTTCATATAAAAAATACCAAACATCTATCATGTTTCCAAGATTTATGGAAATCCTTCCTGTTAACTTTCCAGAAGGTACAAACAAATTTGCTTTTGTTTATGTACCGATTTCCAGGAGTGTAATCCTTTTCAGAGTTCAACTGTGATAATATCTTATCTATGACCTTTACTATTTTCTTGACCTAAAAATATGAAAATCCATAGGAAAAACAGGGCACTTCTGAGCAATCCAACAACAGAACAGTCATTTTTTACTGGTGTGATATGGATCCTATCCATTTGCTCAGCTAACTTACTCAGTAAAAATAGTAACTTTAAATATTTTTCCATCTGGCCTTCTCCAGTATCTCTGAGGCATCTCTTAACTCTTGTTTTCTTCATTTTCCCACTTCTGAATTCCTAAGCTCTTTGGACATTTGGGACAGAAACTTGGGATGCAAAATGCTTGTGTTTCTCAACACCTAAATACAGAGCTTGGGTGGGAGCTGGCTAAAATATGTGTATTTCAACTAGAACATCCTCTACAAGTGTTAGCATGACTTATTGTCATGCCCTCAGGACAAAAAGCCCAGATAAGATCTGTCGGCAGCAGTAGATTTATTATGACAGTTGTTAGGTTTATCCTAGTCTGAGTATCTAACACATGCCTTGTTTTTCTCAATGGTGCTTTTGGATAGAGACATGTAATAATATCATAAATTGAATGAAAAAGAAAATCAGAATATAATCAAACTTTAGTTAAAAAAAAGAAAATTAACCCAGACTAAAAGAATTAACAGAAACTTGGCAACTAAGTTTTACAACCATGACCCAAAACAAATCATAGGGTATCTAAATGTGATGAAAAACCTTGTTTCATTAAATATTTTGGTCCAATTTCTCAATATTGAGTGACACAAACTTTGGATAAGGTTAAAATAACTTGTTACTTGAAATGGAGTTGCTGAATCCAGTGAGGTCTCAAAGCTACTCTGCACCTCTTAAACTGACCTGGATTCACAAAGCACTGTGACTGCTGAAGGAACACTTGAAACTGAAATACAGCTCGAAAATATTTAATAAAGTTGACCTATACTTAGACTTATTTCTGGACCACACCATACTAAAATTTATTGTTTGTATCAATGCAACAATAAAGAATTGTAAAGGCAGCCATATAAATATTCTTGGTCTGATCCTAGTTTGTCCCACAAAGAAACCAGATTTTTTTTTTTTAATTGGAAAAAATACCCTTAATGAAAAGTGTTTTCCTACTTGCTTGGGAAGAGACAATGAAAGAAAGTTGAAAAAAAATGTGCAGAGTGTTTTGATGAAAAAGTGATGTGGTTTACATATCTTCACAAGAGAAAGGGCAGCTTACTGTCAAAACTTTCAAGTCAAAGGAAAAAAATATAAGGTGATGATGATTTACATTTATGCAACTTGGAGACAGGTAAAACTTTTCTAATAAAGTTAAATAGCAAATGGAATGACTTAGAGAGATTAAATGAGTTTTCCAGATGTTGATGCTTTCAGATGAAGGCCTTCTCCTGTGGGAGATATGATTTAGGCACACAAAGGTTCCAGAGACCATCCAAAGAACTGACCGTGAGAAGAACTGACTATGAGAAGAACTCCTTTACAGTATCTACAAACTTGTTACCTGAAAGTTTATCTGACTCATTCTGAGGAATTTGGACAAACCTCTAAAGAGGTTTTGAACTAAAGAGGTTAGTTCCCTAGTGAAATTAAACTGGAACTCTAAGACATTTAAAGACACACCCATCTTTTATTGGAATGTTCACATTTTACCCTGAAAATGTTTTGAACACTCAAAACAAAAAGCCATGTGAATAATAATTTCATGTTTTGGTAAGACCTAAAATTAAAAATCTGGTTTTGTTTAAGTATATTTTAAGTAACATGCAGTATTTGTTTGGATAAAAGGTGCACTTGCATATAGTAGCTCTAAATATAGCTATCATCTTAAGAATTTTAGAAATTCATGTCTAGGTTTCCTAGTGGTAATAATTTCAGGTTGCTGCCATGGCTCCATGATCACTGGTCAAAAGCCCTCTGTTACTTTCATATGCCCCCTCAGGTTGCTGGGAATCCAAATGTGATTTTAAGGGTGATTTGTTTCATTAAGCACAGCGATATGTGCAAGTAGCACTCTAAGCCCTGCTGGAAACAAATTACCAAACTAACAAATCTGTGTCCTTTTACTCTCTTAAAAGCTGTAGGGCTGTACAGTGTCTTGCCAGTGCAACAGTAAGATTCATGCCAGTGCACTCTTTTTGGTGGGAAAATTCCAATAAAAAGTTTTGGTATTTGAGTAAGTGCAGTAGCATGTGGGTGATCTGACCAATAGGAAAATATTTACATCCAGAAGGATAGAGAGAATTTTAGAAAGGCTTCTTAGGCTCCAGACACAGTCATGCACATGCACACATGGATGTGCACATGCACTTACTCACAAATTCTGTATTGAAACAGAACACTTTTTTTCATGTAATTATGAAGAAAACTTATGAATGTAAAGAGTAAGAAAGTGAATGTTAGACGAAAGTGCAAAATTTAACGTTGTCGTCCTTGCTGCCCTTGTGAATGTAGGCTCTAGTCCAGCTAAGTGCTCAAGCATATGCATAACATTATGTATGTGAGAGACATTAGTACTTACTGCTTGAAGTTATGCATGTGTTTAAGTGCTTACCTGGATTTCGAACTTGATGCAATTTAGCTTTAACTTGTCTTTTGTTGGCTGTTTGACTACTGTTATATTGCCTTTCACAGCAGTACTAAATAATAGTATTAAATGAGCAGTGTTAAAAAATCTTTTAAACAAGCTGCTCTTATTATACAAGGAATATTTGCAGCTCTTGTTTCCTGTATACCTATTTAGAAACAGAGATACAAACTTTCAGAGCTTTTCTGTGGATGCACAGCTTTCCCAGGATGGTGTCTGAAAAAGAATTCAGATCATTTGCTTCATTTTTTCTTCTCTAACTACTGCACTGTGATGTCTTTCATTCCTGGGAAACTTTTAAACAGGTTTAAGCCTTCATCCCACATTTGGCAAGATAGATCGAATCTGAAGCCATGTCAAGGTCTGAAAATTCTTGATCAACTAGTAAAAAAAATATTTCCACTTCTGCTTTTCTTGGTTTTGAGTTGGAACTAGAAGTGGAACTCCTGAAATAACACCAAAGCAAGTGCCAAGTTCTGTATGAATACCTTTTTTTTTTTTTTTTTTTGTGAAGAGTCAATTCCTTTAGTGATTTGTCAACAGTTCTAAATAATACTTGTTGACAGGTAGTTGAAGCTTGCACAACTTGAGGTAGCTGTGCAGGTGGGCAAAGGAGGTTTTGGGGCACTTTACCAGGGCTGTTCTGAATCATGCTCTGGTGACTCAGTGCAGTGGGGAGGGCTGTGAACTGTAACAGGGTTATACCCTGAGCAGAGTCACTGCAGCCTTTGGAGAGCAGCAACTTGTGCCACCTGAACATTCATTTCACTCACCATGAAACAATCTTTGTACAGTTGGAATCAGGGATTCCCAACACTTATGCTCCAGTTTGCCACAGCTTTAATTTAAACATGACCCACATCCACATGATGTCTCTAAGTCTATAGGCTGAGTATGCTTTATGTTCTACTTGTTGACCATAAATTGGGCACTTACAGCATTATGTGCATCACTAGAGGAGACTGAGCAGAATCTTTCTACTTACAAAATATCCAGAAATAATATAAATCAAAGTATTTGATTTATAGTATTAGATATTTCTAGTATTTAAAAAAAGAAGAGCAGGGAACAATTCTGCCCACCCACTATCTGGAGGTTTTCCCATTCTATGGAGAGGTTACAGCAGAAAGAAATATTGTCTTCACCATCTTTCAGACATACAAAAATCTAATCTTTACTATAATTAAAATGCTTGGCAGAGACGACACAAGTGATGCTGGCCTTAGGACCTGTCCTTGGCAACAGTGGATTAGCTGGGACTCTAAGAAATAGTAGAACCATAACTCTCAGTTCATAGAACACAGCAGATTTTCCCACCTCTTGCTCCAGCATGCATGAACCTTGCTTTGTCTCATATGTGTGAATAGCAAGAGAGCAACCCTTAAAGAAAATATCCAAGCAGTGCTGTATGGAGGCCTCAGCAGGGATAACATCCCTTTCCCTTGGAGCAGATTAACAATCTCCTATCCTCAGCCTCACTGAGGATAAACTGCAGTCTTGACCCTGCTGTCCATGATAGTTGTTACCATTACACAATTTTCCTCTGGGGAAAGAGAAATTAAAACTTGGAAAGGCTGAGATGGAGGAACTAAGTTGCATTGTTGTTGAAACCAAAGCCAGTTCCCAAACTGCTTGTTTTAACCAGCTTATAAGAAGTTGCTCTGCCCTGATGTTTGAGCCATGGTTTCCATCACGTATTTCGACCCCACTTCTGGGAGCTACATTTTTCACCTCTAATATGTCATGAAGCTCTTCTCATTCCAGCAATGTTTCTCTGTCTGTTTAGTCTTAAATCTGGAAACTTCTGTGAGTCTGTGAGCATGTGTCTGTGTACGAGCGTAATGTAGAAGATAAAGGAAGATCAACATCTACTGCCTTTTTACCACACAGCCACTGAGTCTTCCCTGCCTCTCCCCTGCTAGGTCATAGAAAAAGGAGAGTGCAGCTGTGTGAAGATTATATCCGTGTTGCTTAACGCATCTGGAAGTTGGTCCACCAGGATCACGAGGGTTGTAAAGAGAAAAGGAGGGAAGAGGTCTGGGGCATACACTGAAATTCACTGATACAAGCATCTGGAAACTCAGTAAGAGCAGATTTTCTTGTGGTATTTCTTCAGCTCAGGTTGGAGTGCTGTCTGGAAATGGGAAAGTAATAAAACTTATGCAAACATTCCAGTAACACAAAGAGAAGTTTGCTTCAACAACCATGGTAATGAAAGAGGGATGTATACAGGCTGTTAATTTAACTTGGCTTACTCTATTTTACCAATAGATTGTCGATTTTACCAAGACAGTGTGGATTGACACCTATGCATATTTGCCCAGTAACAATTAAATAGACATCACCTAAACTTTTTTTTGTAGCAGCTGCTCTTTAAATAACAGGAGGTAAAAGTGACTTATGTGTAGTATATTACATCTGATCCAGTGAGCTACATGTAAAAAATATTCTGTCTATTCCTTTTCCCGACTTCAAAGGTCATCAAAGATGAAGATTCTTTAGGGACAATTTCTTACAGTGGATCTGGTTCTGGCCTACTGTATGTAAGTTTACCATATGTACCAAGCAGTCTGGCAACTGGTTTTGATATGAACTTAAACACATACTACAGTGCACTTGAATATGATGTCAAAATCAAGTAGGTTATCTCCCCGATGGGCTCCATTGAACAGTGGGCCAGAGGATTGACTTTTAGTGACGACTGCCCCTTCTCTTGAAGTTCTTCAGAAAAAGTTTAGCTGCTGCACAAACCTAATTGATCATAAAATTAAGACTCTTTCTTTGTGTGTTTGGTTTATTGTCTGAATTCAAATTGTGATATTTATTGGCTTTGACATTTGTGCTATTTCAAATCTTGGAACAAGCTACCTTCTCGTCATTAAAATTTTTCAAAACCATAGTTATAAATCAAAGTAAATGACAGTTCAAAAATAGGCACAGATTAAATAGGTGTGTTGTTCTCTCTTGGGCACTGCCCACCATTATTTCCACTGCAGCTGGCCAACTTGCTAATTACTTTCTTTTTCTTCTTTCCCCAAAGAATGAAATCTATCAAAAGAACAAGGTTGGTCAAAGGTTTTCCCTCCAAAGCTAACAGTACTAAGTGGTTTTCTTTTACAGAGGGAAAAGGACAGCTTAGCTGCTCATGGTAGAGTTGAGAGGGGATGAAACAGAGGCTTAAGTGTTGATCTGGACCTACACACAGTTGCTTAGCCCAACGTGTCTCCTCTTCTTCCTCATAGGCAGAGTTAACACTTACCTGTTTCAATACTTAAAAAAAAAATGCACCAAAACATGCCATTTCTTGAAACTGCTGATAATATACAATCTTTTTTATTGGCTCAGATATGAGTGAAAGTAATTTCAGACTGCCTTATATACAATTAATAAATTTTGTGCATGACAAAGGAGGGTTGAAGAAAATAGAAGGTGTAAATACAAACAATTTAAAGCTGCACATGCTATTCAATGAGTCATATTACCACTTCTGAGGCTCAAAATTAATTATACCTATTCAGTGTTTTCTCAGTTTATTAATCCCTAATCTGTACAGAAATGATTTTTCTTTAAAAACACTGCACAGATAAATATATCCCATTCCAATGTCAATTTAAGTCTGTCTGTACTCAGACATGGGAGGAAGACTTCCATTCTCAAGAGATTTTTGCTCAGTTTCCAGACCAGAACATCTCAGGGCATTTTTTTATAAAATTCAGTGCAAGACTGTCTTTCTTTGCAATACTGTCTCTCTTTGAGCCTTAGTAGTCTCAGGAGGCAGCTATTATTATTCTTAAGAAAGGAATGTGAAAAATCTGTTTTCCAGATTATTTTAAATGTTCCTCATTGATGCTATCTCTCTCAAAATATCTCTGTTTTCAGTTTTCTTAAGTGGCTGGATGGTTCATAAAGGGCTGAGAACCTAAAAGATAATTTCTGAACTTAAATAGGTTTTTTTGAGCTGCTCTACAGAAACTTGATGTTGTTGGAAGTGGCCTTCAAAGTAGGGGAGAACACACACACTTCATGACAGCCTTTACTTATAGCAGTATTATCAATATCTAGGAGAATATATGTTTTGTAAGTTTAGACCTAGGCTGGGATCTCTAATGAGCAGAGTCCAGTCTACTGTGAATAGGTCTTCACAGAAGTATAAATGTGTCCTGAGCTCTGAAGCTTATTTGCAATGTAAAGCCATGCTAACAAGACTACACTACCATCTTTTCCTCCTTCTTTTATACACCTCCACTTAATGGTGGAAAAGACCAGGTTAGTCATTTAAGGTCTGAACAACAGCCTAACAAAATCACTATGACTTCCTCAGGTTTAAAGCAGTTTTTAATTCCACATACTTCTGCCAGGTCTTAGACTTTTCCTCGAAACTTTTGCCCAATCCAGTTTGAAATAACTATGGCATCTGTACAATAACACACAAGGCAGACGTGCATTGCTTAAGTTAAATTAAACCAAAATCCTTTCAGTCTTCATCAATGATACACCATGTGCTAGAAAAGAAAATAAGATTGTGCCCAGAATCTGCTGGAAAACACACTCTGCTTGAAAGGACCCAGGATCCTGTCAGTTAAAGCTCAGTGAAGAAAATCCCTGCCTGTTCGTCTTTAGGAACCTCTGTGTGATGTTGGAGCAAGAAGCTGCAAACGGTAGCTGCCAACCTGGCTGGGATTCCCAGAGTAATCTCCTGAGATCAGTGTTCTGACAGGTCACATCCTCCATCTGGCACCAACCTTCCCTATTTTCATTAAGACTTTTTTTTCCATTTTTTCTTTTGTTCTTCTTGCTTGAGCCAAAAGAAACAAAAGGGCAGTAAAGAACAATTTTAGCTGAATATGAGTTTTATCATTTTACCACTGCATTACACCACTTACCAAGTATTTAGGTTCTGTTCTGTTCTGCTAGGAAAAAAACACGCATCAGGATTTAAAGGAAGGCTGTGCTAAGCTGTAGCACACAGACTATAAAGTGTACATGTGAATTATTATTCTTCTGGTCTAAGCAAATCCATATGACATTGTGACTTCATATATTCTTCACATTTTCTTGTACAACTCTTAGTGGAAAACATCATCTCTTTTCAAATCTTTGTGCCTTTATCCGAACCTGACTTTTTAACAGCTTAAAAAGAATTGTAAAAGCAAAAATGTCAGTGAAGTGCTGTTTCTTGCGGAGCAGAGAAATTAACATTTGAGACCACCTGCTTAAATGGCAACGTTAAACAGAGACCATAAAGAGGGAACTTTACAGTGATCCATTTTTAGTTCCTTTCCCTTTCCTTGAGAATGGTGAGTCTGATGGCATCCAAATATAAATCTTCATTTCCTTGTCTCTCTTCACCAGCTCAGCTTGGGAAGTAACCACTCTGCAGAGCCTTTCTCCAACACCAAAGTTTTTTGGGCTAAACTGTGCATGAAGCTGGGAAGATGTCTATCCTGAAAAGTTTATGTATAAGCTTGATGAGGCCAATCCATTCCACAGCAACCACTGTAATTGAAACCATCATGTATGGAGAAAGGTAGTACAGAGAAGTCTAAGTACCATCTCTTGCTGAAATGGAGTCTTCCTCTTTATCACTGAGTGTTCTCCTACCAATTTGTTTGATCTGGTACAGGCATTTGTTGGACCTTTTTAGCTGTTTCCAGAAATCAAATTAGTATGAAGTTAGCCTTGAAAAATGAGGTATGTGCTCTTATGCCACTTATAGTCCAGAAACTGTGTTACTGTTGGTTCAGACAAATGACCACCCAAAGGAAGAGTGTGGGACAAACCTGAAGCATTGCAGAGGAGGGAATGAGGCTTGCTCATTTCACAGCAGCTCAAATGACAGCTTAATTGATAAGCTAGCTAAGGTATGCCATGAAACTCTGCTCCCTCAGGGAGATTCAGCCCATGTCCCAGCTTGTCTCTGCAGGCAATCTGAAGCAATGGGCAATTTCAGGGCATGCTCTGTCTCAAAGTATGGATCTAAATCAGGGCAGATGATCCATGTTCAAATGGTGCATCTTTCTACCTACTCACTGTAAGGAGAGCAGAGAATGTATTTCCTAAGCTGTACCCCTCTGCATTGTCAAAGACAACTGAGACAACTTCTACTCGTTCTAATCACAATGGACACCACAAAGAAGCTCAAGATAAGGAAGGATTTTAACAAAATTAACTCAGCAATGCTGAAGATCAGAGGAACTTTGGAGCTGGTTCTGTACTTGGTCCAAATTCTTGATGTTGCTATGGAGAGAGAGATGCCAAAGCACTGAGGGCAGCAGCCCACTGGCCAGTCTCACTCACCTCCCTGGATGTTGCTCTGCCAGTGCAGGGAAAGTGTTGATGCTGAGGACTGGACTATCTCCTGCCAATCCACCCAGAGCAGCTCCTTTATCTGAGAAACTACTATGGAAGGGTGGGAAACAAAATTTACCAAGAGGCAACTGACTCAGAGCTCAGTTAAATCACTTCAAGTAAATTTCGCAGCAAGGGAAAAATGCAAAATACAGGCTGAGTTTCTCCCAGTCACGGGACAAAAAGAGCTGCGTTCTGGCATTCAGGAAACTGGTTCTCATCATAGAAGTGACAGTGATGGAAATATTGTGACTTCCTCTCTTCTCCTGTCAGAAGAGGAAATTACTGCTTTGAAGAAGACAAAGGGAGTTGGTCTGATGGTTACATGGTTGTGACTGTGGCTAAAGGGTCAGATGGAAGCTTCAGAAGAAAATAGACTCCGCAATATTTTCTAAGTTACTAAACAGTGTGGAGAGAGATTAATGCACACAGTTTATCATTTGAAAGAAAAGATAGAATTTTATAGCCTTCCAGCACTTGGCCAGACCAGCTGGAGAAACAGGGCAGATGGAGAAATACAAGGTCCTTATACAGGAAAGTATATTTTATAAAACAAATAACAGTACAAACCCAGCAAATCTGACACCAGTTTTTGAGACCACAGAATGAGACCATTATTGTGAACACCATGTGTTATGAATCATCTCTGCCAATAATAATATGGCATCAAGAACAAATATCCAGTCCTACCATTAAAAAAACCCCCAAAATACCAAACAGCATAAACAAATGGCAAAGTAATCATAATAATTTGTAGCTATGAATTAGAGATGAGAAAGCATTTGCTACCCCATAGCTCATCTGCAAACATATATGATTGCTCCCAATGCTATAATAACTAGTTACGCATGCAGGCTAGACCTAGCCAGAAATAAATGTTTTCTTATCTTATGAATGCTTTTGAGATAAGAAAGTTGAAATTCTGATACTTCACCAACACAAGTGCTTTGAAATACAGAGTCCAGACTACAGCCCAATCTGTTGGCACACTCAGATGCAAGGTGCTCTTTTGTTCCCTCTAAATTTAATCAGAAATTTTAGTCTGGAATAGAGAAATTATTTCCTAAACAGAAAGTAAGAAAGCAATAGCAATATAGACACTTCCTGAGGCAAAGTTTGGATCTGAACTAACAAGTTTAATATTTCCCAGGGGGCCTAACCTTCACGAGTTTATCTAATCCCTTTCTTGATATTTTTGGCTTCCACCACATTCTGTGGCCAGGAGTACCTCAGTCAGTTAAGTGATACTTGAAAAGGTACTATTTCTGTTTCAGTTAAATTTGATTCCTGATTTTTTAGGACAAGAATCTCATTATTTTTCTCTTTAGCCTTCATGATTATTCTTCTTGAGTCATGTATTTTCTAAACCAGATAGTCCTTCTACATGTGAAATCTGCAGAAGGCATTCATACCTCTAGCTGTTCTTTGCACTTACCTGCAGTTTTTAAAGTTCTAGATGAATATTTTCCTCCTTTGTTACTACAAATATACACTGAGTGTGCATTACTCAAGACATAGATGATATTTTCTGGTTTGTTTTCTTTTGTTTCCTACAATTTAAATTCACATTTTTGAGCATCATTGAATGTGCATGATCCTGTGCTCATCATTGCATGCCTTAATACTGAATTTCACGTGTTAATAAAAATGTAAATACCCAGATCTCTTCAGGGAATGGGAATTTTAAAAATAGACATTAAATACACTTTCTAATTATAAGTTATCTACTGAAAATCTAGATATTTTATAGAGATTTTTCAAATTTTAGCTCAATACCTATGTCTTGTTTATGCCATCTAGATGATCCCTTTAATTCAATACTATTTGCACTTCAGTGGCTCAGTTTTTTCAAAAGTCTCAAATATTACTAATGAATCAGGTCATAACAAATTTGATGTACATAGGTTCCAATGGAACCCTGCTGTTCATGGTGGAACAGCACAGAAATGAAAAAGCAAAACAGATTTGTTTAGGGCTTTTTAGAGACTATGTTTGACTCAGAAGGCATATATGAGTGCTGCCTTAGGCAGTGCAAGAGGCTTAAGACAGAAGCCAGTAACACAATCTAGATTTTTGAGATTTAAAGTATAACAGTAAATCTGCCTTGGACTCACAGGGAAATAGTTTGGACCCGACATTTCAATTAATCTCGTTNCTAGATTTTTGAGATTTAAAGTATAACAGTAAGTCTGCCTTGGACTCACAAGGAAATTAATTTCAATTAATCTCGTTTCTTTATCCCCTCAAAATTAATCTTCTCACCAGTCTAGTATCTCAACTTCAGTTATCTGAAACCCACTCTTTCCTGAAATTATGTTTCTGTAATGTTTTTTGTCCCAAGAGTTATCGACAGAAGGAGAGAGTGAGAAAGAACACTCACTACAGTTACCTTCTTTCAAATGTCTCCAAATGGATATTTTCTTGGTATCAAAGTTTCAGTTAATTCAAATGATCTGAGTTCTTCACCTTGAAACAGTGAAGATCATTTAGATAGATCATTTAGATTTGGCTTAAAACAGAATTTGTCAACAGAGTGATATTTTAATAAAGCTTCTGATTTATATTCTTTGAAAATAAACACTTCTTCTCAGGACTTGTGAAAATACATTAAATTCTTGAAGCTGCTTTTCAGTCATAAAAAAGTGACAATGAAACCTAAGAACACCTGCAGCTATTAAAGTTATGCAGATAGCAGTAAATCAAATGGGATGAGGTACTCTTCATAAATTCTAAAAGTGTTAACAACATATTTTCTTGGTTTTGTAGTATCAGAAATTTCCTCAGCACAAGGAGGACTTTGCACATCTTCATTCTTCACAGACTTCCCAGACACTGCTGTTCATCTTAAAAAGACACTATTAAAACTGATCTGCAAGTATGAGCAATTGTCCACTGTCCACTTGAGACAGGGAAGGAGAGTATAGAACTCACATGAACAGTGATTCCTCATTTTAGCATCACAAGTAAATCAGCATTTGCAAGATAACAGACTTTAATCCTGAGTTCTACAGGGTTTGTGTTTATATTCACAATTCATTAAGAGCAAGTAACTTCAAAATTACTCCAGAACTGTTTTCTCAACAATACAGTGACCTTTAGGGATCATCATTTGACCTTGGTGACCATGCAGGTAGGTTTTCCTTTGTAAGCTTTGCTGCTAGTGTGTCTTTCCCCTCCTCCAATCAGTCCTTTTTGCAGAACACCTAATACAGTATCCTCTGTCAAAAGGCAGTTACATGATGAATTCTTCTAAACCCACATGCCAGCAAAACAAAAGGTTTAAAATAGTGGCATTGTAGAAGGCTGCGGTTTTAGGAACTTCTTCAACTCTAGTTTGTGTCTGCAACTTGTGTGCAGTAAGCCTTTGACATATTTTTCTTCCATATATTTTTCTGGATTCCTCTTGGTCCTGTGTCATCAGTAAAGCATTACTGATTAATATTAGAAACAATATTACCATGCATCTCCCTTTTCTGATTGATTATGTGCAGGTTCAACAATGCAAGTCTCTCTGATTCTCTGTAGCAACATATAAAATATATCCATCAGGAAAATCAGAAATTTCTCTGTACCTTTTGCTCCTTCATTTCATTAATTGTAAATTCAAAATCAGATCTTTTTTGCACACCAAACGATTAGTATTAATTTCCTTCCATCCAGTAGGAACTATAAGGAAAAGTATGTTTTCCAGATTAGAACAAGACCTTTTCCCTTTCTTTCCTTTTCTCACCTCTTCTCATCCATTAGATGAGTGAAATAAGCCCAATACAACTCAGTCAGGTTTTTGGGATTCATCTCCACACAGGTTTTAAGACAATTGTGAGTGTCAAAAGAGTGCATTTTATCAAACTGCTTGTCCTTCATGATAATTATTCTGATAGACACTGAAACACAAGATGTGCTGATTCTTTTCCTTCAAAATTATAGCTATTTATCTGTATATCAATGTAAACTTTATTTTACATTTCTTTGTTGGTATGGAAGTCAGTTTACTGCTCTGTTATTATGTGAAACAATTTATAAAAAATATGTCTTTTCATTGCTCCAATGAAAAAATAATTTGAAGTGGAATGTATTCATTCATACTTCCCTTAGTCTTCAAATTCCAGTCTTCAAGCGCTACAACAGTTTACCTAATTGCATTTTTCCAAAGGCTCTTCTAGCGATACTGTAACTTCAGGTAGTTCCTCACACTCATTTTGTTAAACAAAGATTTCATTGTAGGAATATCTCTAAGTTTCTTCACTGTAAGTAATAAGAATAACTTAGCTATTTTCTCCCTGAAGTGGCCTTATTTTTTGTGAGTCTTCTATTTACATCTCATTCATTTACCAGTCCTAATGACTCTGTGGCAAGATTTTTTTCTTCTGTGTTTAAGAAACAGCAGTACTCCAACTCTTTTTCCTCTAGTAAAATGTTCCTCAAAACTCTTTTTTGGCTTAACTTGGGTTTTATGTTTAACTTGCCAAAGGTTTTGGTTTCATTGCTGATTTCTGGTTTTGGTTTCATCTTCTTCATTTGGAAAATAGTTCCAAATTCTGAAGGTTTGTTTTTAATTTTCTTTGTCTTTTTTGGGGTTTTTTTGTATTTCTCATAGTTTCCTTTACCCTAAAGTGTAGCTTTGCCACAACCTCTTCATTGCGTTACCACATTTTTTTCATAAGGAATACACATTTACCTTGAGATGAACAAACTCCATACTGTTTCCAAGTTGTTTCATTCTTTCATTTGCTCCTTTGAATTATCTTTTAACACTTTTAAATATTTATGGTGATCTTTTAAAAAACTGATGTTACTCTAGTGATTTCTTGCTGGGTTGAAGAACTTAATCTTCCTAGAGACTTTCCGTATCTGTATGTCACAATTGCTGCCACAGAGATGCTTTTTATAGTAATACCCTACAGAGAGAAGGTCTGTCAGAGTCTGGTTGACCTGGCTGCTACTCAGGTCTGCTTCCAGAATTTCTTCTGCCCCTGTGAATTCTTTGAATATCTGTCTTTGAAAGTAGTTATGAATGATAGATCAAAATTTATTGTTTGTGCTAGTTTTTAATTACTTTAAGCTACATTTAGCTACAATATTATTCCTCCTGTGGCAAAGCCTTTGTTTTTAGTGCTTTGTCATTTACATACCGGTATTGTCTATAAATTGTCCTCTTTCCATCAAATTTCTAAGGCATCTGTTCTGTCACTTAAAAGTAGACATCCTAGTCCACCCATCTTCATGTTTAGACTTTGAGCATTTATATAGAAGTAGCTATAAAATTGGCATCTCATGTGAAACCATGATAGAATTTACATTTGGATTTTCCAGCTAAGTTCCTGGATCTCACATCTGATATATACTACTTAATTCAAGGCACAGGAATTGCTCCATTAGTTCACTAGATCCTTTCATATTTTTAAATAAAGCAAATGTATGCTTGTTCACAGAAAACAGCTCTATTTTACTACAGGGCCATATGAAAAAGTGCTATTTGTGCATGCTGTCACTGAAAAAAGACACAAGAATTCACGCAAGAGATGTGTGGAAAAAGTAATGTAATAAATTAATAAAAATGTGAAAAAATGAAGTAATAAGTGACAGATCGTGTGGCTGCAGGAATGAGTGCCAAAGTCTATAGCTACTGTTAAGACTCCTTTAATGGCACATCTGCAGAATATAAAGCAAAAAAAGCCTACATGGAAAAGGCACTTCTAGTCCTCACTGTCTGAGATGGTGGTGAGGAGTGTTTATTGCTATTCATGGAAAATCATTACAAATTGACAAGCCAAAAAATATACCAATTTCGTCCAGAAGAACTAATTTTTAAGCTGTTGATGTATCTCTTCCATGACTTTCTTTATGGAATGTGATTTGGATGATGCCTTACCCACAGCAGGGGAATGACAACCAGTCAGAGCAATTCACTGCAGTGAATGGGAACTTTAAGATCTGTTTGAGGCGATCTAGCTCTAACTATTTTGCACCTATTTTATATATATATATATGTATATATATATGCATTCATGTAGTGAACAGTTTTCAGGGGTTTGCTGTTTATCTAATTGTTGCCAGAATAAACTAAGCCACGTTTACCTAAATATATTTATTTAGAACCTCACATCTGTTTTTCAAATCCTTAGTGAGACTAATTGTTCCTTGTGTTTTGCAATAGCTTTGAGCAACCTCTACTGGCTACTTGGAAATGGATCTTGACTGAAACTACTAATCCAATCTTGTACAATATATTGTGTACCAGTCAAAACCACTGAACTTCCAGTGGCTGTATGTTCAAAAAGTGAATTATATGTCACAAAATATCAGCATTTATTAAGATGTGTGTGATTTTTGAAAAAGGATAGAATGGAGATCTATTTCAGCTCTGCTTTAGGCAGTCTTCAAATAAACCATTCAAGGCTTTCACAGTGCCCAATCTAAAGCCAAAGGATACCAGTTAAAGTGATCCAATAAACTTCTGAGAACTTTGAATCTAGACTCAGATTTAAGCCAGACTATATAAATATATCAAAGAAAAAACATTTTATTTTAGAGATATTTTTATTTTTGCTATTTCAGCAAAAAATTGAATGCTAATTTATTTTTTCATTTACCAGATAAATATTGATAGAAGATTTCTTTCTTCAGAGAGCTCAGTTTTAAATCTGAGAAATTAAAATGATTTATAGGATAAAGCTGGACTAACTGGAAGCTTAAACAGCCAAAAAATGCCTTTTCAAATTCATTATACATTCACTCATGCACAATAAAGAATTATTTTTTTTTTTCAGAAAAACTGTCCCACTCAAACAGTGAGTAAGGTGATATACGAGGTTAGAAATGTAATCTGCAAACTTTGACAAAATGGCAGGAGGTCTATGTTACTTTTTCTACTGCTTCATCTTCAGATTTAAATTATTACTGAATCAATTTAAATCATACTTTAACAATGGTGCAGGAAAAAATTTGGGCATATAAATCTGTATTTAGAGAGATATTTAAACCATCTGAGTTATCATAGTAAACAAACGGTGTAGCTGCTCATCCATAAACAACCTGGTAGACAATTTAGGGTATCTATGCAGTGATTAAAAGAATTAAAGCATTTTAAGGTTACCCCCTAGCATTTTTGTTATCATTTAACCCTTCTTTATCAGTTTTGGCTGAGATCAGGAAGGTATTGTCATACTGTTTAGTCTCCTGTACAGTCAAGTACAGCAGATAATGAACATGAAAAGGTAGCCTTTTCTGTTGAATTTCTCTTGAATTCTGATCCCATTTTCTAAAACTGTAAGCTCTTTGGAAAGAATTTTAAATTTTAGCCACTGCTCATAGGTAAACTTATTACCCATTGGGTAGGTATATGAGTCTCAGAAGCTGGTCATATAACTCCTATTGTAAGACTAAAGTGAGATAAAATGGAAAGACATTCAGAAGAAAATTCAGACTTCAACATCTTCTTGAAACATTTTTAAATTAGTCTACCTCTGAAAAATATTTAATTTCTAATGGAACTCTGAAGCAAGAAGCTCTTATCTAAGTCCTCTCGCACTCTTTACAAATATAGTAATTCATAAGCATTAATTATGACTCAGTTCAGATTAGTCTTTAATAGTTGAACAATTTAAAATGCAATCAAGATGATTACCAATAGTTTATAATTTAATATTTTTAAATGTCTCCTTCTAAAGGGTTTGAATTCAATGTCCATGCTAGAATGTAAGCATTGGGACTGTGGAAAGACCTCATGACACTCTTCAGAGTAAAAAAAAATCTGTAAATCTGTATCTTTATTTAGTTAGAGTCTGCTTTCCTAGGAGAGAATAAAATCTGTAATACGAATATTTTTATGTAATAAATCCAGTTGCAAACCAGCAATTTTTTACTCAATCTATGCTTTTTTTGATATCCAATAGAACATCATCATGAAATTAATTTTGTTAGACAGTCTCATGGTCAAAACAAATTTTAATGTTTAGAAACAGCAGAAAGGCAATGATTTCAAAATAAGAGATATTGCTTTTCCACATTGCTTTTATTAAATGCCATGGATCATTGGTATAAATGATAAATACCATGAAAATGGTATTACGAAAATGGTATTATGAGAGTAAACACTATACCCTTGGATCATTCCAAGGGTATTTAAACTGCTACACTCAAAAATCAGCATAAAATATGAATACCTGCAAACTCATTGCTATAAGATAGATGTTAAGAAAATAACAAAAACCCTTCCAAAAAAATAGACTGATGAATTATTGTGGTATGGCTTTGATTTTTCCACTGTTGGTGGCCTTTGAAATCTAAATGTAACCAAAGATAAATTTCTCAAAAGTGTAAAAATCATCCACAAAACTAAGCTAAACTAACCAGAAAAAAAAAACAAACAAGCAATCAACCCACAAAACCCCTCCAAAGGACTTTTTGTCAAAGATCATTCCTGGCTACTGAGGTTACATTCAACATCTCACAGGAAATAAGGCATGCAGTAACAGGCAGGGAGGATCACGACACAATTCCTTCAGTTTTGGTGTTGACATTGATTTAAAAAAAGACAAATAAGTGGAATCTGAGGATGGATTCATCTGAAGGATGAATCTTAAGATGAATGCGAGTTACAAAAGGGAGAAGATTCTTTTCATGGAACCCTTTGGATGCCAATATACTAAAGCCTTAAACATAGTTTCATGAAAGAACTAGGTGTAGCCATGTTCCTGAAACACCACAGGGAAAAAAAATCTTGTGGAAAGATGTATTTTTCCCCCTTCCTTCTTTCTAAAGCAAGTAGAATCCCCAATTAAATCAGAAGATGAAAAACAGGGAAAAAAAAACCACTTCAAAAAAAGAGCTCTTCCCCTCTGCAAAACAAAGTTCTGACTATAATGTTTTTTTCTTTCTTGCCTTCATGTGAAATTTCAAACATTTGATCAAAACTGCACATAATATTCAGGGTTGGGAGGGAGGAGCTATAACCATTCAAATCAAATAATTATCAAATATCATCATATGTAGTGCATTCTTCATAGAATGTCTTTAAGAAAAACATGTTTTACCAATAATTACAGAATTTATGTTCCCTTGATGTTTTGTTCTCTTTTGCAGTACACTTACATTTGCAAGGTCTTAAAGGAAATCTATTGTAGTATTTAATTATTTTAATCAGTTAGTAGCATATGCTGATCATTACTCACACCTAAAGTATTTGCCTAAAAATTTGAACAAATTAAATAGAATAATGAAGATATAGCACGTTTCTGTGAGTAAACCACTTTCCCACATTTTGCTGTTTTTCCATAAATCAACATTTGTGATGATTCATATTCCTCATTGGACACTATTTTGAGAAGGAGTCATTCAGTCTCCTATAATTTGCTATGACTGCATCTTGGACTGTTAATATAAAACAAAAAGATAAAATATGTTAAGTTCCAGCTGAGAGGTCTACTGGAGGACATAGGACTGAAAATCAGAATGGAAACCACTTGGCAAGCATGTAAAGTTAAGAAAATACTTGGGTTAGGCGAGGATGGATGAAACAGCTTCTTGACATTATTCTTCTCTGCACAGCTATGCAGAAATGTCTCAGATGCAGAGAAAAATATTTCCTGAGGCTGTTTCAGAGAAAGAGGGACATAGGGCAAAGAAAAACAAGGTACTTTAAAAATTAACTTTTCCAGTGTCTATCAGGCAGTAAAAAACACACTGCCCTGGACGAGGTGATGAGCTGTCCCTCTGTTTCAGGGGGATATCATGGACCCTAACTGTGAGATTCACAATATCCAGCACCCTGAGATCTGAAACTCTTTGTATCCAGCTCTCAGTATCCACATAATAAATTCTGACCTCACACATAGATTTTCCCTGGCTTTCCTCAGTCATTCTATGGAATTTGACATGGTTCCCTGTCATTTCCTCTCAACTTCACTTTTTCTTCTACTGTATGAGAACTACTATAGTTTCTCATCTGCTGGAAATTAATTTAATTTTACAAGCTCCCTAAGACTGGGTTTGTCTGTAAATTCACCTTCCTTCCCATAAAGAAGACAGAGAACTCAGTCCACATAGATGCTACATCATCATTCAGACTGTTTCAGGTAGTAGTCTCAGTATAGATTTCATATTTATCCTTCTCAATTCAAAGCCTTTCCTTGATTCATCTTCAACAGCTCCCGAGTTCAGTATCTTGAAATTTTGTTAAATACTGTGCTAGAGAAATCTCTGTAGTCATTATGTTTTTCCAGACCAATCAGAGTTAATGCTCAGCCTGTATCCTAGTCCTTTCTCATTAGTTTTTTTCCACAAAGTCCCTGTTTAATCATGAAATTCACAAAGCTTTTGATCACTGGGGATTTTGAAATTCAGCATCAATAAAAAGAAATATATAACTTCTACTCACAAGTGTTCTATTCTGAACTGGTCATCTGGAATAATATGATTGCCTGGTGTCCAGATCTAGTTGTATTTCAACTGCCTCCAAAAGAATTCATATTAGTTATTATTAAAAAGTGCTCTTGAACTCAGTTTGAACTGATTCTGGAAACATAAATGGATCTTAATTGAAATCTATCTCTAGAAGTCATGGGAACAGCCTTTCCTCATCCTTTAAGGACTCACCAAGATTGCCCTAATTTTGTGTTAAATTTTTGTTTATTTGTAACCCTGAAAAACTCTTGAAATGAAAAACTACCTCCCAAGATCAGGGACAGAACCACAGAAGGCAGTACTGTGATCTAGCTCTTTTAAAATAAAAATAATAATAAATGTATTACAATGAATTATGATCCCTTAATTAAACTCTTCATGAAACCTCTGCAGTTGACTTCTGTATGACAACTAATTATCTTAGAGGCTTTCCTTCTCAAATTTGAGAAAATCTACTCCCTACTTAATCCAAACTTTGAAACTATTCTTTTTTAACTGAAAAATGTTTATTTTCCTTGGCACTTTGGACTGATATATGGTGGCCAAGTGACTTCACTTCCGTTAAGTCTTTGGAAGCCTCTCTTTGGCTGCTCCTGAGAAAGGGGAAATCTGAATCTTTTGCTTGTGCTATGAGTTCAGGAAAGGGCACAGAAAGATAGCATCTACTCTGAACTCTGAAACCTCAGCATAAGAGTGAAGGCTATTTCTCTTCCTCACCAACAAATGTAACACTAATAAATATCAGACTTTTTTTGTAAAAGAGACTTGTTTTCTTTTACCCTATGGATTAACATTACATTTGTTCAATGAGTTTTGCAAGTTCCATATCTCTCATGTCTTTTCCTAGTTGCAAATTGAATGGGTTAAAATCAGTTTCTATGCCACAGTTATGTATCAGATATATCACTTATATAACATAATAATATGTCATATATTGAGACTCAGCCCTGCATGTCACAATCAGCCTGCCTATTTCAGGGTACTCTCTTTGATTTTGAAAACTTTTTTCTTCTAATTTGTAAAATTTTTTTATACAATTCATTTTGTTCTCAAGAGTTCATATTCTCGAAGGAATATGCATGCTTGAATTTGCACAATAAGGAGAGGCTCTGCTGACCACCCTAGATGCCCGAGTAGGGCCCATTGAGGCCACTCTCATGGACTTCTGGCACCATCTGGTGGAGGCTTTACATCCATAAACCAGATCATAGTTAGGTTTGATAATTTGCCTTTCTATCTCAGAATATAAAACTGAAGTACCAGATCAAGGCATGTGTTGTGTTATACCAGGCAGGGGTGAAGAGAGATATGACGTGTGTACTCACTTGCTACCTTTAAAGTGGTTATGGGAAGACAATATGAATTTTCACAAAAGATATTTTGGTCATCCAGTTGCATATATGTTTCAGAATTTTCTTCCAGACACTGGTGAGTTAAGGCAGGTACAAAAAAATTGTTCCTGGTTAAAATATAAGGAGGGGATTTAGTTGAGCAACAGCTTTTTATCTCTATAGTAAGCCCAAAACTTTGCTTCAAATTGCCAGCTGGTCAGAGCCAGAGGATTCCTGTTCTAGGCATTTCCTAGGAGTGAAAAAAAGCACTGTGGTTATTTCAAGGGCTTATGTTACAGCACCTGTCTTTCTGTATACTGCCACAGTTGTTTCCTTACATTCAGTACACAAGTGAAATAGCTCTCAAAGATTCCCCAGCTTGTTCTTGATAACAGTGCATACTAGAAAGCCTTAAAATAAGCTGATGGAAGTGGCTTCTAAATATAGGGACCGAGGAGGATTTTACAATATAAAACACCACCAGCAGAGGTTGTATGTGTCCCTCCTCAAATCCCAAATATAAAACAGATGAGAAAACAATTGTCAGATGACTAAACACTACAAGATTTCTGTGCAAATGCCGACAATATAAATTCTCTCCTCATTAGATTTGGCTGAAAAATTCTTTAAAGCTAAATGAAACCATGTCCCCAAACTGACTCTAAACCTCCCCTGCAGCTAAAAATATTTAGTTAATTTCTTTATTGTTTTTCTTCGCCTCTTGATCCTTTTATTTCAGTTCAACTTTTTAAAAGAAGTAGCTCCTTATATCTGATACCAATAATTTCTGATCCAGTAGGACCTGGAAACTTTTTCAAAAATATATAACATCTTGTCTTTAGTAGATTGTGAATTGAAAAGTTTGGATTCCCTTCTAGGAAAACCTTGAAGTTTTGGATCCTTCTCCAGATATGTTTTTGAAGCAATATGTAGATGACATTGTCACACAATGAAATCTCATTTTCATGAGGTCTCTGCTGAGCCATCTGCCCCAGTATGCCATTTATGTCCCTATTGGTAGTTTGTGTGCTATGTAGCTTTTAAAAACCAGTTGCTTGAGGTGACTGAAAACAAGCCTAGGCATCAGATCCACTCACATGGACATTTTGGCTGGATTGCTACTGCTCTTTATGTACAAAAAATACTTATTACAGAAAATATCTCATAATTCCATTGTGACTGCATAATGATTCCTATTCCTAAGAGCAGGGATTCTTGCTATTCACATTCTTTGGTTAATACTTGAGAAGATTTCTGCACTCAGTTTTCTCCGATTCATATAATTATGTAGGCATTGCCCATTTTCATTCAACCTTATGATGACAAGTATCCTTTCTAAGAAAAACTGTTGTGTGGAAGCAACATCACTGATGGAATAGGGTAGTGTTTAAAAGACAAGAACGTGATGTAACAAAAGGGAGATTCCTGAAGTGCTAGCTGGCTGCTCTCTTCATTTCCCGTGACCTGGAAAAAGGACAGAGGATAACAACCATCAGAAGATGCATCTACCTCTATCCAACCCAAACATAGGAGACTGGTAGAAAATAAGCCCATATTCCTAGGATTAATTATCTTTTACTTGACAGGGGTGACTTCAAAACATTTCAGCATAGTACTACTGATCACGGATTTGGGAATTCTAAGGACACAGCCTCTTGTAGTTACTCAACAGTGTCCGAGACCTTCTTGGGTAATTTGATTATCAGTACTTGAACCACCAGGGTAGTGTGTCTCAGCTGTGAGCCATGGTAAGAAGCAAACCAGAGATCTGAGGGTGGATATGGGCTGCGGACCTTTTCCAATAGCCATTTGCATTCATCCAGCCCTGTTTGGAGAGAGACTAAACAGTATTTAGCAGTAATGGGGACAATCAAATTCTGCCATAGACGTACAGAAATTGCTCTGGCTGTCTTGTTTATCAATATTGATACTGAAAAATGTACATTGTGTTTTCTAGAGTTTCCTCTAGTCACATTTCACATAGAATCAATTTGAAAAAGAAAATAAATTCACTTCTTGTAAAGGAAAAGTTAAAATTTTGCTTAGTAAGTTCAAAATGGTTACAAAAATCAGTGTAACAATATATGTGCAGTGTTGTCTGTAAGTCTGTAATTAGAAAGGAAGTTTTCTCTTTGGGCTGATTTTGTGGTTTACCCCTTTCTATAATCTTAGTGCCTGTACATTACTTGTCATGTTCTCTTCAGATTAAATAACGCTGCTTGCCATTTGCACCATTCCCAAGGCTGTCTTAGCATTGCACAAATCATGTCATAGGAGAAATTCTTGTGTTAATATATCGTATATAAGGCCCATCCTCCCTGGTTTGCCTTCCTTGAAATCACACACGACACATTAAAGTACCACAGATGACAGACTTAGTATGTTGCTGCCACTCTCTACCCAATTCCAGAAAGCTTTGCTGGCTGATTGAAGCAGCACAGCCTACTTCCAAACCAGCTGTTGCAAACTGTTGCAGTCTTGTTGTCCCCTTGCTGTGGTCTCCTCTTTCAGCTCTTCTTCTTGTCTAGGCTCAGGGTTGAAAAAAACACTTCATCCAGCTCCATCTGGAGCTGGATCCCCCCCAGGAGTTGATGGTGTTAGGTGAAGGCATTCTGCAATTGGAAAGGTTAGGTGAAGGCAATTCTCAACACATTGGAAAGTTCTTGATTTTCCTTGTACTAATGAGGCAGACTAAGTAGAAGTCACCTTACAAATCTCTGTTCTATGTGTGATAAGAATAGGAATACTATTGCCAGAGCAACCCTCTCCACTGGCCTGAGTGGATACAAGTTTGGTTTTTTCAGTACTGATTTTTATAATCTCAAGTTTTCTTTTTGAAACAAATGTTATTCAGAGGAGAGGAAAACGACACTGCATTGAAATTTTGTGCTTAAGACATGATAATAAAATAAAATAAAATAGGCTGAAACAGGCTACTTGTCCTGAAACTATTTTATTAAGATTTGTTTAATTCATAAGACTCTAAAATTAGAATTACACATGCAAGGCTATTTATATGATAAGGTACTCTAGGAGGTTGTACCAAGAACTGCTTGTGGTTATTATAGTGACAGTGGGCAGACACTGTCTAGTGTATCTTAGTCAACAGGCAGAAAAAAGAGGTTCAATCCTTTCCTTGAAGAGGGCATTCACAAAATATGCAGTTCTGATGAAATGGTGGTTTTGTTCCCCTGGCAAGTTTCAGACTGAATTTTGTGACCAATGTCTGTATTTGAGTGGAATAATCCTCAGCCATCGAGGTTAGTGTTGTTTTAGGGATTAAGAAAGAAATTGCAAATCCAGCTTCAGTGGAATGGAATTTGGGGCCTTACATTTCAGCATTAGCTTTTTTTGGAATTCTTTAAAGGTTTTTTTCCCCCACACATGCATGCAATTTCTCCTCACTGTTTCTTATGGTGAATGTGCATGTTTGTTTTCCTGTGGTCGAATTCTATGCTGAGGTCCCTGTTGAGGGAAGACACGAGATACATTATAAGAAGAAACCTTTCAGATTGCATCCTCTGAGGGCCAAGGTTTTTTTAGATCATTTGTAACAAGTCCCAGAACATCCCATTTTAAGTCCTCCAGGACTTTCAGTGTAGCAGGGGAATGTGAGGAGGGACCTTTGTCTGTAGTCCCAGCCTAGTGTATCACTGTATTTCATGCAGGTTCATGATATTGAGGAATACATTTCTTTCCTCTCTATTCAGGTTGTTCCACACTGTGGAGGGCTGACATTGGCAAGATACCACATGCCCACCAAAGCCACTCTAATGTAGAACAAGGTAAGGACAGGGAAAGATCACTCACCAGTTACCTTCAGGGGCAAAGCAGACTTGAGAAAAAATATTTTTTTACAGATCAAATTAAAGTACAATAATGGGAAATAAAATCAAACCTTGGAAACACTTTTCCCCTACCCTTCCCTTCATTCCAGGATCAACACCAATCCAAATTTTCTCTACTTCCTCCTCTCAGCAGCACAAGGGTGTGGGAAATGGGGATTGTGGTCTCTTCATCACAAGTTGTCTCTGCCACTCCTTCCTCCTCAGGAGAAAGACTCCTCACACCCTTCCCCTGCTCCAGCACGGGGACCCTCCCATGGGAGAAAGTCCTCCATGAACCTCTCCCTGGGCTGCAGGTCTTAACAAACTGCTCCAGTGTGGATTCCCCTTGCAGTCACAAGTCCTGCCAGAAATCCTGCTCCAACACAGGCTTGCACAGGGTCACAGCTTCCTTTGGGCATCCACGTGTGCTGCCATGAGGTCCTCCAGGGGCTGCAGGTAAATCTCTGCTCCTCTGCAGGCCTCCATGGGCTGCAGGGGCACAGCTGCCCACCAAGGGCTACACCATGGGCTGCAGGGGAATCTCTGCTCCAGCACCTGGAACACCTTCTTCCCCTCCTACTTCCTTGACCTGGGTGACTGCAGAGCTTTTTCCTATCACACATTCTCTCACTCCTCCATTCTCTGTCTCCAATTGCTCTTGTGTTGGGGTCTTCCTTCCCTCCCTCCCTCCCCAGCTTCCTAACTATGTTGTCCCAGAAATGCTATCACTGTCACTGTGAGGGGCTCAACCTTGGCCAGCATCAAATCCATTTTGGGGAAGCTTCCAGCAGTTTCTTACAGAAGCCACCCCTGTAGCGTCCCCATTATGGGGAAATGGCTGCTGCTTTATCCAGAACACAGTCTCTGGTGATCTGACAAAAGCTTGCTGCACAGGATTCCACCCAGTGTAGGTCAATCCTACTAAATCTCCTGCTCACTACTCTTGTATGGGCAGTTGTGCTTACACAGGCTCGGGTGTAAAATCGCTGCCAGAAAGATGGGTGGTCCTGTGAACTTCTCACAGGGAAGAAGAGACATAGGTCATACAGGCATCAGAGAGTCTCTTTGTTGCTAAAAGAGCCAACACAATTCAATCCTAAAGCCAGAACTCATGCCTGCAGCTTTTAGAACTTTACATTTAGCATCTTAAAACAAATTACTGTTACAGTATATCAGTGATTTGATTTCAGTGCAGACTCATCAATAAATACTAGATTAAACCTCAGACCTTCAACCCACAAGTTTTGTGTGTCAACAATATGGACCAAAGCCATAATTACTGGTTTGTATCAGCAAAAATACTACCAAAAATACTGCCAGAAATCTCCCAGGCTGTTCCAGGCTAATGTAAAAGCCTTTTCTGTTGAGAAAACAAAATGGAAAATGGCTTTGAGTAGTTAGAACTGCTCCACATTAGATCAGTGACCCTGTCTGAGACTTGCATTGACCTACATTCATCTTGTATAAAAACTCAGAAAAATCTAAATAATAAAATTACTCTTTATTTAAAAGAAAGTCTAAGACCATAATTGTTCCTGATAGCCACCTAAGAAAGTGTTTTCATGTTTTGCAGAGAAACTTCTGTTAACGAAAATACAGTACAACTTGTAACCTGGAAAAAAAAAATTTGCTAAAAATCAGGGATAAAATCTAGGGAACATTGAAAGAAGAGATATTTATTATTAAAGGAGTTGGAAATATTGTAGCTGAACCATAAAAATTGTAAGAGAGGAAAAAAAACCAGCAGCCCTTTTTTCTAGACCTAAATATTTTCACACTATCCAACTGATTTCTTTTCCCAGCTCTATCGTAAATAAAACTCACACATAACACCTGAAATAAGCAAGATGGAATTCTCCTTTTGTTAATGCTATAGCAAAACAAAACATGTTGATGCACTAAGAAGAATCCTGGATAGCTTGGTTTTCTTTTTTTGCTGATATTTCTTATGTAATTCTGTGAATATTTTGAGACATATTCTGCTTCATTTTTATCATATGTATGATTAAGCAGATTTTCACCACCTTGATATCAAAGAGCCAGTAGATGGCAGAATGGGCTTATTTATTGTTAATCTGAGCCCAGCTACGTCTGTGCATTTAGTGAATTAAAACCCTATGAAGAAAAAAAAATATATGGGCTGTGGTCCACAATGTGACTCTGGCTGATTGTATGTGTCCATTTGTATTGCAGTTTTTTATATTTTCTATTGAATTACAGAAAGCTAAAATACTGACATGTATCCTAAAGAGACCCTCTGATGCTTGTATAACCTATGTCTCTTCTTCCCCATGAGAAATCCACAATCTGGAGCTGGTTTGTTGTTGTTTTCTTTAAATAGAACAGTGTAAGAAGGACTTAAAAATGTGAGGGGGAACAATAATCATTCTCTGCAGTCTTAGTGGAAATTTGCAAGAAAATCCCATTTTGCCTGACTTCCCAGCCTTACCTCTAGCCACAATTCTTGTTGGCATATATTGAATAGGTTTGTATCACATTTGGATCTGATTTCTGGAGGTTGCCCTGGTACAAGGATCCTATCTCAAAAAAATAAACATTTAATGATTTTTTGAGACACTGCTATTTTCCTTCTGCGATGAGATTAAACCAAACTTTTAGAAAGCTGTCAAAATGAATTAAAAAAATGGGGAAGCTAGAAAATAGCCCTCACCTGTGGGTGTTGGCCTTGGGGCTGAAGTACAGCCTGTGGGATAACCAAACCCAAGTTCCTGTTCTGTCTGATATGCTCGGCCTTCAGTTAAGCTGAGGTGGGTTGGTCATGCTTTGTCTTGGGCTTCTGTGTGAGAGTCCAGCCTGTCTGTAAGAAGTATCACCAGTTGAAAATATCAATCAAATTAGTATCAGCCTGAAATTAACACTTTGAGCTTTGAAAATCCCAAGTGGTGCTTGCTATACCACTGGCTAAGGCTGATTTATTAAAAGATTCACAGTGGAGAACTAAGGAGAGAAAAGCCCTCTCTCTTTTTATCTCTGAGATTACCACCTAAACTCTGTTTTATTTTTCTGTTCCAAGGAGAAACAGCCAAACTTTTTGCTTGTGATCCCAGAAAATCTGTCTAAAAATACAGTGTGCCATATCATGTAAAATTAGCAGAATGAAGGAGTAAGTTTAATCATTTTTTTATTTATTTGAGAGACAAAAGCTACCACCAAAACTTAGGATATTTTATAGGATCTCTTTTGTAGGACCTCTCATTTTGTTGCTCTTGAAATTTTGTTTTTCCTTCTTTACATTTACTTTAATACAGACTTCTAGGCTTGGTGAGGTGCTAAGTACAGAGATTAAAGCCATAAGCTGGGTTGCAAATCAGTGCTATTATTTTAAAGTAGAAATAGTTTACTAAATTGATGTTTATTTAAGCCTAATGAGTGAAATTTGCAATATGCAGTATGCTAGAGCCATGAAAAGACAGGAGGCTAGATTATAATCTCATTTAAAAATAAATTGGTGCTATTCCAATATATTAAAAAAAAAAAGGATCAGTATTTCAGTTTCTGTATTGTAGGCTAGATCCACAGAGGACCTACTTGATTGTAATGCTTTATATGTGAACACCTAATAAGGAATATAGCAACATAATAGAAATTAAATCTGAATCTATATTCCTAGAGAAATAGATTCATATAATAATAGTATAATTCTGAATGGGTTCAGAACAGCCAGCATGAAGTTCACCATACAAAATAAGCAGGAACCTGCCAACCAGACACTGAAAGGAGAATATAATAAAATCCCAATAAGTCCCAGCCACATTTTATATCTTTTTTCTGTAAAGTAATCATGGTGTAGTCAGGCTGTTCTGTTTTATATAATAACTCAGTGTTTACAGTAGCAGTTGCTTAAAGCAAAAGGAAGAAATTATATAGGCAGGAGGAAGGAGAACACAAGGATTTTACCTGTCATATTCTATTGCTTTCTTATCTCTTGACCCTCCCAATTGCATTGAACATTACTTTCCTTGTAGTGAATTTTCCACCATTCCCACTTAACGTGGAGAACTGGAGAATTAGAGAATTATAGAATGATTTGGGTTGGAAGGAACCTTAAAGGACATCTGGGTACAACCTCTTTGCCATGGACAGGCACACATTTCACTAGACCAGAGTGTTCAAAGTCCCATCCAACCCGGCCTTCAACACTTCCAGAGGTCGGACATCCACAATAACTCTGGGTAATCTGTTCCAGTACCTTACCATCCTCACAGTAAAGAATTTCTTCCCAATACCTAATCTAAACCTATCCTCTTTTCATTTAAAGCCATGATCTCATGTCCTATCACTATATGCCCTTGTAAAAAGTCACTTTACAGCTTGCTTGTAGGCCTCCTCTAGACCTTGGAAGGTTGCTATGAGGTCTCCCTGGAGCATTCTCTTCTTCAGGTCGAACAATCTTTCAGCCAGAAGCACTTGTCCTAGAGGCTGGGAAATTAAAGTCCAAATTCTTTTGTATCTGCACATCAACTCATACAGTACTATGATTACACATAACATTCTTACATGAAACAAGACTACTCCATTAAAAAGCAATTAGCGAATACAAGAACATCTGTTGTGAGTGGATGCTTTGTTTAGTCTGTTCCTGGATGAAAACCAAGCCAAGGCCAACAAGAGACCTGGGGTCTAGAAAGCATTTGCCACCTCTGCATTAATAAATGAAACAAGCTGTGAAATACTCCCAGTCAGTTACATGGACAGTTGGATTGTTAAAACAATCCCTACCACAGCTGTGGCCTAGGGAGGCTGGTGGTGCCCAGAAATATCCCCACACACAGCTCAGGAATGAGAGCATTTGAGAGGCCATTTCCAGCATGCCACTTGTCTGCCTCCAGGAGGGCTTTGGATCTTGGAAAGCTTATGAGCTTCAACATGAGCTGTAGGATACTCTGTCTTGGTTTGCCACAGGGTTTGAAATGTTCCTGGTGTATTGAATTCCCTAGCATAGGGCAGAACCTATATTTCCTAGCTCTCAGCCAGGCCAGACTACGAGCTGGGGAAGGAGTCTCTTGGATCTGTTGTCCTGCCAGGCAGTCACCTTTCATAAGGCTGTATTTTTGGTGCATCACCACAATTAACATCTGAACAGCAATTTTTAGTGCCATGTTTTTTGATAGAGTGTGGTAGGGTTGTCCTAAGTTTGGCCCTGCTTTTCCAATAAAATGTCTTAGTCTCCTATTCTTTCAGCTTTCCTTGAGAGGAAAGGAGGGAAAACAAAATAGGGGCTCAGAGAGTGCAGCTACTCAGCCACGGGGGGTAAAGCTCAGAAGCCCTGGCTTTCCTTGGAGGAAGCTCCTTTCATTGTCAGCAGATGGGAAGGGGAAATTGGGAGTGGGGGCAGACTGCAGAGGGCTGCTTTGATGTTGGCCTGTTTGTTTTCTTTGTGCTTCCTGGACCCCCACCCGAGGGGCTGGGGCCGTCAGTTGTGGAAGAAGCACAACAGGATGGCCGGCAGCAGCCTGCAGACAGGACGGCAGCAGATGTCGGCAACAGGAGTGAGTGGCATCAGCTTAAGGCAAAGCATAACAGGGATAACCTGAAAGGAGGAGATCAGGGGGTGAAACAGAGAGATGGGGAACTCTGGTGAGGCAGTAGGTGTCTGTGCCAGGACAGCAATGCTCATTCAAATGGGTAAAGAGTAGGTGGAGAGCTTTGAGAAGTTATGCAGCACAGCCTTCCATGAATTTGTCTGGAAGTTACTCATTTTCAATCCCGACACCATCCAACTGTTTATAAGTGAGGATATCACATGCTAACGGGCTATGGCCCTACAAGCCTTCAGTGAGCAAAGTGCCAGTGGGTACCAGGAAGCATCACCTTGAGGGGTGGCTCCATTGAGCACCAGCTCACTCCAGCCAGGTTTCAGGCAAACCAGAAGCCATTATAACTTCTTGGGATCTCTGTGACATGGCACAGGACAGACTGGCAACTCCTGAAATATTTTCAGAAAGGGGTTTTTTATCCCTTAACCTCTTTGTTTTTACAGTATCTCATGGCTGAGAAAAAGTCATGGGCAACACAATCTCACATTGACAGGTTAGAAAACAAAAATCTGGATACTTTCAGGTTATTTGCAGATCCACTGTGATACCACACAGCTGGTTTAACAAAATAGAAGATAAATTAGCTCCAGAATTAGTCAGTCAGAATTTCCATCAAGGGGTTAATCTTGAAAATGGTCACCAGATGGATCAAGCAACAAAATATCAATCTGTATCTCACAGTAGCAATGGGACACCCCTGTTATAATTATCCATTATTAAGGTAACTTAATGCAGTTCTCATATCCTGACAGATGCTTACTTTGTTACTCACCTGACATAGCCAGCACTAGAAGATAAAGGTAATTAATATGCAAAGTAATAAAAAAATATGCAGCGCAGTGCAAAAACATGGTTCTTCTGCAAAAAATGTGGCAGTGAAGTGTTTCCTGATAGGAACCCTTCCCCTGAGTGAATTCAGGGAGATGCACATGCAAACAAACAGCACTGATCAAGCCATGGTGTATTGCCCTTCTGTTAGTGACCCTGTCTCAATTCCAGAAGATGCGATGAATAGTGTGTGTCTTTGGAGGGAGCTCTGGGCTTTAAGGGGCAAAACCCAAGACATATTGCATGTCTGACACCTGGGCTACAGAATGTATGTGATTATGTTACCCTAAACACTGCAAGAAGGCTTGAATTACAGGAGTGAAATGAAAGCCACTGTTGTTTCATGGAAATCCCTTTTCTCCAAGAGAAAACAAGAAAGTGAACAGTGGAGGGCATTATTTCATTTTGTGAAAAACCTGGTTGCAAAGTCATGTCAAAATTATTTGGGAATTATTTGGGATATTTACACTCTTCCCTTTTATTTTGGTGTTTCCAGCCTTCTTAGATAAAGCTTGTCTACTTTAAGATAGCAATAATGTTAAATGGCTATTTTGCTCTGTGTGCAATTCAGCATTGCACTAATCAGTGGCATGTGTATAATTAAGCATTAGGACCAGTCCTGCAATTCTTGTCAAGCAAAAGCAAAACACTAATGAGCAACTGGATCTTTGCACTCAAGCATCTCTTGCATTCATGTCTCAGAGGCCTTTTATTGGGACCTGAAAGTCCAGGCCATTCATCACATTTTACAGGTATTTTAGAAATGAATAGTTCCTGTTTACAGATCACTGTAAAATGATTAGACATAAGGCTGCATTGGGACTTAGAACAAGCACACACTGGAGCTGTGCATTTATAGCAATGCTTGTATTTATAGAGTCTTTACAGGTCACTCAGGAATACAGGACTTTAACAGAAACTCCAGATACCACATATAGGGGCCTGGTGAGGAGCTGTGGCTTTACTGTGGCTTCTACTCTTCAGATGAATTCACAGGGTAAAATGGCACAATCTCTAGAATGGGATGTTTAAGTCAAGGAATCATCATTTTCTAGGGGGAATCAACCTGATAGGAAATTGCTTACCTCTTATTATTGATCATAAGGCTGTTTATCATTACACAAGTACAAAACACTTATATCTATTGTGTCTTTGTCAGCAGAGTATTTTGTCCATTTTACAGTGCTGTTATAGATCAGGCCTGTTGAACACAACTAAGAAAAGATACAACGTTTTTACTGTCGGATTTTACCCTTTTCTGACCCAGAGATGGGGCAACTGAGAGGCGTTTTAAAGACTTTTATTCCATTTTCGGTCTCTTGTGAGGGATGAGACAATACAGGTGTTACAGTTCATGCCATCACAATCAGAAGCTAACTATTTCCTTATTACAATACATTATAAGCGTTTCTTGGCCTATCAGCTTTTGCCACACAATGCTGTTAATGTCTTAAAGCCAATCATCTAAAATCATCCCTTGTGAGTCCTACTACAGTGCATCTTTCATAGTTCTATTTCTCCAATGTATCTAGTTTATTTGCAAGGCCATCCTTTGAAACTTGTTTCTAGTTCCATTTCTCTCTCAACAATGTCTGTTCCATTCCATGGCATTTCTAAGCATTTCTTATCTCAAGGTTTGCATACAGATGCACATTATGTGAGCTTTCTGTCAGGCCCTGAGAATTCTCTACAAATCCATTTCTCACATTTTATGACTATGTAACTGTGTTTTAGACACAGGTAGCAAGAAAACAAGATACAGAATAACCCAAATAAGCTATTTGAAGTTCATCAAGAAATTAATTTATTAACCTTTACCTGTGATTTTTAAATAATATCATAATTATTAAAATTAAAAAAAAAAAAAATTGGGGACGATCCAAGCAAATCCACATCTACCAAATGAGTAATCGCATACACAAATAAGGTTTGTGGATTGCAATTACCCATTTTGCCTGGTCAGCTACCATGAATGCACAGATTCAGCTTGAGGCCACCAGACTGACGTCTCCAAAGTCTGATGGAAAATTAGAGATGTGAACAAGTTTGAATGAACAAGCACCAATGCAATCACCCTATAAAACTCAAACCAACCCAAATGGGAAAATAGATGGTGGGAAAAGATAAAACCTACTAATTTTGTTTTAAATAAGCATTTCACAACAAAAGAAAGCACAAGCCCCAAAACTCTTGTCCTTTTTGTGTTTGGCCAAAGTTATAATAGAAGCAACAGAACAGTGGGGGGAAAATCTTGTTTTTCAGAATAACTGGTCTAAACAGATTCTGCTTTGGGGCTCAGGCTCTTAAAAAATGTCACACTGAGTCTCTTCAGCTGAGTCTTACAGGAGAAGAACCAATATGCTGGCTGCTGTTCTAACTTCAGCTTTAGAAGTTTCAGTGTCCCTCTTGCCACCACACTGCACTGAGTTTAATGGGTGACTGAGCATGCTGGCTGCAGGGATGTTATATTCCAGCCAAGTCCTTAAAATGACACACATGCCCTAACTGACCATCTGCACCCTAGCCATTTCCACAGTCTGTCCACAGAAGTCTGTCTGTCTGCCTGCATAGTTTTTTGACCTCCAAATGTAAATTAATAGTGTGGGTGCTCTTAGTTGCCTCCCTTTACCTGTATTGTGACCTACCAGCATATTTGAAGAAGTGTTATATTTGCAGTCTGCACAGTCATCAAGGAGGCCTTGCAGTTATATTATCTCTTCTGTGGTTATTCAGTGGCAGAAAATCCCCTTTTCTGTGATACAGTTGGAGCCCAATTTACCACATTCCAATTAACTACCTCTGTTAGTATTAGTTTTCATGTGGTCCATTGCTTTTACCTTGGATGGGATTTTTTTTGCATCCAGAGCCAAGTGGCTAGCCGAAGTTCAGGATCTTACAGGTTTAGGAAAATCATAATGATGTTTATGTAAAAACAAATTATACATAACCCTATACCCCTAAACACATTTAAAATGAAAAGTGAGTAGATTACTTTCCTAAATTATGTAAGGAGTCACATTGTATCAAAAGGTTTCCCAGAAGTCCTTTCCTGAAAACTTTCTCTGCATCATCTCAGATGATACTTTTGACTCCTTTGCCAGTGAACTGGGCTTTGCAGCTGAAAGTCCAAAGTTGGTTTATAGACACTCAGTCTGTTCAACCCTGAATCGGACCTGACCTGTTTTCTTTATGGGGAGCTTTCCCAGGATCCATCAGGATCTCCCTGCTAAGAGTCTTTTACTTTGCTTGAGTTGTGCAAACTTTAGTGTGCATGCAAGCTAAAGTCAATGGCAACTATGAATATTGTCCAATGCAGAAATAAAATAAAATAATCAACCAACCACCCCACCCCCCCCCAACCAACAAAATGTCTCCTGTGTTCTATTTTTCTATCATAAACTAGGCATTAATGAAGAGGAAAGGAGGAATTCAAGAGCATATAGAAAGGGTGAGTGTAGTTTAGAAATGACATCCTGGACAAATACAAGGATTCACTGTGAGGGCTGTGCTTTTGTAAAAGCTGTATATTGCTTTATTCTCTTCATCCTGTAAGACACTAGAATATCAAATGAAGTAGAAGAAGATGTCTCATAAAACATACTGTCTTGTTCTTTCTTATTCTCAGAGTGTTTATACCAGACATGGTGCTATTTCAAGTTTCTCCATTATAGTATCCACATGCACTCCTGGCCGTGTATTTCACTCTGAGCTGATCTGTATGAGTGGAGACTGGTCCTTTCTCCACATTTTTCTGCATTGTAGATATGGTCTGTGATTAAAGTAGTCAGAAAGAAATAATATTCATTTCTCATTCTGTGTTTTCTTTTTCTTGTTGAAACTGACAGTATAGCTGTGTATAGTATTTTTACTTTCTTGGCTGCTCCCTTAGAAAATGCAAAGATATTAATTTCACTGTCCTGAAAAGCCAGGCCAGAGCAGATTTCCTACACTGCATTACGAATTAGGCCCATGTTCTAGAAATATTGGTCTGAGAACAGATTGCTACCTCTCACACTATTTGCTGCTCTCTGCACTATTATTACAGACTGATCTGTCTACCTTTCATAAAGCTTACCCTTGTTCTGAAAGCCTGAGGGATCCTTAAAAACAGTTATGCTGTGCAATAGAGATTTAAAGACTTAAAAGATGCTTAGACCTCGTACTGGTCCTTTGCACAAGAAGCGTATTTCATTCAGTTTTTTTTTTTACAGTAGAATCTAGGTTTAATAATTGATCTTTCAGACTGATTGAAAGCTCATGCTCCCTTTTAGCTATTAGTCTTCCTCAGAACACATTTAGGTCATTATTTTTTTATATACTAAAAGCAGGTAACCACAATCCTGTACATCTGTTGTGACTTCAGGGAACACTGTAGCATCCCTGTCTGTGGTATCCCTTTACTGGTTCCAATCTAGAATCAAGTACCTGCTTGAGACATTCGACTTCAAAGTGGTGCAGGGCTCATTTCTGCCCTGAGGGGTGGATTTCTAATTTTTTTT
>VWYP01015228.1:69801-86040 GCA_013400435.1 Pycnonotus jocosus
TTTTTTTGAGAAAGAGTACTTGCTATGGCCACATCTGGATTTTCAATTCTTTTGAAGCTAAATTTCAGTGAGTGCAGTGACACACAATACACTTACTCCAGCTTAGCCAAGTCAATTACTTTATAAAGGCCCCACACTTTCTTCCTATGCTATGTTGTGTTTTCACAACTGCTACAGATCTTAAAAAGAGAAAACTTCTGTTTGTTAGGTAGAATGACCAGCATGTGGCTGTACCGGTATTGTTGCTGAAACTTAGTACATCAAAGATAAGAATTGCTTCCAGGTATGTGAACAATAAAATCTTTCTCTGAGGGCAAGGTAATGAGTTCATATTTACACAGGGAAAATCAGATACTGAAGCAGAAATGTGGGCAAGATCTAATATCCATCTGACTCTCATGGTTACTTTTTTTATTGGTCCCATATCTTAATATAAGCGTAAGTTTTGTTCTTTTTCCATGTAAGATTATTATGATTATTATTCCAATTATCAATTATTTACTGTTTATTGTTCAGATATAAAAAATCATGAAAAATTAGGAATCTGAGAAAAAATGTTTACAAAATACTTGGAAATTGGGCAAGCTTCTCAGAGTTCAGATAAGGTGTTCAGAAATCTCTTGTTCTATCCAATTCACCTTCAGTGCCAAGAACTGAAAAACCCCAGATTCTGTTGTTCTTTCTGTTTCATCCATTTATATCTCACATAGAATATTTTTTCATAGGAAGCAGTCTCCAATCATTCCTGCAGTTATTAAACAGCTGCCAAATTTTGGCCTGAAATTCTCTGTATCTTTGTTCCACTCATTTATCAAGCCATAACCCCTCCAGATGAAGTTATCAAAAACTTGATTAAATAAGCAATCACAAAACATATAATTGACCTAAAAATATTTTAAGTACCTTTCAAGACCTGAGTTCAGGCTTCTGTTATTTTTATTTTATAGCGACTGAAACTCCATCTATGGCTACATATTATATAATAGTGTACAAAGAGAATCTCAGAACCTTTCCCTTCAGTCATTATGTTATTTGTGCCCCAGGAAATATATACCCTCAAATCCAAGTTCTGGAAGACAAATAAAGGAGGAAATGAACTTACTATTTCATCTGGAAAAGTAAGTTAAATCCAGTCTCACCTCCCACTGAAACCAAAAGATAGCTTTTTATATGTCTCTACATGTTAAAGGTATACTATCAGATATCTACTATCAGATTTTAACCACCATGTAATATGAGTACTGCAAACATTGAAATCATGTGGATGTAAAGCTGGAAGAAACCTTGAGAAATCCCATAATCCAAAGCCCTGCCTGTTTTGTGAGATCTGTATGGCTGCAATATCAGCCTAATCTTTTCTAATCTTTAATAACATTAATTCTCAAATGCATCCATATGGGTGAGGGACACAGAGCAAGTCACTCATGGGCAGGACAGTTAGGAATGTGTTGGAACACATTGGAGTTTCTGGAAGTCACAGATGTTTCCAACAAAGAAGGGACCTAAAACCAGATTTCCTAATCCCTGCCTGGTCTTCCTACTGCCAAGTCAGTTTCCTAGGTGAGGCAGAAAATTTGATATAAAAGCCTCTCACCACCTTGCTGCGTGCTTTACACAGCACCAGATTCACACGAATATATGAAATAGAGGGCCACATTGTGATTCCCTAGTTCTACCTTTCTTTTCTGCTCTGGTACACTATTGCTTGAGTCTTTCACTCTAAGCATTTATCGTGATCAGATAACTCCCTCTTGACCCTGAGAATACTACTACTAGTAAGCTTTTGCCCACCAAACAGGGAAAAGAAACACTGCATTGTGTCTATTCACTGCTGTGAAACATCCTTAAAATTTGCAGTGGCAGTCAAAGGGGAAGGGAAAAATAGAAATAAATCACACTGATACGAATGTAACACCTTCGTCTGTCACTGTGTCTGTCTCATTCATCATTCCTTGTTTTCTGCCAGATGTATGGGCTGCTCTCTTTCAAGTCTTTCAGTTCAGACTTTATGAAAAAAAAGATTTCTTCCTAAGAAATTTTAATTATTTTAAATGAAAATATGGTGTTAAGACCATTACTTCCAGGTCTTTTGGGACACAGTGGCATCCAGGAACCAGCAGGGAATGTCACAGTCAACATAGATGTTATATGCATCAGAGAACTGGAAAATGCCTTGTTTGAAGATGGAAAGGCACATTGCACGGTCAAATGCAGCTGGCAATAAGAACTACAGGTAGAAAAGGGACAGAATAGAAGGAAGGTGTTCTAGTTTTGGTTGAGAGAGAGTGAATTTTCTTCATAGTAGCTAGTATGGGACTACGGTTTGGATTTGTGCTGGAAACAGTGTTAATGACACAGAGATAAGTTAATTATTGAGTGGGGTTCAGTTTCTGAGCAGGGCTTACACAGCATGAGGACCTTTTCTGCTCCTCACCCACCCCATCAGAATGTGAGCTGGGGGTACACGAGGAATTGGGAGGGGACACAGACCAAAGACATCATGCTCAACATGTAAAGCTTGGGGTGGATGTTGGCAGTAGCTGCTAGTACTCAGGGATTGCATAGCCATTGCTTGGTTGGCAGTGGGATATTACTCTTTCTAATTGTCTTTCTTGTGTTTACTTTTATTTTTTTTCCCCACTTTCTCCTTGTTGATTTTCACCTCCTTTTTTTAAAATTATTAATTTTTCTTCATCTCAACCAACACTGCTGATTCTCTGCACCAGGGGATGGGGGCTGACAGTGAGAGGTTGTTGGGTGTTTAGATACCGGATGGAGTTAAATCATTAAAAATAGGGTCTAGGCAAAAGCTTGGACACTGATGAGCAGCACTGTGGTTAGGAGACCATAATTCCTCCTCAAGTCTGACTATTTCCTTGGAGCCCAAATGCTCACAATACCTAGCAGCAAACCACTTGTTGCTGCTGATACTCTTTGCTGACAGTTTTGTCAGCTGTTTTTCAATTACTTTAACAGCAAAAATGCTCTGAAAATTAATTCTGAAGTTTTCCTCAGTTCAGAATTAATTTGGAAGTCAGTACAATGATACCAAAATTTTTTTGATCTGATTAGTTTAAAGTCTTTAGAAACAAAACAAATTGGTGCTCAGAAAGGATTTGCACCAGTGGTGCAGCATAACCACATAATGAAAGAAAACCATTTTGGAATCATGCATCTGCTCAGAATTGCAAGTTGGCTGTTACTAAGATGGATCCAGTTAAGGCAGCTGATGTTGTGGGGACCTGTTCTTATCCTTCCCTCAGCTGGGAGTATCCAATGCAATCTCTTAAATCAAAATAATCAGTGTTGGTCATCTGTTAGGTGCAGTATACAAGTACACCTACTAAAGTTATACCTGAAGGAAAAGGGCTGTGCACTCCCAATTACAGTGTGCACCAGCTGTAACTCTCAACTACAGGGAAGGATGTATTATATTTTAAAAAAATTAGGTCCTAGATAACTCCAAATTGCCATCTGAAATTAGCAAGTACCTCTAACCTTTCTCTGTGCAAATTTCATATCCTTGCATATGAAATGGGGACAATATATACCACACCTCAGGGAAGGTCCGAAGATCCTCTAAACAGTATTTCTAAAGTAATTGCATGTTTCAGAGTTTTGAGCACATAGAAAAACCTAAAAGAACATAAATAATATACACAGTGGGAAATAAAACCACCACTGAAATAACTGCTAAGTAAATAATAACTCCCTGTTCTTGGATGAAAAAAAAAGGCTGTGCAGTCACAAAATTAAAAATTATATTATAATAAAAATATTAAAGGGCATTGAACAAAAACATTTTCCTCCAACTATTTTTTAAGTTTTCAATTTTATAATTATATTTATTGTCATCTTATTGTTCGTAGCACAATCAAATGACCTTTAGGGCTTGGGGTTTTTTGTACTCTGAAGTGTGATTACATCGTACAGCCAAAAGAATTTTAAATCATTCATACTGAATGATGGGATTAATCACAGGAAGCACAATCCTAAGAGAATTATATAGATCATATCAAATGAATGGAAGTAAAGCCTTTCTACTTTCCGCTCTTTACTCCCTGCACAGCACACTGTATAGACTGTTTTTAAATTCTTGAACAAATGAGGTAATTTCTGAGAAACTATTTTCCAATACCTTCTTGCAAAACCAGGATTAATTTTTCCTGTTTTGTCTAGTAAGATATTAAGCCTTAGGTGCTGTGGTTTCAGGTGGAAGAATAATATGGGTAACTGGCATATGATCCAGTCTGTTGGCTGGATGTGAGCATCCAAAGCTTCACTTTAATTCTGAAGGCATCCCTGGGATGAACACACCCAAATGTGTTGCTAGGAACTTAATCAAACTGCCACATGTCTTATCCTGCAGCAAGTCAAAATATTCTCTGGTTGTTTCTCTACTTTACTACACACTTAGTACGGATAAGTACATATCAATCATAACACACCTTACACAGTGACTTAGGAACAAGAATTTGAAGACATGCTGATTACCACTTTTAGCAACCCCGTCCTCAAGCATGGGCTTTTAGGAAAAGCTGCCATGATAGTCCCATGCTAGCCATCTTTAAGAATCACAGTGGTTTTGCCCCATCTCTAGCCCAGCTGCTCCCTCAGGCCCTCATCCCCTGCAGCAGATGGTCACCCACCACGCCCATGGTTTTCTCTCCAGCACAATAACCAAACACAACTGAATTCACTCCAGATAATTCATGCCCCGAGGTGGCCTAAGATTACTCAGAATGAAACAAGTCATTATTATCCTTGGAAAGCAATGGGTGGTTCTTGGCTGCAAAATTAAATCAGTTTAAAAATAGTAGACAGCACCTGGGTTAACTGAGGCAGAACTAAGCAGAGCTCAGCTGCATGGACAAACAAGAGCTATTTTCCTTTTATGCCTAGTCAGAATTAGAGGATAACAAAGCAGCTTGACACAACATGAGGAGAATTGTCATTCTGTCACCTGCAACTCAGGAATGCTGCAAGGTTCAGATTGGTGCCATGCTTTGCCCTTTCTCACTGCCTGAATTCTCAGGTTTACAGTTACCATCACCAGGGTATTAAAGGTCTGCAGGCATCATCTACATCTGTCTGCACCTGGCAAATCCTGCATTCTCCCCCTCATATAAATCCTAGTGCTGAAAAGTTGGTTTATACATTCCATGCACCCGGGGTTAACCTTGCAGTCTTAAAAAACTTTTGACTCATGAGCTGTATAAGGGGGAAATTAAAAACCAGAGGGAGGGGAACAGACAACAATTAAACACACTAAAATTAATTAGGTTTTTTGAAATGTGCTGGTATCCTGAAGAGAAACATGCCAATCTCTAAACCCTTTCAGTACTTTCATATGAGATACATTTTTCAATTTCTCTGCTTTCTATCTTGGGGTCATTTTTGACTTGAATGAAGCCCCAGAGATATATATCAGTTTATTCCAGATAAGCATCCATAAGATTACTTCCTTATCTGAACTTTGTCCAGAGCTCTTTGTTTGAGAAACCAAATCATAAATCAACTTCCTTGTGGTATTCCTAGGAATTATTTATTGTTGGCTAGACTGGAGACACTGTAAGACACTCCTTCTTGTGGTATTTTGGGACTTCAGATTGTAGCAAGACTACCACAGGCTCCCAAAACAGATATGGACACACACAGAAAATAAACAAGAAGGACCTACCACAAATCTGTGCTACTCGTGAAATGCTCACTATCAGAAAGAGGGAGCTAAATTCAGTTCTCTCTCCTGGTGTCAGCTGGGACTATTGCTCTTACCCTCAGTGGAGCTATTCTGAATCATCAACAATTAAACTAGGATGGTATGATAATAAAGTGACTTCAACTGAAAAATTAGGTTGTGCCGTTTTCTCTGCTGATGTCCTTGACTGAAGGAAGCTACATGACAAGGCAGAACGAAGTTTATTTTCTTTTACAGAAAAAAAAAAGCTAGATCCAGAAGATCCAATCTCCTGTGTCCCAAAACAATCTCCTAATTATCTACTTAGACTTTGGTGTCAATCAAGTAAAAGATTATGTTAAGATGCAAAAATTTTTTTCCAAGATAATTGCATGTTGTCCCATATTGAAACATCACCACTGCAAACACACCATGCATGAGAAGAACATTTCCCTATGGAGTATTTGACTGGAAGACTGTTTTCCTTTAGTGGTGGAAGTTGATTTGTAGTGGCTTGCACTGTGCATGTTTTGAGTGTCCACAAAATTCTCTAGCTGATTATAATCATTCATCTATTTATTAGTGTGGGGTAATCTGAGATTATTTGCTTTCTGCTGTGGAAGTGGTGATCCAGTTTCTGTGCAGTCTCCAAAGCCTGCTTTTTGTTTCTAACTCTGTTTCTTCAGAAAACACTGTGATGCACTCTGGAAATAGTGTTTGCAGGAAAAACAGTATCAGACATCAAGAATCAGAAAGTGTGTGGGGGTCACTCTCCAGACTTCAAGTTTAAGATCACAAACTTATGGTTTGGGTACTGATTGGGGCATTCAGAAATCATCCAATTCTTTCTGTAAGAAACAAAAGCAGCAGAGAATTCAGCTCAGGTGGGAATAGTGGGAAGTCAGATAATCCCCATGTGTCAACCAGCTTGTGACATGCTAGCCATAGATAGATGGGTCTGCTTCAGGAAAAGTGCACTAGGATTGAGCCATGGTCAGGAAGAGCTGGAGAAGGGTCATGGACCATGCCACACAGTGTTCTCAGCAGCTCTACTAACTACAGGATGCTGGAGTACCTGAGTGCTGGCTGGTGGAAGCGATCGAAGGAAGATTAAAAAAAAGTAATGTCAGTCTTATGAAACAGCAAGAAGGAGCAGGGAGTTGGGGAGATACAGCAGGATGAGAAAACAGTGGAGGAGAAATAGAAAAGCTTTGGATTTGACTTCCTCCAATTGCTGAGCCATTCCTCAGGCAAGAGGAGAGCTGGCTCAGATGCCTCTAAGGGTCTGTAGCAGGGAAGTGGGTTTGTGGGTAAGGATTTCCAAGCTGTCAATGTCAGACTGCTTAACCAGTTGTGTGTCCCTAGTGGGCATGGTCAGGAAGAAACTAGAGTATGGGAATTTTCTTTAAAGAAAACAGGAGATGGAGGTCTGTGTGAACTTGATGGGGCAGGAACAGATAAAAAAAAAAAAAAAAAAAAAAAAAAAAAAAAAAAAAAAAAAAAAACAAAATTTTTTTTTCACTTTTTNAAAAAAGAGCTGCTGGAAAGGCTAAAATGGGACACACCTGCTGTGCTCTGCTAACTGAATTTATAGAGTTTGCAAAATACAGCCAGATTAAGTTCTCCTCTGAAAGCAAGAAAGTGTAAATGTCTCACCTTCTCAGGCTGAAAACTTGCAACTGCAAATTTCAGGCAAATTCATATGCAGTTTCCTGAGCTGACAGGTAGTCTGAATCATAGAATGCTAAAAAGTCATTATACCCTCAGTAAACTTCATAGAGTGCCAGAGGAATGTCTCTAATATCAGCATTCAATCCCCTGTGAAGAAAAATACAAAGGCTGGATTTCAATGGGTCAAAATGTGATGTCTGGAATTTGGACACTTCCATCACAACTCGCAATTCCATATTCCCACTACAGTCAACAATGTCCTGGTCAGCTAAGTTCAGTCTTGATTCATCTAAACCTCAGTCAGACATTTTAAAGGTCCCTGATGAATCACATCCTTGAAATACCCATTTCTTTCCATTAGGTGGGAAGGGAATTGAGGGTGACTAACTCAGAGATGAGCTACACCCAAAAAGTCAAGTAAAAAGGCTAGAAAAAAAAGAGGAGGGTAAGAAAAATGAAAGCTGTAATTTCAAGATCCTCCCATGTGACAAAGATGTACCTAATGAAGACCAGAACCCCCAGTTTTATTGCCATAAGAAGGCAAATTCTGTTGTGGATGTAGAGGGGCAGGGAGTTCCCACATTAATTCAGTTCCCACAACTAAAACTGGAATTTGGCCTGTTGCATCAAAGTTTGTCAGCATGACACTTCAAAATCCCTTTATTTAACATTCTATTCAATTCTGATTTTGCCAGTTGCTGTGCTGTTTTATCTTCACAAATCCATATGTTTCACAAAGAATACACTTTTCCAAACATAAATATCTTCAGCTGTTAAATCCCAAGGACTCCAAATTCAGCTGCAAGACAGGCAGACTCCCAAAAAGTTAAAAATAAGAAAAAAACAATCACAAATATCTTACCTTCACAAATACCTATGCTTTTCCAGAAACACTAAGCTGAGAAGGCAACAGAACATCTGAGGATTTCTTGTGATGTTGAACAACCCTGGGAAAAATATTTCTAGGGATGGGAATTTAAAACCAAATGGGCTTCAGAATGGTAATATTCAGAATACTCCAATGCATTCCAGTGTGGTGCTATTAGATTAAGCATTCTCTTTTTCAAATATTAGTGCATATTCATGGTGGATCACTAAGCAAACATATTCAGAAAAGAGTGGATATGAAAATGTACCTGTATAAAAAATTGAAAGTAACATTCCTCAGGCTGAGCAGCAAGCCTCAGTCCATTAGTGGTCCCCTTAGAGAAAGTCCTTCCTAAACAATTTGGAAGGGGCAAATAGCTGTCCTTCACATAACAGACCCCTGAAAGCCAATCAGGAAGCTGAAGTCAACTTTACTAAGGAAAAGGTACATTTGGAGGACAAAAATCTGCCTCCTTCTGCTAGTAATCTTAGCATTACTTAAAGGAGGCAATGCCTGCCCATCTGGTTGGTGAATGCACTTCCTTTCAAAAGGAAGGTTTTGTGGGTAAGGAAAGGGAATGCCCAGCCTTCAACGATGTGAAGGCTGCAAAAGAGGTTATTCACATGCTAATGAACACAGTCAGCTTCTGGGAATTCTCTCCTGCATAGTTCTCTATTTTCAGTTTCAACATGGCTTTTAGTCCTTATTCATCCACAACATTTAACGAAGACAATGCACTTTTAGCTGAACTGAGATGAACTTACTCTTTAAAATGGAGTACAACTCCCAAAGTCATTAATAACAATTAATATCCCCATCCCTGTAATCTTTGCAGGTATTTTCATGCAAAAGAAAGAAACCAAAGCAACAAACCAAACCCAAACATAACAACACTCCCCCAATTCCTGGAAGAAAATTTCACCACCTTAGCTCCCTTAACTTATTTTACTGATTTTATGGTACATAACATGTATAGAAAGGAAGGTCAGGACTGGCCAGCCAGCAAGAAATTTTCACTTTGAGACAAGAGATGTCCACAAGAATCTGGGTAGTCTTTTGTTTTCCCCCTCCTCCTGCAAATACAAGTCCTAAGTTTCCATTCTTTTCAGTAGTGTTATTTCTACTGTGTAACCCCTTCAAACATTAAATAAAATTGAGCAAGAGGTTTCCTATGAGTCTTAATTAATTGGAAAGAGACAGTTGCAATATGCAATTCCTGTTCCCTTCCCTCATTTGACAGTGAGTTTATTCAGATACAGTTACAGCATACAGGAGAAAAAGTGATACTCTTTTGTCTTATGACTTTTGTCTACTAGAAGCTAAGATAGAGCAGGGATTATTAAATCTATGTTATTTGTGAGTGTATAAATTTAATTGTCATGCTCTAGAATGTATTTTTTTGTGAACCAGAATATAGAAATAAGAGAGAAGAAATGTGCTTATTTGTATTTGTTTGGTTGAGTTGAGATTGGGGTTTTTTAAATGGATTTTCTAGATTTTCATTTTTATTAGGATGGTGTCACTATTCACCCATTCACCTGAGGACTTACAAAGGCTCACCCATTACTGCCTTATAAACCAGAAAGTATGGAGGAGAAACTTTTCAAGTCAGAGCTGCATGTCCATTCTGTTTTTGAGGTTAAAGTCCTTACAAAGAGTCAGAGCAACCTGAGTTTTCTGTAAGAACTGAGGAGTCCTGCACTTAAATTAATACAGCTCATATTACAGTGTGCGAAGGACTGCCGTATCTGTGCATAAATGCAGAAAGAGGCATAAATGGGTTTATTTGAAATATTGTTTTTGAAAAACACTGGAAGCCATTTGGTACCTTTTGGTGACGTGCTTGGTGAGTCAGTAGTGGAGTACTTTCCTTCTGCAAGTCTCCTCTGAACAAATACCAGAAACAAAAATAAACACACAATTTGAAATTCCATGTATCTCCTTGTTTTGTAGTGTCTCTTCAGGCAGCTCACAAGAGTGAAACACAGAAAGTGCGTGTGGGCCAGGAGTAGGCTATCCATTTTTCCTTCCCTCAGGGGGGGAGCGGCAACCGCTGTTTCTTGGCATTCGCTCAGCCCTCCTGCTTTGGCATAATCAGGAGCTGGAAATGTACCGTGACTAAGTCTCTTTTATACCAAATCCAAACATTCTTGTCAACGCCAGGGCCAGGATTCAATTTGCATTTTCAATGCCAAGGGCCAGCAGACTAACTCTACCCTCTGTGTAGTAAGACAATCCTGTAGATGAAGGGAAAAACTTATTCAGCTTAATTTAGATTACCAAGGGACAATTCTGAGATTTGCTACATAAATTATAGTGAAAAAAAATTACAGAATGTGAGGGAAATGGTCCTTTTTGTTTGTTTTCTGAAGAAAGATCTGTTGTGTCATCAACAGTCTAAAAAAGCAACTTTTACCTTCAGACACGACTGATCCATTTCTCAGCTGCTTTTAAGACAAAAATCCTACAGTAAACCCTTCATACCTCCACTACCAGTCAAGAGTGAGTGGTGCAACCATTGCAGGGTGAAAGAATTCAAAGAAAAAGATGGTAGGGAATCAGATTGCTAACATAGTTATGGAGAAATTTCCTCAGAAATGGTAAGTCAAATTTCAAACATTTACAAAACTTTAATAAAACAGGTTGTCAGACAAAGATTTGGGAGAACTTCTTGACTGTATTACCTGCCAACTCAGATCACTACTCAGTTTCATACCTGACAGACTCTCTGTTTCTCTCCACATCTGTCCATCTGATGCACTGTATATTTTTTGGCTCTCTCCTCATCTTGGCTGTATTTACCCCTGAATCTACCTTGTACGTCATCTCTGGAGGAAGCACCATGATTTTGATGACCTCCTATGAACTTGTAGCATTTTTTCAAAAAAGACAAACTTCTTTCTTTCTTATTCACTACCATACTTTGTTGTCACAGTCTGACTGAGCCTTCTCCCTTCTCTTCATTTGTATCCCCATGCACAGTATTTTGACAGTTTGTTTAAAGGCCAGGCTGACATTTTCTAGAAAAACTCTCTGTCCTTCATTCTTTTTTCCCTGCTGTCTGTTAATCATAAAATCTAAAGCATTTCAGATTCATATCAGTTCTGTGCCTGTCGATTTCTTTATTCTATAATTATTACAGTTTTTACAAATTCTTTCCTTTCATATAAAGGCATGATTCATGATCCCCTCAACGCCTCATGTCCCCTTCTCCCCCAATGAACAACCCAAATTCTCTTCTTCAATCTCTTAGTTTCTGAATTTTTTTTTTTTTTTTGGTGCAGACTTTGTGATTTCTCTAACCTCTTTACCTCTGAAAAATAGTCTGATTTCACTAAGCTTTCTACCACTTTGTATTTCTCAGGGAATAATTTTCCAGCTTTTCTTATCTTCTGGCCTTATATTTTACACAATATAAAGAAAGACTTTCATCTCCTTAATGTAGATCTCATCTTTAATGTAGATTTCATGTGATTTTCCTTCATCTGGTAGCTGCTGCTGTCCTGAGGTGTCAGGGTATTATCTTGTTCAATACAGAACAAGGCAATAGGGATGGTAAAGGCGCAATGCTAGAGACAAGTGAGCCAGAAGAGACATCCATCAGTAGCATTATCTGGATGTGCACCCTCTTGAATCACTGCATGATGATTTATCATGCCTGTACAGATTAAATGGTCAGGTTAAAGGAGGCAACTTCCCACTAGGGCTGTATTGCTGCAGCACCCAGGTCCCCTGCAAAATCTCCAGTGAGGCATTTATTCCTTTGAGGGATGTGAAGGGCATGCATCACCAGCCAGCTCAGTGGCAGTGGGATGTCCAAGGCTGAACTGACACTGTCTGTCTGGTGTGGGATTGTGACTGTGTTGCTCGAGGGTGGGAAGGTGCCAGGCAGGAGCACTGCCCCATTGAGGCAATTCTTTCCACTCCCCTCCACTGATGGAACAACAGAACACCTCCACTCCATCAAACATGATAACACAGGCCAGGGTTTAACAGTTCATTCTCTTCCGTCTTGTGCTTTTCTCATCCACCTTCCCAGGGAGGATTTGGTGAAGAACTTTCTTTCTGAAGAGTCTAGGATTTCTTTAAATGAGTGGAGAAAAATGGAAAGGAAAATTGGGTACAAAATGAATTGGCAGTTTGGCTAAATTCTGTAAATTGTCTTTCATTGGAATAAAGAGAGCAGAGGATTGGTGCTGTATGTTTTGAGACTCACTTTTCTGACATGGACCTTTTAAATTGGAAGTGGATACTACTTCGAATGTGTTACAAGAGTTAAGATTCCACATGGCAAACATCTGATCTTTTCTGCTGTGGTTCAACAAAAATTCTGTCGTGTTCAGTTATGGTCACAAGCTGATTCTACAACTAGACTTAAAAGAGCTCTACTTTAAAACTATAATTTTCATGTAACTTTAGATTTCTCTAAGTATTTAATTAAAAAAAAAAAAGAAACCAACCAAACAAAATAAAACAAAACAAACAAACAAAAAAACAAACCCAAAACAAAACAAAAAACCAAACCAACAAACCAAAACAATGAGAAGAGAGGAAAATGAACCACTGTCAGTGAACATCCTAAGGGTTTCTATTTTAGACCTCTCTGGAACTGCCTATTTGGGTACCTATACATGCATCAGGCACAGGTAAGAGCACAGGAACCTGTCATGGTGCAATGCACTCCAATATTTTGCCTCTGATATTGATCAGCAACAGCAGGAAGGTGTGGAAATTTCTCCTGCTGCTCTTTAGTCACAACATGGATCGAGCCTGTAAGTGTGAGGTTTAATATCGCTCCCATTTTTTTTATTCCTTTTATTCCAATTATTTTTATGATTCATGTAAATGTCCAAGCTGATTAAAACAAATCCTTGCTTCATCTACATTACATAGATTTTTTTTATCTCTTAAATAAAACCAGCACTGCATTCAAAGTTTGTGGACCAGAAATACAGAGATTTCTGTGTAATTTATTTCAGGGTAGATGACACAGAGAAGTTGCGTCTTTGTGTAGCTTCTGCTCTGTTTTATACAACCCTTGCCAGATCACAATCAGTTCTAACACTCCTCTTTACTGCAGAGAGAGAGCTTTTGTAAGGTTTCCCTTAGTTAAGCTGCTCTAGGTGCCAGGGCTAAATTGTCTCAGAAGATACTGTTTGAGGCCTCCATGTGATATGCACAGCTTTCGGGGGAATCAGTAGTTTTAACATATGGAAAGTTTGTAGCTCAACATGTATGTGTTGGATTTGTGTCAAGTGTAGACCTCAATGAAATTGCTAACTCAAAATCTTCCTCAGATGTTGTCAGTCTTGCTGATGCAGCAGCTGAAGCTTATTGGCTTGGTGCCATGGTGCAGGTTTAGAAACAGCATCTCGTGCTGGCTGATATGGGCTCACAGATGTCTGAGTTCTCCTCCTGAATCTTCTCATGCCTTTGTACGTACAGTTCTCCTGGGTCAGCTCACTGCCACCTCGGTGTCCTGCCTAATGCCTATGCAGCAATTTTGATATCTAATTCTTCAAATTCAGGATTTTCCTTTGTGCAGGCATTTTCTCTGTCCCCTTCCCTTTGTCCTCAGTTTAACTAACCAGAAAGAAGAGAAATTCTTGTCTTTTCTCCAAACCCATTCCCCATGCCATTTCTTTCATCACTGTTGATGAGTCTTCTATCTTTCCAGACACTCAGATTTTCAACCATGAAACTACTTTTCACTCCTCACTACCTAATATTTGGGTCCTCATTCAATTTTGTCTTCTTTTCTTCTATAATCTTCTAAACCTACCTATTTTTCTTCTGTGTCACTCAACATTTTGCTCTCATGGCCTACCTCAATCTCCTTTTGCGTGCATTCCCTGGCAGCATACTCTATGCAGCCTACCTAATACTCATCAGCTAAAGTAATTTCTTCTTCCTCAGCTGATTCATTGTTTCTTTCCTGTTATAAGTCCTTTTTTGTCTCTCATTTCTTCAACATCCAGTTCAAAAGCCCTGACAGAAATTTTGTTTCTGCTATACCCTCCTCTCTTGAATCCTGTTGTGTTTTCTGCTCATCCCTCTTGTTTCATTGCTGTATCCTCCCTTCCCATCCTTGCATGTGGAATTTGGGTCATGCTTCTTCCAGTGTGCAAAGTCCCTGCTTCTTTAACTTAAATCTCTGCTGATGTGCCACCTTTGCTGTTGTTTTACCCCAGCATTTTCTTTAATGTCCTGTTACTGTTTCCCACTGGAACATTCATGCTTCTCCATATCATAAATCATTACTCATGTAATTAGATGACTTTAACGTTTAAGCTTAGTGCTTGATACCATTCAATTCTGTTTATCTCTGTCTTGTATTTCTTTAGTTTAAATTGCATCCCCTTTCTTTGAAGCGGGTATTCTGGTACAGGAATTCAGTTTTATCACTTAATGGATGTTTGGTACTGATGTGGCTAATCCGCAGTCAGAATCATTACAAACACCCCCCAAATCATTAGTGAGATGACAAGAACAATAAGTATTTCTATTCATCCTTCTGGGGGACCACAACATCCTGAGTGATCCTTCTTTGTTCCATGCATGTCTCAACCTTCTGCCATGCCAGCACTCTGCCAGTTTTTTAAATGCATCCTTTGTGGAAAATAATAGACAGAAATTTGGCAAACATCTTTCCACAAGGATTGGGAAGAAGATTTCTGAAGAATTCACTGCTGTAGAAGTTGCATGTACAAGGTTTTTGAGGTGGAATGTCTTGTAGAGAAAATACAGTGAATGCTTAGTATTCACCTCTTTTACCTTTAGGCTTTAGTAGCAATATCCTAAAAACAAATACTGATGCTTTACTTTTCAAAAGCACACAGCATCAGATGCATACATTTCATATTTAAAGAATTTGGGGAAAATAACCTCTGTTAAGTATAGTGGTGAACTTGTACAACTATTTGAGAACCTTATCACTACATTAGATTTATTTAGCAATAAAAGTCTGTCTGCAAGAGGAAAAAAATTATATTATACACTCAGCAGTGTAAGTTACTCCAACACACTTGTAGCAAATGTAATTGTTAATGGCAGCAGCTACAAACTTTGTAGCTAAAATGAATTTGACTGATGTGATCTGTTTGTTTTAATTATAAAAGCTGTTACTAGTGATATGAGTATTACTTTTGAACAGGCTTGTCAAACATAACCTCTTTCTCTGTAGATACTTTCATTAAGAGATCTACTTTTCAAGCCAATAAAATTCCCTCCAGTCTAAAGATGAAACATTATATTCTGTCAAGTTCTACTTTGCCTTCTGAGCATCTAGCTACATGATGTGATATATACATACATACACACATACATATTTATTTAAACATCATTCTCTTCAGAAAATCAATTCAATTTGGCTGCAATCCAGAAATCTTTTGAGGCAACTTTATACACAACTTCAAGAATAAATGGTTTCTCCTTGGATTTCAGTCTGTCTCTTTCATGGGTAATGCACAAGGATAAGGGCTAAAATATCTAAGTTTTTAGGCAATACTAATTAGAGCTGAGAAAATCGAGCCTTTTTTGAACCATTATCTACTTCAAACTTGAACAGAAAGTTATTCTTTTTCAGAAGAGATTTCTGAATATTCCTCCTTCGACTGTTAGCTGAGACTGCTGAACATTGTGCACACTAACTTCACTTGGAAGTTGATGCACCTACACTTCTCTGTGTCCAGAAACATGAATAGATCCGGAAGTCCTCCATTTCAAAAACTACCAAGAGCAGAAGGATTAAGCCTGCTTTATTAATGACAAGGTTCCTTGGAAAAAAAATAGAATATGATCTAGACCAAAATGTGTCATTTTCCCAATATATATTAGTTTACAATACTTCATATTCTGTCCCACCAAGATAAAAGTTTAACATTCTGGTTTAAATTTCCATATACATATCTCAAATCACATAGAAAATAATATGCATATGCTAGAGAGCAAAACAAATACACACAACCATGTGGGATGAAAGAAGCTGTGAAACAGTAGCTGTAACAAAAAAAAAAAAAAAAAA
>VWYP01015228.1:86125-152282 GCA_013400435.1 Pycnonotus jocosus
AAAAAAAAAGCAGATATATATTCTTTTTTCATCAGATTATTGTAGATTAAATTTTATGGTTCCACAAAGAAAACACAAAACAATATAAAAATAGGACAACTGTTACTTGTCTTGTAAAAATATTTGCTGAAGGAATAAACTCCTTGAAACTTTAATGTTTACATCACCACAGTTTAAACAAAAACATTTTTAAGGCACTTGGCTTCAAAGAATAATCCTGTGTGTGGGAATAGGAACTCTAGCAATGGGACCAGTTTGCTGAGCAGGTCTGATTTATATATGATTTGTAAGGCAGAGTTGCCAAGTTTATGCTCCCTATGCAATGCTGCGGGCCAAGCCCTATTCTGGTGCCAGCCAGCACAGCACCACCATTTACAGACATACCTAATAAAAATGAGCCAAGCATGTGTCTCTCAGGGTTCCTGGAATAGCCACTTCCATACTTAACTGTGGAGTAAAGTATTCCAATGAGATGTTTGCCAGACTGGTACAACTAAGCCCTGGTTCTACTTCTGATGAAGTTTACTGCAATGTGTATGTTATGTATCAGTGTTGACATGGGTGTGCTCATTTATAAACATAGGTTTATTTAAAGCAACTTGGTCTGGAGGGATCTAGTACATATTTGAAGGAAATATCATAATATTCACTGGCATATGCATGCAGACTTATGCCAAAAAAAAAAAAAAANTATTTTAATTTTTTTCCAAAAAAAAAAAAAAAAAAAAAGACAAATATCAAGTAACTGCACAAGGTTATATTACTGGCACCAGCAGCTGAAGTCCAAATCTAAGGTAAATCCCTATCCATAGCCTTTCTACCTTATGTGTGCTGTCTTGCTGATCTCAATCCATAAAATTTGCAGTTAATTTGGAGAAGCAGTTCCGCAAAGGACAAACCCCTATTGCCCTGGTTTGAAGGGTAAATGGATTCGGATATTTGCCAGAGACAGGACCGAGTCATTTGCATCACGTCTGTGTTGCCCTAGGACTCCTTTCACATTCCTTCAGGGTGAAAGACATGATAGTTTTAGATAAGTATAATATTCAGAACATGGTCTGGTGAAGCAAGCACGCATCAAGCATCAAGGTGCCAATCAGTATGTTCTCAAGGGGTTTTCCACACACAAGCTAGCCAGAAACTTGTTTTTATTAAACACTTCTTCCCTTGAAAATGTTAATTTCTTGAAACTCTAACTTTTCAAGAAAAAATTTAGTTTTTTCAAAAGATTTTCTGTGACGAGTCTCAGGTTTAGGATGACATTTCTTACAAGGGAAGAAGAAAGCTGTGACCCATGCTACATAGTGGTTTGGAGTTCTCAGGCTAGTAGTGGTGAGGCTCCAGAAGTTGAGGGTAGCAGCTTTTCATTATGAGGCTTCTGTGTTTTACCAAGTTCCAGAGGAAAAAAATAATGAGGGTTTCAAGATCTCCCAGATTCTTCCTAACACAAAATGAAAACAAAAGCTGAAACTTGGTGTGTTTGTGCATGTGTGTATGTATGCTGTGTAAGCACATGTATTGGAATTTTTGTTTCGCAGCCGCTGCTGTCACACAGCTGATGTATGGTTCTGGCTTAATATTAATTCTTTTAAGGTTAATATTTTCTGTGAATCCATCAACAGAGGCTCATCTAGCTGCTGAATGCTCTGGCCCTTAGAGACCCTGTGAGGCAGCTGTAATCTGCTTTCTGGAAGTTGTTTTGTGCCAGACATAGATAATTTCCACAAATTCCTAGACAGTAGTGTCTTGTGAAGACACAAAATGTCCAGATGTGAACTGTAGTCTATATTCTCAGCTGGGGAAAATGGTGTAGCACTGACTTCAGCTTTGCTATGCTGAAGTACACGCGAAGCCACAGCTGGCATTTGACCCACCACAGTGCTTGATTGCAGATCCTTTGAACCATTCTGTGTATGTGGCAAACTGGGGAAATTTTGATTTGGCATGAGGCTGCCACATGAAAGCCACATTTCCGCTTTCCAATGAGGAAAAATTTGCTAGTGAATGTTCTGAGTGAATTACAGACCTTAGGCATTTGGTAAAAATGCCTTCAATTCCTTGCACAAGGCTCCATGCAGATGCTAGCCTGCAACTTTCCAACATGCAAGTATGAAATATCATGCCAGGGGCATATCTTACAAATCGCTGTTTTCAGAACAGTGTCATAATCAAGCAAGGAGAAAGAAACTTTCTATGTAACAAAAAGGTTGTCCAGTTCTCATGCTAGAATTTAAATCTGATTGTGCAGGTCTCCCAAATGTTTGATGATACGGTTCACTGAACTCCCTACCTGGATAAGTTGTGTTGGTTTTGCTTAAATTCATAATAAACAAATTTTTTTTAAAAGACTGAATAATGGTCAGCTGAATTTCAGTGTGAGGCATGTCATGTGATATCATGAAGAAACTAATTTTAAGAGCAGATGCTGTAAAAATGCTTTTGATGCATTTTTATCATCACAATCATCACCTCCTGAAGACAGAAGAAGTTTAGAAATTTCCTTCTGCTGTCATCAATGCAAATAGTTTATGCATTTTCTCTTTCCGAGTACCTAGAGAAACTACAGCCTTTTCCTTTGAGCAAGCAGTAGAAGAAGAAGGAATTCAGAAACTGTCTAAGACTCCTGATTGTTAGGACCCTCAAAATTAGAGAAACAGTGGTTTCAGGATAAAGCTGGAGATCCAGCATCTGAAGTTCTTACACCTCTTCCTACATTGCTGCTGATCTTTTGGTGTGACCTTAAGGAAGCTCTGTTATTTATGCAATGCTTTAATTATATGCTTGGAAATTGGACATAATGACATTTTCGTTTCTTTGTTCAGCCTTTAAACATTTTTCAATTAAGAACACTATGTGGCTACAATCTAGGGAGTGTTGACCTCAGCTGCAAGCTTTCTGCTAAATTCAGCTTGTTTTATCAGACCATCTAAAAGTAAAGGATTATTAAATGTGGCTGATGTATTTTAAAAAGTCCTTTCACTTTGAAGTGCATCAGGTTCCAAATGCTGTTTACTCCACTGGGGCTTACAGATCTGAGGATGACTTTTTGTTCACAGTTTCCTAGTGCCTAAAATTCTTTGAAAATTCTTGTTGTTATATTTTCACATTAGCCAGAAGCTCCAAGATGACCCTGGAGCAAACTCTTGCAAATCTTTGAAACTCAGCGAGGGCCTCTGAGGCCCAGATTCTATTCAACAGACAAGCCTTGTGTGTGGTTTTGTGTTTTATAGCAGAGTTTCCCACAGTTCCACTTTTAATATCTTTTTTAAATGATTTTCAAATAAGCCAAAGAAGGAGAAATTACCTAACAACATAACAAAAAGCCCAAAAGAAGTGAAATAGTCTGTGATTCAAAACATGGTACTGCAGCTTTAAATACCTTATCAAATTGTTGAATCCAAGCCAAACTTCAATCATATTTGCAGATTTGGTTTTAAATAAACAGCACTGCAGTAGAAAATGGAACACTCTCACTTCACTGTTTACATTTCAGAAAAGCCAGCTCTGGAGGCCAACTCTGTTGTGAGCAATAGTTTCAGATTGATTTTGTTCTTTACTTGCTTTACATTTGGGCATAGAGGTAAGCCACTATGTAAAAGTTAGGCCAAATATATGACCAGAAATTCAGTATGTACTGCTTGTGCTTCTATATGACACAGCTAGAGCATCTTTCTGAGGAGAAATTGCTTCTTTAATGTGGTAATGTTTGCATGAATACTGATAAGGTTTGGGGCATACTTAAGCTTGCATCTCATTTTTTTTCGCTTTCCCATAGACCTCTGTGCTGATGTCTTCCTCTGCATCAGTCAGAGACCCAATAACAACCTGGCTTTCTGTTGGAACACTGATGTCTTAGGAGGGTTCACCTAGGTCTGTGCCACAGTACTAAAGCCATGTTTCCACCTGTATGTGAAAACCAGTTTAAAATGTTGCAGTTCGGGCAGATAATGCTGAACTACATATGATGCTGGCAAAAGCTTAGTGGAAGACCTCAGCAAAACACCTGCTCACCATTCCCTGCCAAAAGGCACGTAGTTCTGCTAGCTTGTTGCCATAGCTCTCTCTTTTTCCACAGTTGGTAAGATGGATTTCAGCACTCTCTCAATTAGTGCAAGCCAGCACTAACAATTAGCATCATGTCTAGAAGGCTACCAGCCTTTTCCAGACCCAGGCTTAGCTCTCTAGGCATGCATATCCTCAGTGCTTGCTCTTCATGCCTATTTTTCTAGCAAACATTTCAGTAGCAGCACAGATTCATAAAATGCTCTTTTTGTTTTATAAGCATAAATAATTACGTTCTGGAAATTTCTCATTCTTTATGGTTATGGACACTTTTACACGTTTTGCCAGGATTTCTTCTGCTACAGCCTGAGGACCACAGTAGTAACTGTGCTTTATTGTGAGGGTCAATAGATCCCACTGTCACAGCAAGGAAAAAAATGTCATTTAGATTGCAGGTACCTTAGACTTCATGGTCACTAAATTATATTCAGTTTTGGACTGTATTTGAGGCAGTTATTCCCACTCATGATTGCTTTTGTATAATGCCATAATCATGAATGAGTGAGAGCTGAAATGCTCTGTGTTTGACTACATGAATGCACACAATCCATTGCACTTCTTACCAGACATTTCCTGACATCCTACATTTTCAAGGAATCTTATCTTTCAACAAGATTTGTAACAGGCAGTTCAAGTCACACAGACACTCATATCTTAAACATCCTTTCCCCTGACCTTGACAAATGCAGTCTTGTCTGGTCAGAGCCTTGGAGAATGCTGTTTTAATGATCATTTTCCCAGCCTGTTACTTTGATCTTGATACCCCTTCTCTTAGTGCACAACTGGCTCCTCATCTCCCCCTCAAACAAAAGTGATTTCACTTCCAAGACCATTCATGGCTTTCTTCCACCTATTTCTTATTCATTATCACAACATCAACTTCCACCTCTGATTGACCTGTAGTGTTAACCTTCATGTTGCTTGCTGCATTTTCAAGCAAGACCATTTTAGGGCTTGCTTTTAAGTGACCCCTCACAGCTGGAAGAGATGTTTTAGCTGTGAAAGTCACTTATTGATTCTCTTTTGCGTCTTTGTTTAAAGTTTTTTCTTTTTTTCCCCAAAAGTTTTGAAAAATGCTTTAGTACTGATGTTGTGCCAATACTCTTTATGCATGCCCACAATGTCTACTTCCTTCTCTTCTGTCCTGTCTTATGCATGCACTGATGGTGTTTTGAACAGGTTCTGTCTTAGGAAGTTTTTTTCCAGTCAGGTCCTTAAACATGGCCAAAATATTTGAGTGCTCCAGTAACACAAATCAAAGTAAGGAAGATCTCTTCCTCTCCTAACTATATGTAAAGTTTTCATAACAGCTGATTTAAAAAAGCAGCCATTTCATAACCCCTTCAAGATGGCCATACCCATCCCACAATGTCACCCTGACATGACATTTGCATTACATGAAAACCTAATGTGCATCCTCTTCAAACTCACGATCCAATGCCAGCAAAGTTTTTGACATGAACATTTTTATGTTGCCAAAAGAGGATTCTGATTGAGTTTGATTATGACTTTCAAGAAGGTAGTTGGAGTACACCTACAAAATACTTTTCCAGTCAGAAAACACTGCCTGCACATTGTAGTTGCACTAAGGGGTTTTACCAGCACAACCATGATAACAGAAATTCTAAGGCACAGAGAGGAGCTGAAAACCTACCAACAAGCCCCCTTGAAAAAGCTGAGCAGTGACAGCCTGGCTCCACTGACTTCCACAGGAATTTTGACATTATCATGAGTGAAGATAGGATTTCACAAAAGATGTTTATGAAGCCTCATACACAGAGGCCATAAACTGGGAGCACACCATAACATCCAGCCCTATAAATGTCATGAGTCTGCATCCACATTCTTTTAATGATGTTTCAGATGTAGGTCAAAGGCAGAGCTGATTTGAGTACTAATATATATATCTACATGTATATATATATATATGTATATATATATATATACATGTATATATATATATCTGTATATATATGTATATATATATATATACATTTCATTTCAGTGACCTGTTTTAGGTTTCTAACACCAAGGAAAGCTCAACCCCTCGGAAAGGGTAGTAAATAGATAAGACGATCATTGCAGTACATACCCTTGAAATTTAACTGAGAAACTAGAATTTCAAGGAAAATATGAGACTATTTGCACACGGCCACCTACCTAAACCAAAAGAAGTTTCCAGGCCCTGAGCTGTTTTAATTTTGTGGGTTTTGTTCAGACAGCTAAAGTGGCAATCAATAAGACTATTTAACTCCTCAATCTGGCTTTTGTGATAAAAGGTCGGAGTTGAGAATGCCCAGACCACAGACTGTTGTAAGAGGTGAGCTGGATGAAAGTAGAAATGAGTTATCTGATGAATCCAGGAAGTCTACTTAAAACATAAATGTAAACAAAAATAATTCAAAATTTTGTTCAAAATGGTAGAGAAATAGTACAAGTTTAATTATATATATTTGGCAGGGGCAGGAAGCATTTAAAAAAAATTTTAGTCAAGTTTTGCCTGGGGACTTCTGACTTCAGAAGAAAAATGAAGGTGATTGTAGAAAACATGGAAGGAAAGTCATGCAATGATCCTTTCAATGATTCCTCTCTTAGCTGAACTATTTTGATGTGTGCTTCATTTACTTCAGTTTTTCACATAAAGAAGAAAGTAATCTGAGTCAGGATAGCAGGGGGGAAATCACTGGAGTGAAAATAAAAATAGAATCTTTTGTAACTTTCATGCTGACTTTTATTTTAGCAGTATGCCAAAAACAGAGCCTTCTGAAGACATTCCAAAAGAATGGCTTTTTAATTATCCTACTGTTATATTGCTCGGTCATGAATCTTTCTGACAGTCTAAGTGCAAAAAGCTAAGAAAATGTATTTATAATCTTCGTTCTTTTCCTTGTCTCATGCATGTTTTTTCTCCATATTGGAGTAATAAATACTGGCATCATAATAGGAAGACACATTGAAGGATTCACTAATGAGTTGAAAGAGCTGAAGGCAGAGACTCGATCCAGAAGAAAGGGGTGTCTGTGATGGATGAGACAGCAACAGTGACTTGAAAGCAGGAGCAGGACTAAACGCACTCAGGGGTTTTGGGCTTTTGTTAGTACACATTCTTTCTTGCCTTGGGGACAGCGATTTCAGTAGGATTCAAACCACTTGTCCAGATCTTTGGAAAGACCTGGCTGTGGCATGGCCTCCAGCAGAGCTTCTCGACAGCCCCAGCCCCAGCAGAGGGGGTGGATGCAGCCAGGGACCGCTGTGTGCGCACTGAGCTCCGCACCAGGGGAAGGAGCTCCTGACACCCTTCCTCAGTGAACCCACCTGCTCCCACTGCAGATCAGCTCTGTGGGACGAGGCTGGAGCAGAGCCAGAAGAATAAAGGAGCTGGGGGTTCCCCAGACCTGCCTCTGCACTCCCATGCTTCTCCTTCTGCACAAAGCTGAGCTGAGCAGGGTCAGAGCTGGCAGTGGGCTGCATTATTCTGGCTACACGGACTTGCAGACAAAAATAAAGTTCAGATTAATATGCATACATGCTTCCCATTTACTTGTGATGAAGGGGACAAAATACCCTCACAATCTTCTGCTGAGATTCATCATAACCTTCATGTTCATATTTGAATTCTACAGTTAAATAGACATCACATTTGATAAGAAGTATATAGACCACAGCACTAACTAATAAAATAATTTGAAAATTCTTTTGGAATTTCCTCTGCATGACGTATATGGGCAATTGAACAACTCACTGTTTAGTTTTAAAAATTGTAATTGCTTTTGACAATATCCTTACCTCAATCTAAGTTGCACCAGAGAGTTCTAGGGTTATTTCAGAGAGAATAAAAAGACTGTAGATGGAAAAACTCTCATCTCTGATAAGATGTATCCACATTAATGAATTCTCATTCTTTTTCTGGGAGATATCATTGTATTTTCTGCCAGTCAGCAAAGTATAAATCAAGTGTATTTAAGTAATTATTATAAAAATGTAAAAAGCACTTACACCAAATGTGAGGGCTTGTCATCTTACAAGAGGCTCCAGTACATTTAATTATGGCCAGCAGATAAAATACTAATGTTTCTCATTCAGAGATTCTTTTTTTTAACTTTCTACAGCTACTGAAGCCGTAGGTTTAGGCTCAATTATATGTCCACTGTAATGAAAATTTGCATAACTAAATATAAAATGCTAAATTACAAAAAAAAAAAAAATCAAGCTAATCTGCATTTATATCCATGTATATCTCAATCATTTTATTGTAGATTTCTCAAAAAGGCTATTTGTGATTTCAGTTTTTGCTTTATCAATTGGACTTAGAAAAAAAATTTGAAGAGCATTTTAGTTAACATTTCTGTAGTAGTAATAATTATGTCTGTATAATATAATATGTAGTAATAATAATATGTCTGTAGCTCCTGTTCTAAGGATGGAGACCCAGCACATTATTCCTTGAATTTCGTTAATTGAGTGAACTCCCTTGAACTTTAAAATGTCAAATGACCTTGCAAATATTTACACGTAAGAATGATCTTGACAGTAGTTGTTTGTATCCTGTCTTATGTGTCAGTAGAGTAGGTGGAAAGTAAAAAAAAGACACTTTTTCTCCCAAAATCTGTTGTTTAGAAAAGCTGACCTTGTTTTTCTCCAACAACAGCGATTTTTTTTCCTGTTTTGTTTCATGGTTAGAAAACATTGCTTTCCTCTCTGCTTTCATAAGAATGGTTGGAATCAGTTCATCTGTGCACTCTGAGATAGGCCCTGCATTTTAGGTGTTTATCAGCCTAGGACATATTTTTTTCCAGTCTGCTTGCCAGCAACTTACATTCAAATTTATCGGTGAAACAACTACAAGGCAATGAATAACTTCAGAGATCCTGACCAGGTTCTGTCCTTGCCTTCTGTTCTGTCCTTGTCTCACAGATGGGATCTAGGAAAGTTTAAGCATTTTTTGGCAGGAACTGAAATACCTTTGCTACAAAGAAGTTGCGGGAGTTTGGGCGATTTGGGGTGTGGTTTTGTTTCCTCTCCTATCTTCTTTTCAGAGTACACTGAATGCCTGATGAGACTTGGGTCATGGCCTCTTTCATCTTGCAGTTCACACTGGCTTCAGCTGGAATTTTCTTCCTATTTGTATTAGGAGTTTTTGCCCAGGAGCTGGGCATTCAAATTTTTGTAAGCCTTCAGGTCCATCCTTTCTAGGGAGTATTTTAGGATTCCTAGCCTTTAGTTTCTGGTTTTGCCTTCCTACAAAGGTTTTCAAAATGTGAAGTTCTGGTTAAAAGTTTGTATTCAAGACATTTTCTCCAGCTTTTGCTTTGCTTAAGTAAGTCTGTGTTGAAGCTTCTGTAAACATCTTCAAATGGTTTCCCAAGACTTGAGGCTTGATATTTTATCTTTTTTAGTACAGATCTTATTGGCAAAATATATGCCTGATAAAATTTTACAGAAGCTTTCTGGTTTGGGTTTAAAAGAATGTTCAAAGCACTGATAAACTTGACAAGTGACTTTGAAATTTTCTGTAGGTGCTTAATGCCTGGAAGTAAAGATACAATGTCTCTCTAAGAATCGTCTTGCAGGAAAAAATGTAAAACCTTGTGCTGTTTCTGTTTTATGCACTTCTTAGATCATCTTTAATGGGCACTATTCACAACTTTCAATATTTTTTTAAGTCTCAGAAGTCTACAAAAAGTCTTAAAAATTACTTTTAACTTTTTTTTTTTTTTTAGATGATACATTCCTCATGTTCAGAGCTGGTTTTACATTAATGTAAAAGATGTCACAAGAAAAAATAAAAAAGTAGCAGAAATTTCAAAAGGTCTTGTGATATTTTATTTTCAGAAACATGAAAATCTGGAAAAGCAACCACAGTTTAGCAACACCAAATCTCTGGTTCTTTTTGAATAACTTTCTCTGTGACTGCATTTCAGAAATTTCTTCCTCTAATAAAGAAAGTTTCACTGCAGATAACAGTACCCTTTAGCCTTTAGGTGTTGTAACACAGTGAGGGTAGGATATTGATAGTGTTATCTCATCTTTGGATTTTGGTGGCTTGGGGGATATAACAGCAGGATCCCAGTACCCACAAAGAGGTCATCAACAAGACATGGCCACCAGTGTGTGGAGGAAGGATGAGAAATAACAGACATAAGCTGAAATAAGAGATTCAGACTGGATTTAAGGAAAAAACCTTTTATACCATGGCAACTGTCAAGAAGTAGAGGGACCTACCCGGAGAGATTGTTCTGTCTCCATCCCTGGATACTTCTGAGAGGTGACTGGCAGCTGTCAAGCTCTGAAACAATCTGGTCTGACTTGAGAGCAGACCATGCTTTGAGAAGGAGCTTGCACTGGAGACCTTCTGAGTTCTTTTCCAACACAAATCCAGCCTATGATTGTGCAAGGACTGGCTGTGAGAGGAGCTGAGGGTCACCTGGTCTGGTCCATCCTATAGAAGTATGGGTACAAGACGTGTTGCAAATATAAAAATGTGTTATTTTCTTATGACCCAGAAACATAGTTCAAATGGCAACCAATGGCCATGAGGTAGAATGTAAATCTGTTGCAACACAGAATACACTGAAATTAAAACCAGAGAAAATAGTGCCTTCTGGCACTATTTCCTATTAGACTTCCCAAGTGTCCAGATACTTACTCTTCTTTCAGCTCCTCTCACCCTGCCACCTCTTTCCCTTCAGCTACAGTCCTTTCCATCACCCCCTGACCAAAGCAGATTCCTTTCAAGGAAAGAATTCCACTTTGAATTCTGTTAGTTTCCTCTTATTTCAAGTAATTGTAGTATTGTCTTTTCTTCCATCAGTGTTCTCCCTCAGGGGAATTCTTCAAGCCTTAATTCTCATACCACCCTCTCTCAAATAGCTTAAGATTTAATGCAAAAAACCTGTTTGTCAGCTTATGTTTCCAGCTACAGTTATTTCTAGCCAGGGTGTTTAGGAAGTCTTATGCTTCCCTTTGCAGGTTGTAAAGTTGTGGGTTTGGCCTTCCTGAAATATCCTTAGTGTAATTTCTGCTTTGCCTAGAGCTACCCTCAATCCCCCATGCATTTATCCTGGAAAACACAGAGCTGTTTCACACCTCGGAACAGCTGTAGTTCTCTGAAGTCATAAGTCTGAAGATCATCATCCTGGACTATTTAAAAGCTTGGATTTGGGGGCTTCCATTTATCAACCCTTTCTTTATTATACCCTTCTTTTTCTCTGGATATTTCTCCAGTCTATCTTTGTAGGAGTTGCCCATGTGGCATATGCCTTCACAGTGTGCAAGAAGGGGGGCTTCTGCCTAATCTTTACACTGTAATAAAAACTAGTCAAAATACTGAATGAGAGTGTTATTGGTATGTATTCATTGAGCAAACTAGCAATTCCAGAAGTCTTGCACCATCTATTTCCAGTTTCCAGTTCCCCACTTTAAAATTTCTGTCAAACATCTATGAAGTTTTGTCTGCTTTCTGCTGCTGTAAGATGGACTTCAAAGTAGTGTTCAAACACCTCCATGAAATTTTGAGTTAGATTTCATGGGCCAAGTTTGTCAGTGAACTTGATGAAAAGAGAGAAGCAGTTCCCATCAGGTACCAAATTCATACTTTGAGCCTCAATACAAGCCTAGAGCTTGAGATGGCACAAATGAAATTGCTTTCACAACAATTTTGTCTCAGCTTCTGAATTCTGACTGCATTCAGACAATACTGAAGTAATGAGTTCCAAAATAATCTGTCATAAACCATCAGTAAGCCTAAGATTTGCTCAAATTTCATTCTTCATGTACACTGAAAAAGCTGAAGAATTTTCAATATTTCAGAGCTTAAGCTTATTTTAAGCTTATTTTTTCACTTAAGACTGAAATCTTCCTTCATGTTTCACATTTCATGGCTGTTAGAGTGTTTTGCTCCACTTGCAGAGGGAGCAAAACCTCTACATGTGATTCTACATTGCCATGGAGTGCTGCTCAGCTCGTGTGTGTGCAGGCTGCCACAGAGCCAAGGTGGCCACTGCTGCTGCCAGCCCAGCACCAGTGCAGGGATATCCTCTCTGGAGCAGGCATCGATGGCCAGCACCACCTCACGGTCCTCTGCTGGCAAGTAGACCCAGCACAGACTCCAGTGCTCTCCACACCATCTCTGTCCTTCCACTCTCTCTGATCAGCAGATCTGCTCCAGACTCCATCATCTACCTCTGGACAGAGCTGCAGCCTTGCCTGATATGCCTTGCCCTTACACTCACACTGGCAAACAAATTTTTTTAAAGTAAAGAAGGGTGTGAACCATCATATTTTTTACTTTCTGATACAATGGAGATAATGCCACTTTGTGGAATGCTTCCTAGATTCAAAATATCTTTATGAGTCCTCATATTTGTGAGTTTAGAGATGCAGATGTACTAAAGGGAAATATCTGCTAAGTTGTATTTTTCAGCAGACAAATAACACCTTCCACCTTCATTTGACCCCAATAATTTCCTACTAATATATTTTTGCTTGCAAACACTCCGAACTGTCTACACAATGAAGAGACAGAATAGAAACACTATTTGGAACCTGTATCATGATCAGTCTGCAGCACAAGTATGTGTATCAGTGTGAAGGTACTGCTAAAACTGGACTACAGTACAACCCTGAACACACAGTAGAAATGGAAAAGAAGAAAAATCAATTTTGTGTATTTTCTGTAGAAGGAATCCCCTATTATTTGATGTAGGAAAATGGAAATCTTTCACGTGAAAAAACACACTCAGATAAACACATAAAAGAATTCTCACCTAACTTTGCTCTGAATATTACAGGAAAAAACAGCTGGACAAAAGAAGATGTGAGAAACTGGACAAAGCAGGGGATTCGATGTTTATTGAAAAAATTATCAAATTGAACCTGAGTCAACAACACAGCCTTGATTCAAGGGTATCCTGGGCTGCATCAACAAGGATGCTGTCAGAATGTTGAGTATTCTCTGAGTAGTCAGCACTGGTGAGACTAGAGAGTGCACATCTGCAGTTTTGGGTTTTTCAGTACAAAAGAGACACGGACATACTGGAGAAAGTCCATCAAAAGGCCACCAAACTGATAAAGTGGCTGCAACACCTCTCCTGGGATATCTGGGAGTTTAGCCTGGAGAAGAGACAGTTCAAAGATATCTCATTGATGAATTAAATATCCTAATGGAGGGTAAAGATGGAGCCAGGTTCTTTCAGTGAAAGGAACAGTGACAATGGGCACAAACTGAAAAACAGAAGGCTTCATTTGCATGTCAGAAACGCTTCTGTTCTGAGAGCGTGACAGCACTGGAAAGAGGTTACCCAAAGAGGTTGTGGAGTCTCCATTCTTGAAGATATTTAAAAATCACCTGGTCCTGGGCAACCAGCTCTAGATGGCTCTGCTTGAGCAGAAAAGTTGAGTCAGATAACCTCCACAGGTCCCTTCCAATTTCAACCATTCTGTGATTTGGTAATTTCTGTCTACAATTAGAGCAAGTTACAGTAAATCAATATAGTTCTCAGAAAGAGGTTTGGCTAACACATGACTTTAAGCTTGGGCACTTCATCAACATGATATTTTTATTTACTGTATAGAGGGTGATCAAAACAAAAAATCCCCTCTCAAGGGATAGAAGATCAGCCTTTTGAGGTTTTTTTTTCCGAGTGTTCATATTACTTTGTTGTGTGTCATCAAAACTAGGTGCACTTTGCATCTGTTGCTGGAAGTTGACTTGAATAAAACCAAAAATTCAATAGATTTATCAAAGGAAAAGAGCATTGTTATTTCTCTGAAATCTGCTCAAATCTTTCTTTCTGTCCATGAGTAACCATAAATCTACCTGGTGTATTGACAACCAAATGTTTTCTGACCTGTGCCAAACATAGTCAAATAAATTTTAACTCCTTTGATGCAAGACTTTACCAAAACTGAAGCCAGATGTTTCACAGGTGACCTGACAGAATACCATTACTTCCCAATTACCATAAATAAAAGGAAAGCTGTCACAAAGAGTGTGCAAAGATATATCATCCTAACATTCCTGAAGATTTAACCCTTCCTGACCATTCACAAATTGAACATCTGAAAGATGTTCCTGGACTTAGTAATTAGACACAAGGATCTTGATGTTATCACTTCTCACTTTTCTCCATACTTAGATGCTTTTAAATTAGGTGTTTGGGGGGATTTCGGTCATTTCAGAAGCTACAGCTGTCATATGCAGGCAGGCAAATAGACCTGCAGCAGCACTTCAGAGCCATGCAGAAGGTACAATTCCTCCTCCTATTCAGCTCAATGAGAAGACAAATAGGTAGATTAGTATACCCCTCGATACATTAACAATAACCCAGTGGTCTTCTCTGGCACAGCTTTTTTCCAAGTCAGTGAGTTAGTGAACATAACTAAAGCTCTAGGGGTTTGCACTTTGCCACATAAGGTAGGATCTACAGCTATTTTCCAAAATACTAGCTTTAGCTTCAGACATGGCTCCGTTTATGTAATTGCACTATGTTCATGCCATACACAGTGCTGGTAGTATGGATGATCTCAGTAGCGGTGGGATAATACAGAAAAATTAGCATAACACCATTAGAAATTTTTATATATGTTGGGGGAAACTACTCTTACTCTAGGATGATGAACAAAAGAAATATTTTCCAGAGTCTCCTAACTTCATGGATTCAGTCATGGGCCTTTAACTAGACCTTGTGTATACTAAATATTTAACGAACATCAGATCTTAAAAGTGGTTTAGAGTAGTTACACTGAAACAAATAAAGCAAATACAGACTCTGTGAAGGATGAGTTTGTATAAATATTCACAGAGTGAAGACATGGGTAATAAACCGATGCAATTTTTTATCACCCTGGCAATTCAGTTTAAGCAGTAAAGAAGCAGGTAAAGAAAATTTCCAGCCAATATCTGTGGTTAGTGTTTGAGATCCAGATGATAATATTTGCTGACTAGTGTAGTGCCAGCTGGTGAAAAGCCACCTGTTAATTCAGCTGATGCCAGCTGGAATACCATCTGCAATGGATTTTTCAGTTTAGATTCCTAAAAGAAACAGGTTCATAATAACGACTTCAGGTGCTTCTTTTCCACCAAGGAAAAGAAAAAATTTCTTCCTTACTCTAAATTACCCAAGTTCACAATGCCAAGGAGGTACCCTCCACATTTATACTTTTCCCAAGGAAGGCCTCTGGTTAGATGGTACTGGAGAGAAAGAAGTTATATCATCATTACCTCTTGTGACCAGGAATGATTTGTCTGACCTTTCATTTTTTAAGTAATAAGAGGACTGTGGGGAAGGGAACAGAGATATTCAGAATTGCATCAGTCCTCAGCTTTTCTTATCATTTTCAGAAAATATCCATTTACTATGCTTTCATTTAGTGTTTCTTTTTCTGAAGCACTTTCTGTCTCTGCAATTTTTGGAATACTTGGGTGACTAAAAGCAATGCATTGGCCAGTAGTATATAGATACCTGGAATTAGGCACAGTTTGGTGACTTCAGCCCACTATTTCACTCTAGCTATCCCTTCTTAATGCTTACTTTGACCTCTGGACAGATCTGTGCTTTCATAAATCAACACACTAATTTCCTACACTTTTTCATTAGCTTTTAATAAAGAGCTAAGGATAACTGGAGTTTCAGCAAGATCATACAATAGACAGATGCTACACCACAGAAAAGGTCTGACCCCCAGCATACTCCTTCTGAATTGTGAAGTGAACAGGCACAAAGTGCGTTCCACTCTGCACTCCACAAGCACACAGGTGTGAGCATGAACACAGACACAACTGTCTTTGAAAAAAGCACCTCTATGACTCTGAAATCCCAATATCCGTTCCCCCCATAATCCATGAAAAAGCCATTTGGAGCAAATGATTTAGCCACATGGAAAGGATTCTGCCTGCCTCCACCTCTACTAAGACCCATTAGGCACAAAAGACAACTCACAGCCAGAAATGCTCTGTGACTAGGTTTAACAGGTATAATTCATTAAACAGGATATTCCAGCATGGCTTGTTAGCAGTGAAGGAGCAAGTATAGTCCAGGATTACTTGCACCTGCCTGGATTTAAAACAAAACAGAACAGCAACAACAACCACCCCCTTCCTTTTCAACCTAAATGCTTCACAGACTTCTGGAGCTTTGTAGTCACCAGAGGGGGACAAAGATTCATAGTGCTGAGAACTTGATTATGCTTTAATTTGCCTCAGTCCACAAACCCTTCAATTCCCTGTCTTCTCAGGTGCTGGCTCACATTTGTTCTCAAAGCAGTCTATTCTTCTTTTCTTTTATGGTTTAGTATACCCTTCTTTTAACTGCTGTAACTTACAGGGATGTATACTAGATTTCAGAATTGCTAAAGTCAACAAAATTAAACATTCATGAAGGGATAAGAGATTGAGGTTTCCTCATATTCCTCCTACTAACACCACATGACATTCCTTTTGATTTTGTTTTTCTGGATGGAAATATTGCTATCCAAGTGGTCTTACAACTCACACATGGCTTCCTGCTACAGTCACTGACATTTCATGAAAAATTCAGATGTTGCCAAAGAAAGATTTCGCTAAGCTTTACTGAACTTTACCGGTACTGTTTTTCTTTGCCTGACCTTTATTTTACAGTACTGAATTATTAAGCTGATCTTTTTTCCTTATTCAGCATTTCTGTGCAGAAGATATTATGTCTGAAACATGTGAAGCAATTGAGGCTGTTGGGGTGTACACTGTGGTTGTGAAGAAAAGAGTATATGATAATCCATTGGTATCTTCTTGTGGAGTTACAAGAAGGAGAAATTATTATTGGAAAACTCTATTGATCCCAAAAGTCAAGAAAAATATTTTTCACCTTTTGCAGAAAAATATGAAGTGTGTATATTAATTTATATCTTGCAATTTTATAGTCCCTGTGAATATAGATTTGGTGGAAACAGAGCTGCACTCTTCAGGAGTGTGCTGTTCCTACTTTCTTATTTTTCTTCTTTTATTTTCTCCCTCCTACCTTCCTCTTCAATGTACAGGGTTCAGCTTCCCTCCAATTATCATGCCCTTCTTTGAAGTAATGAGCATATAGACAGGATATATATATGACCTTCTAGGAGGCACCAGAGGTGGCCATGTTCAACCAGGTTTTGTTTTCCTTCATAAGTAGAAAAGGACAAGAGCAAGAACCAGTAATTTCTCCTAGAAAAGGTTTTTATCTGATAAAATAAACAATTTTCTCACATACTGTTTTCTCTAGATGAAAGTTTGTGATTATTGGGGGTTTTTTGGGGAATCATTCCCTCACATGAGGGTAAATCTGCCATATGTACTTTTTCTCTTAGTATGCACCTACCAGAAGGAAGAACAGTGTCATAATCATGCTACATGCTATCTTCAGGCATACATCTCCCCTGCTGCATAGTCTGGTATTTAGTATACTGCATCATGAATCATTTGCTATCTCTTTTATTTGTATGTCATTACCTAAGATACATGTATTAAATTCTCAGTGTTTTTCAGACTCTCAAAGATGCAATTTCATGCCTGACAACTCCATAAAATATATTAGATATTTTCATTTCTTTTAAATTTAAACCAGAAACCTGGCTTCAGTGGATGTTTCAATTGGTTTTTTAAATCTCTCCAAGCTTGTGACTTTTGTAACTGCTCAGATGTTAACCCAAACCATTCACCCATTCACCTTGGTAACAGCATACTTTTGGTTTTTATGTACTGGGCTGGACTTCAAAGACGTGTTTTTATTGCAGAGATTTTACTAGCCAAGTCTGGATTTGTAACAGACTCCATTCAGCAACAGCTGAATTGTATAGACAGCTCTTCTTTGGGATAAAAACAGGTGAACTCCGATCAACCAAGTCCCAAATTGAAATCTTCCCTCCATCCTTGCTCACCTTCAGCTCTCTACTCAGATCTTGGCTGGGATGGGATATTTTCTGGAAATAAATGCTTTACTTGCAGTGCTTCTTACCATAAGAAGCCTCAGTCTTCCCACAGGAAGACCAACACATACACCCAGTATTTCCAGTGGAGACTCTCAGGAGCTCTATAGCTACCTTATCCAAAAAGAACCTCATCAGTGATGGATGCATTGAACAATTTATTTTTTTTTTTTATTAGAGAAAGAGATATCTTTAACACTTTGTGTACATTGCCTTCCCTGCTCTGTTTCTACTAAGCTTCTGGAGGTTCACACATGTGGCACTGGCTTGCCCTGTACTTACTCAAACCATTATCTCCTCCATTCTCTATAGAAAGAAACATCTGGCAAAATAATGGCTTCTCCCTTAGTTCAGTCAAACCCTCTTTCCCCTCAACCCACACTCCCAAGGTCTCTACACACAAACCTTTAAACATTCATGTGACTGCATGAGTAGGGCAGAATGTATTGCCTAGGTTGTGTAGGCATTACCACAAACACGTGGTTTAATGCAATCAAGAGCTCTTGATGGCCAGGAAGATGTGAGGCAAGTACTCAGAAAATCTGATGACAAACGTTTGAACTACACGTTCAGAAACTTAAGCAGTGTCTACCATCATTTTAATTTGTCAAGCTCATATAAGAACCCACTTCTGTCAAAGAAGTCAGGATACCAGCTGTTTCAGTAGATGTTATCAACCAGTTTTTATGGTGAATATTATTTCCATATTACTTCCAAGAGAAATATATTGAAGAGGATGCTGAATGACAGTTTAATAGTAATCATATCTTATATTTATATAGTGCCTACCATCCTAGAGCAATTTACAAATAATATCCATAAAAGAGTTACTCTGCCCATCATTGAAATGCCTCCATCTCTCTGCTGGAGGCTGGGATCCAAGCATAAAGTTGACACAGAGCAGATCAGCAGGGGAAAGGGAATTTTGGCTGAAAATTCATAGACATGGGAAGCAACATTTCTCATGGAAAAAAATAGCCCCAAAAAAACAGTGCTGTGGAATTATTAAACTCCTCATAGAACATAAGTTTCTGGTCTGATAAAAAAAAAGTTTGATCACATAGAAAGCTTCTTGGGAGTTAATATTTTGCCACTGAAAGATAAAATACCAAATTCTGCTAGGTTGTGAAAATTTGTTTTGCCATGGAACATCCGTAAGTCAAACATAAGCGATGCCTTCAAGGTTAAAGTACAAATGAGCATGTACTTCCAAAGGCTGGGTGATTCTGAAGGCTTCCAAGCATTGATGTTTGTGAATCTGGATTTACTCACAAGTATTGCCAATGCAGCACACACAAAATCATGTACCACACTCCCTTCCACTCTGAGAGTAGTCGATTACCAGGTATGCCAGCATGCTCCAGGGCCTGATCCAAAGTCTATATTTCTTTGAAGCTCTCAAAGAAATACTTCCTACAGACTTTGGGTCCGTGGTTTGAAAGGAAAAGAAGAGCTCCACTGCTGAGAGCTGTGCTTCATCATTGTTTTTTTTGTGTCTCAGGTTGGCTCTGGGTTGTTTGCAACATAGCAGTGATTTACCAAAGCATTGGGGGAATATTTTTTGTCACCTCCATGTTTCCCAGCATTAAATTGAATGCAAACAAGTACATGCTTGGTCCATTCAAAGCTGTGGGAAGTACAGGCTTATAGTTTGGACATCCTATTCTTTCAGGAGTCAGGCAAATAATTTAGAAGTTGTGCTGTATACTTTCCTTCTGTGATGTTCCAGTCTTAAGAGAAAGGGAGCACTCAAGATTCGTACATACTCATGGTCAAAAGGAACAACAAAACTCAGAGGGTCCACAATAGGAACAATTTTTTATTTGTAAATTACACACTTGGCATGGAAATCAGTATGTTAGTCTCTGACCTTCTGCTACAAGCATGCAACAGTGGGGTTTAGATAGAAGGGTAGGATGAAAGGAAGAGAAAAACAGAGAGATGAATTAAAACAGGGGAGAGAGAGAAGGAAAGCAAGAAAGAGAGAAAGAGAGATCACTAGCCCCGGATCCAGTGTCATTGCAGCTGGGGGTGCCTGCATGCCGGGGCTTCATGGACCTGCCTTTTTATAGATAAGTTTTCCCCACCCTAGAGCTGTTTCTTGCTTCCTATCCAAATTAGCTGTGTGAAGTTCGTTCTTCTACACCTTTCTGGAAATGAGCAAGGGGTCTTTGGTTTCTGCCCCTACTGTCCATGACTACTTCTCAATCTTGTTCCTGTACTGTGTTGTGCTCTAGGAACTAGAACAAGGACATTTTTCCCAGAAAAGTGCTGCCCTACACCCTTCTCTAGCCATATCCTGTTCTTTCTCACAGTGTGTTATTACCAACAGTCTTTGGCTGTTATTCCCAACAATCCTTGGTTGGCTCCACAGCTATCTGGCTATCAGTGTTTGAGACATACACATTATCCCCTTATCTTCTGGGCTTCTACACCTTCTCAGTTTCTCACCTCTCAGATGAGCAGTTTAACCACTGTTTTATGTGATGCTATCTGAAAGGTTAAAACACTCACCTGAAGATGAAGCAGAGTACACAACCCTCTGAAGTACTTAATAGTTTAATGAAAAATTGCAACAGTAAGGGTAACTAACACAAGTAACAAGTGTCTGAATTCAAAACATTAAACTACAGAAGATTTTTTTTCAAATCTAACTCTTCTCCCTCCTTCACCCATTACTAGTTTCCCCAATGCAAAAATTTCCCACTAGTCATCAGTCTCTGGGAAAGCATTTAAGAAAGAGAGGTGATAAGAGAAGAATGATTTGAGAATAAAATGTTTGCAGCTGAGAGTGAAAATTAGCTGGTTTAGTGCTTCAATATGTAAACTAGCTTGGGCTTTGAAGCAAATTCATTAGAGCAGGTTGACACAGTCCAAATGACAAGTGAGGGAACTCCTTGTGGTGACATTTCTCATGGCTAGAACAGAGCAGCAGGTTAACCTGTTACTGAAGGATTAAGTGTTCATCAGTTATGTGCTGACATGTCTGAAAAACATTTGGCCCCTTTGGCTATGATTCACTTTAATTCTGCCAGCCCTTCTTAACCCTAAAATGCCTTAATCTTCCGTCCTCTCCCAGCTTTGAGAAATACTATGACACTAAATTTTATTACATAATTTACTGTGTGCTTTAGGACACCAGCCTACAAAGTAAATTTTCAGTTCGTAAAATAACTCATTTTCATGTCTTATTTTCAAATGTACTTGGAGAAACTGTTTCTGAAAAAAACATGCCTATCATCATGGACTAAGGCAGTCAGTGGGAAATTCAGCCATTTGTATATTGAGTTCTCATACTAAAAATAAAAAAGAAAGAATACATGATTCTTTCCCATCAAACTGATATTAAAATTTGGTGATCGGAAATCCCACTCCTGCTCAACCATGATATGAAGACAAAGGCAGATAGAAAGGGGGTACTGTGTAGAGTGTTTTGGCCTAAGTATTTACATGTAGAGATCCTTTTCTTTCTCTTTTCTTCTCTAGTTGAAGTTATTGGCCTACCTGCTTTTTATTTCCTGGGTTTTTTTCTTGCAGTGGGTTTTTTTTGGTTGGATTTTTTTTGGTGGATTGGGTTGTAGACTTTTTTTTAGTGGTGAAACATAAGATAAAACATAAGAAATATGAATCAAATTATGAACTTTACAAAAAGTTAACCCCAAAAAAGTTTAAAAAGCAGACAGGACTTGTGAAAACCACATGCCACCTTATTTATGAGGAACTGCAACCTCCACAAATCTGTGTGCTGAAATAGAGCATGAAAGAGATCAGACCAGAACTCAGATTCATTAAGGAATTTCTCCATTACACAGGCTTTGTGATGAGGCTTCTACAGTCCCTTTCCTCTACACCCTGAAAATGTTTCTTGCATTTTGCAGTATTTAGAAACCTCTTTGTAGTAGCCAGTATTGAGATAGACTGCAAATCTGACCAGCAAGGTTTTCAGCCACCTTGTTTAGAACAGAACACTTTTAATCTAGTTTTGACACCCTTGCAGAAGCTCTCCACTCTGCATATTGTTATCAGAAAAATTGAAGTAGCAGTGCTAGACAGATAGCTGAGACACAACTTGCTGCTGCTTTAGAACTGTGAACAAGGTTGCCTGGGGAGTTCACTGTTGCTGGGTATGGGACGCTGCAAACTGAATGTAAGATCTCTTACTTTGTAGATGTTGTGTCACCAGAAAACAGATTTTCTGATTTAATGTTGCAGAGAAAAGGCCAGAGGGATTATGTGTTGAAGAAGATATTTTCTGAGTTATGCAAACACACACGGCTGCTGCTATCTAACAGGGTGGTCACTTCAGTAGAGATAACAAACTTTATCTGAACTCAAGCACACTTCCTGATAAAGTGGGCTGAACAGCTGCTAGGTGATATTTACAATAGATGGAATTAATAAAAAAAAGGAAATACCTTTTTTTTTTTTTTTTTTTTTTTTTTTTTGTTATTACTACTTGGGCTGGAAAGCTAAGAATAACTTCAAACCAAAAGACTCCTGGCTTCTCAGTATATTTAACTCAAACCATGAATGTCCCTAATACTTCTCTCCAATATTATCTCCAGATTCCCAGTATTATAGTTCATCAATTCAATTAAAACACAGGTCCATTCTGATTTCAATCTTTAACTTGCTAGAATATTAACCAACTTATTTGTTTGGGTTTTTTTTTTTTAAGGGCAAAAACCAAATTATTTTTCACAATTTTTATCCTGATTACCCTCTGTAAGACTCTTTTCTAAGGATCCTGAGATACATTTGTTTCAAAATATTCTCTCATAATATTCCTGCATCAAGGACACCTGCTCTTGATATACCTACCCTTAGTGAAGGCTCCCTTCCTTTTTTTTGACAGAGGGAGGTATTTTAAACTATGCCTGTATGAATTGAATGTTAAGACTCATATTTACAGCTGTCTGCATTGCCAAACCTGCTTCATTCAATCTGTATAATGAAAATTACATCCTCCACAGTGACAGAAGGTAATAAAAATCTGTGAGTTATCTATTGCTCCTGGGCAGTTTCCATGTATTAAACAACATTGAATCTGATCAATGAAAGGTAAGAGTCCTTCATTGTTTGCTACAGACTTCCACTAAATGTCCGGATGGGAAATAAAATATTTATATTTATTTAAAATCTTCATCAGCAATAAGATGACCTCTAATAGGCTTGAGTAGTGTAGACATGAAAAGAGTTTTTCAGTGCCCAGTGTTTTTTTTTTTTTAATCTATTTGCATTAAAGTAAATTCCTCATTATTTGCATTGTGGTTCCTCCACCTACTGTACATTTTTGTACTTCTGCTTCAGGCAGCTGGGACTTGGTGCCATCAGAAACTGTTCTAGTCTTGCTACAAAATTGAAGGAACCAGCAAGGCTTCCTCTCTTTCTCCTGCTTGCCATCTTCAAGGAGTAAAAGACTCACATTCTTTCCTGGTCTTTTCTTTCTACTCTCTCATGTCCACTGCAGGTTGATCTCCAAGTGAGTAAAAAGGCAGAGGGAGTTGTTTACACATTGGTACTGTATCTATTACTCTTCCTCCCAGAAAGAGCTCTCCAGTAAGCAGTGTATGGTCCCGCTGATGAGCTTTTATTCATCAAGGAATTGTAGCCTCTGGCAGTTTCAGTAAATTTCACTGGATTCTTGCAGTACTGATGCCAGCTATGGTTGGAATTTATATACTTACATGGTAAATGTTAAAAGAAACTCTTTGAGGTGACACCAAACTACCTTTTTTACACACAAAACACATAGTTCTTTAAATTTAATCTATTTTTACATTTTCTGGTGCTTTCAATTTTTTTTTTTTTAATTTTTTCCTACATACTCTATGCCTTTGCAAAACCTAATGCCTCCACTTTTTCTCTTCAGGTCCCAAATTATTCCAGGTCTTCTCCATTTTTTGACAGAATATCAGTTTTCTGTATTACTCTTGCTTTTCCCCCTCAAAACCCTACACTATACTACTGCGAATTACTGTGAATATATTACATGTGAATTTCCTAGAGAATTACCTAGACTTTTCCTACCCCCCACTCCTTAGACATGGCTAAATATTTTGGCTTTTTCTCATGGCTGATCCTGAACAGGACTGCATACTAGAGGGATCATTTTTACATTTGATTTCTGGGGCTATCCAAAAAGTACTTCAAAATCCACTTTGCATCTCAACTCTAGAAATATACATCTCCATCTTATATTTCTTATAAATCAGCTATACATACTTAGGCCAATGTTTATGCTAAGCCTTTCATTTCTGTAATATGTTGGTAGGAAGAAAATAAACATAGAGAAACTATCTTTAAGTGATCTGCAGCAATTCATCAAAGTAGAGTTTTCTTGAAGACCTTAGTAATGAAAATCACAAACAGCTTCTGTGCACTAAACAACACCAAATGCTTGCCCTGAAGCTCTAAGGAATCATGGAAACAGCTCCTCAGTGCATTTCCCAGTATTGATCCATAAGAATTTTCATGCTTTCAATTTTGCATAATTCTCAGGTTGAAATGAACTCAGAGCATGCAACATGAAACTCAGCCAAGAATTCTGCTTTCCATAATTCCAGCTCAAAACCATGTATCAGCCTAACTTCTCTCAAAGCAGTTTTCAGAAAAGGCGTGCAAGCATTGACCAGCCCCTTGCTGGATTCCAAATTTGTAATATGGTTTTGGTTTCATTGTAAACATTTGGCATAACTTTGGCTTTTTATATTAAAATGGTTTATGCGGTCTTCAGAGGGGTCTAAAGGAGGAAAAAAGCAAAATGAACTCCCTGTCAAAAGGTTTGTAACTTCCTTCATAATCGTTGGACCCTGCAGTCACGCTGGCTCAGTTCAGATATTAATAATTATTGAGAAATCTGCAGCTGAACTTCTGGGTTTTACAACAGATATTGCACATCTCTTTCAGAATAAATAATTTTCCAGCACCAGTCACATAATTAACTGCCTCACAAGCAGTTCTGCATAGTGCCATCACTGCAGCATGGAGCCTTTAGTTGTCTGAATATTCATGTAGAGAACACTCAGAGGAAGGGTACGTTCCTGGTGAGTTAAGGACCTCTTGCAAGAAATGATGATGCACACATCATGTGGATGTAGAAAGAGCAGTATCACTCTGAATTCCAAGATTTATAACTGAAAGGTCATTACAGAGAATGTGCATTTCCTACAGTTTAGCTAAGCTGCTTAACAGCTTGCAGCTGTACCTACAAGTGTACTACAGAGCTGGGAGCTCCCTAGACTACCTTGGCTGTATCAGCTCTTTGCAGCACTTGAAGATCCAAACAACACATTAAACCCAACAATTTTGTTGGATGCATAGCAGGAGTGTTCAAATAATCAGTTAAGTGGCTGTTCTCAGCTATATTCGACAGCAGTTAGACATTTCTGAGAGCAAGCCAAAGAGGTTTGCTTGACCTTCTCTGTATATAAACTGACTTATTGGAGTTTGAAGTGAAAAGAATGAAGAATAAAGTCTCAGATAAAATTACAACTAGACATGAGAGTCTGTTTAAGAAACTACTATATATCAGCTATTAGATATAACCTTCCATGAAATTATACTGCTTTACTGTGATACAATTGCAGGTTCATCAAAGTGAGGTTCAGATCAGGACTCAAATATAAGTATTTGTGTGGATACCTTTGCTGCTTTCTTTTCTGGAAAAGGTAAGTATAAGTACACATCAGTATGAAATCCATAAACAATTGCAACTTATTACTTTTGTGTTGCTATATCTAAGGCTCTAGCTAAATCTTTGAGAAAATGAGTACTAGTATTTGAAGAGGGAAGGAGTTAGAGTGTGTTGATACAGGAGAATTTGTGACGCCACAGGTGACATGTTCAAAGACAGCCTTCACTTGCTCACTGGGTGAAGATTTCAGAAACTACTGCTGTCAAGAAGGATGATTTCAGCAATCCTCAAGCTAGGGGTTGGCCCACAGCGGCTGGGTGGACAATGTCTAATTCTCTATCCTATGCTCTCTTGCTGTGTAAATGTGTCACATTTTTCAGCTGGGCTTTGCTGCAATCCTTCCTTCTGCAGAACATACATTAAGCTCTTCAGTGGAAAAAGGATATCGTGAAGCTGACTGAAATTTGTCCCTATGTTTTTTCTATTGATAAGTGGTGTCAGAAGAGTGTGAAGTGATGCTAGATATCCCTCTTAGCTCTTCAGAGCTGAAGAGGTGTTTGGGGCCTGATGTCTCTAGCTACCTATTCACTCTTCAGTATTTATTCAAGACAGAGTTATTGACTTAAAACTTTAAAACAAACTTTAGACAAGGAAGTTGAACTAATCAAAATAAACAAATGCATTTAAAATTCCCAGAATGAAGGTATTAAGGAGAAAACAACTGCTGAGATGGAAGTCTTTTCTCCCAGCTGTTCTTTCTCATGTCAGGTGAGTTCACACTCTGGTTTGACTTTAAATGATCGTAAAACATCTTCAGCATAAACAGTATATTTAACAAAGATAGAAGTGGCCTCATTAGATGTGCAGTAGTTTCTCACACCTCGTCTGCTTTCAGAGAATGACTGGTAACCCTTCCCAGTGGATGTGCTGCAGACACATTCCAACTCTCTGATGTCAGCAGCAGCTGCATCAAGAGCTTTGCTGGTGTGCAGTATGGCTAATTTGCCAGAGCTTGTCAGATAAGAAAATAAATTTATTTCATCAACTGTGAGTTATTCCATCTAAAGAAAATCCTCTTGGGCTCTCATGTTGGGATTCTGTCAAAATCTTGTTTCATGATTCTTTTTCCAAAAGTTAGGCTGACTTTGATTCAGACTTTTTGAGGCACTTACAGCTTGTCTATGTAACTGAGGAGAATTTAGCCTACAAGACTTAGCTCATTTTATCAATTTTTCTCTAAGAAATTAGTATTTCAGTGACTTGCACAGATCAAGCTATATACTGTTTTCAGGCCACTTTGCATGCACATAGCTACTAAACATCTTTAGTCTTTTCACTGTCCATTTACATAGCCACAGTACTTTCCCATGGAAAAGTACAGTAAATTTTAATGCTTGCTATGAGATTCCCTGAGACCTTCAAAGTCCTTTTTGATTAAGACCTCCCTTTCTGCTGCTTTTTCTGAGCTTCCTCCAGGCCTCATGCTCTCTTTCACTGAAATCGGAATGAGTCTTCTTGAGATGTTCATAAAATCATAGAAGGGTTTCACTTGGAAGAGACCTTAAAAATCTTCTAATTCCAAACCCCATGTCCTGGGCACCTTCCACTTGACCAGTTTACTCAGAACCCCATCCAGCCTGCTCTTCAACACCTCCAGGGATAAGGCATCCACAACAACTTCTCTGGTAAACTGTACCAGTACTTCATCACTCTCACAGTAAAAGATTTCTTCCTAATATCTCACCTACACTACTCTCCTTCAGCTTAAGCCCGTCGCCCCTTGTCCTACCACTACATGCCCTTGCCAAAAGTCCCTCTCCAGCCTTCTTGTACCTCTCTTTAGGAGTGGCACGCCACTATATGGTCTTCCCAGGGCCTTCTCTTCTCCAGGCTGCACTCCTGCTCTCTCAGATTGTCTTCACAGAAGAGGCATTCCTGCCCTGTGATCAACTTGGTAGCCCTCCTCTGGATTCATTCCAACATGTCAATGTCTTGTGTTTCTGGGGGCCCCAGAGCTGGACACAGTATCTATGTGGAATGTCACAAAAGCAGAGCAGAGAAGGACTTTCTTTCAGCTATCACCCAATTAAGAATCAGTCAGTTTGGCCTAAACTGATGATTGACTGCCTGAAGTCCATTTCCTTCTCTCTGAGGGACTTGGGAATATTCATCTGTCCTCTGCCTTTGTCTATTGCTCCCAAATACTCCTATGTCAGCTCCTACTCAAAACTGCTTAGTCTTGAGTGATCAGATGCACCACAGTCCAAAAACTTTCCTTCAGAAATGTGACAACAAACCTCTGTCTTCCATACAAGCTGAGTTGCTGAAGGCTTCATATCTAAAATTTATTGTAGTAAATGCTGGAAAGGTTTCCTGAGCTGCATTAATGTTAACAAGGGATTCTTAGTACAAAAATGGGTGTTTTGTTCTGGTATCAGGTGACAAATATGGCGAAGGCCATCTATTTTATGTTAAAAAAAGGGGGGGGGGTGAAATTCTGTTTAAAGGAGACTTAATAGTAATTCTGGGACCTGATGTACTGTGGTGTACATGCATTCATACCCAGAAAGTTGTGCCCAATGCCAGTGGCCAGAAAGGGCATGGTCAAGGGGGCAAGTAATGTACATAAAACAGAAAATGTAGGGAACAATGGTAGGGAAATGATAAATACATATAAACCTGCAGGAAGCAGTGCCTTCTTAAAACCTCAGTCACTGGTAGTCCTTCACTTCCTTCGTGATGAAATCAAAATTATCACAACTTGTTATTGTTCTTTTGCAGCAAAAAAAAAGAAAGGCAGGGCAGGGCAGGGCAGGGCAGGGCAGTGATACCCAAAGGTGAAACATGTCCTTCTTGTGGAGGGTATGTTAAATAGAATTAACTTTAAAATATATTTAGCTCTTTTACATTTTTAATTTTTTCCATTAAATGCATTAAGAGTACATTTTGTTTAACTTTTTTTTCAATTTTTTATCCCCATCACTTCTGGGTTTTTTAAATTTACAGTGTATCAAAATACGTAGTTCTCATCTTCTCTTTCAGTATGTTTTTATTGTCCATTAAGAGGAGATGTTTGAAAGAGAAAGGAGAATGGAAGAACACAGTTTAAAACAATAGTAACTCGATTGTTCCTGTTATACTTGATATTCAACAAGCTAAGTTAAAAAGGTGAGAGAACAAAAACATGTTTCATAACCTGAGATAAAATGTAATTACAACAGGATCAACTTTCAATATCTAAGTAAATTCTAATCCCATTATAGTAGATCTAAGATAAAACCAACTTGAACTCACAGAGTTCAACCTGCAGATCCTACATGCCTAATCCATATTTTTATTGAGTGTTGTAGTTCTTCAGCAGGTATGTTCCAGCAGGTTAAATGCTTAGATGATCCATTTCTAGCCTTCAATAAACATGTTATCTAAGCAAAAAGATCAAAGAATACTTTGATATGGAAGTTGTCATACAGTTTGACTCAGATTATAGTAGATCTCCTTTTACTTTTTAAAAAAAATACAGAGGGGAGAAGGAATGAGTCTGCCGGGACTGGTTCTAGCTCATTTGAACTCAAATTAGCAGAAAAGTTTCAGTGTGATGAATGTTTCCTTTGCTGTGACTGCTTCCCTATGCCTGTTTGGGTGTGCAGTCTCAGGGCAGAGGAAAGGGTTCATCTCAGACACTTCATTGCTAGCAGGGTTCAGGCAAGGAATGGGCTGCTTGTACCAGGAACACCCCTCAGCCCTGACCCTTGAAATTCTCATGCCTCACTCACATTGGAGAGTTGGAATTGTCAGAAAAAGAAGGTCCTGGTGTAGGGAAGGTATTTGAGGAGTGGATCCCCTCCCTGGGGAGTGACAGACCTGAATTTGTAATGTGCTGAACCCCAGGTCTTTTGAAAATTAGTTTCTTGTACCTGTAACCCAAATAAGACCAGCCTACCACAGCAGGAGCTGACTTGCCTCTTTCTTTTACTACTGGATTTCTCTTTGGAAGGAGATCTCGCCAGCAACTACTGGAGACACCATAGAGAGTGGTTAGGATGCTGTAGTGCCCAAATCCAATGAACATAAAAGAGCTCCAGATCTACTCTGCTGTAAGGCTCACCTGGGACAGTCCCTCACTATCTGAGGTTGAACAAACAATTGAACAGCAGTCCAGCTTTCCAAACAAGATCCTTAGGACACAAGGATCAGTGACAAGTTCAAGATGACATTTTATTTCCGCTGTTATTTCTTTTCTGCTTTCTGTCACTCCAGTGGTCCCTGCTGGCTAGACTTAAAATAAACTTTTTTGTCTCTGGAAAAATAAATTACATTCTTGTGGAAAACAGGTTAGTTGAAAAGGCACTGTCAATTCCAAAAAAATAAACAGGAAAGTATTATTAGGAGAAAAATAATCTTTAAGAGAAACTGATTTAATGATTAACAGCTCTACTTTACCACAGACAGAATTCCTTCAGTGATATATGGAAACCCTCTGGGACTCTCAATTTTTACTAGATAATCCCTCCTGAATGGTAAAATACTGCTATATCCCCTGCACATCACCTTTTGAACTATACAGGCAATTTACTAATTGACCTCAAGAATAACTCTGACTCAGATTATCTAAGGTACATGGCTGCCTGGCTTCCAAGAATAAAATAAATTTTTGCTGTTTTGTAAGGGGTTTTAATTTTTTTTTTTGTTCGAAGTTTGTCCTGAGACCTTACAAAACAAAACAAAACACAAAAACAAACAAACCAATTAAAAAATCAAACCAACAACTGCCCTCCCTCCCAAGAAAACCTCAACAACAGAGAAAAAACCCTGAGAGTCAATGTCTGCAGACCATATATATTCTGTTACTCCTAATTCTGATGTTTCCCATTGTATTGTGCATTTGTTTGATCACATAATTACCATTTTTTTCAAAGTGCATTCATTGCGCAAGAATCAAAGGAAAACCCAGACATTTTAAATAATTTTGTTGTTGTTGTTGTTGACTATTGAAGATCCTTTATAGTCAAGGAAAGAACTTATTTTCTTCTAGACCCATTTTTTAGAGGTAAAGCTCATATAATGGGCACGCTAAAACTGCAGCCATGAAAGAACTTTACTGCTTGGTATTCCTTGGCATAGCACTCTAAGTTTTCCTCAATAGAAGCCAAAAGCAGTAAAGCTTCACTTTTAAGTGACTTGAATCAGCATCAAGTTAGGCACAGGATAAAGGCTGTGAAATGGTTGTCAATACTTACAAAAGCAGCTATACTGTTAAAAGAGGTACATCAAATTCCTGGAACCTGTCAGGGAGAAAAAAAAAATGTTCTATTTGCTCCTCTTCTAGAAGGGTGGAAGTAAAATGCCCACAATATATTTAATTAGTTAAAGTCAGAGTGCAGAATCAGGGCAGATAGCCTCTCCTGTGCATAACTCCAGTCAGCATTTGGACAGTTGTAGTTATTTACACTACTAGCTCAACCACGGGATCAACCTGGGCTAACCACTCTATAGAAAAAGAGGAAGAGAGCCCCTGCCTCATTGACTTTAGGGAATAAAAGACAGTAAGATATAGAATGAAAAATAATCCCAATATTCCTTATTTTTTCCACTCATAATTCAGGTATACAAGAATTCAGCACTGCTAATCAAATCTGCATTGAGTTTTCAGAAATCTCAATCATTACAGAAAGCTACCACCAAAATTCCTTACTTCATTTCTTTACTTCTTTGCTACTTTAATTGTTCACTCCTTTACTTCTTTACCACTCTTCAAAATACATTTTTCTGGAGCTGTGCACATACATCATAACTACAAGATGACACCGTGGCACATGGTGGGTTACTGTACAACTCAATGCTCCATGGCTGACCAGGACTGGCCAGGCAGTGGGAGAGTACAGGGCTGGTAAAGATTTCTAAGTAACACAGCACATGTTTTTCTGTAGCCTGTTGTTTCCATCTGGTTTTTATCTTGCAGATGACAAACAATACATAACATGAAAAATGTAGGCTGGGTGGTGCTACTACTAAATCTTTGTCACGTTCAGATTTGTGGAGTTCGCATCTTCACGTGTAGACCACTTTCTCAATTCCCATCAAACCACTTCCTGTGATCCTTGCAACCCTGCTTCCTGTTAGGTTTTTCTTTCTCCTGAACTCTCTGGAGGAACAGATTACCACCATTAAAAAAGGAAGAAGCAGGAGAATATCAAAACTGTCTTGTATGCAGTGAACAAGTGCATACAGTCAGGATGTGACTTGAAGAGATTTCATAACTTTTTTCCCAATGGTTGGAGATGGGTAAGTCACACTGATACCTGAGTGGTGGCTGACATGGAGGATGTTCCTAACACCCAAGACAGCAAAATCAGCAGCTCTCTGCAGAAATACCCTTTAAAATACTGTCAAATACTGCCAAAGAACTCAGGGAATGAATCTGTGACTGCTTTGGTCTGACCCTCATTCTTCAAGACTGATCTAAAATGGAGGCATTTAGCCTGCAGGTCTGACACTAGAGAGGAGTAAAGGATGCTGTTTAATTTGTCTCTAATCCCACACAGCAAAGGACAGAGATACAGAGGAGCTCGCTGCTTGTTTAGAAGAGTTCTTTGCCTGCATGCATGTTTACAGGGACGAGGAAAGCCTGTCAGATGCAATGACAGCTAATTTTATCCTGTCTGTGAAAGGATTTGGGGGTTTCAGAAGAGGCAGGGAGGCTACAAAGGGAAGACATTTTCTCAGTTTAATGAGGAGTCAAGTGTCCTTCACTGCAGTGCCTGCATAGCACCAAGCCAGTTATGGCAGAGGACGTTGATCCTCAGGAGGTACATAATCCTTTCCCAGACCACAATTTCAAATGTTTTCATTTGGGCAGTGACAGCTCCTGAGCCCTGGCTGCTGTTTTGTGGCTCCCAGATTTATGTGTATGTGCATGCCCGCATGCCTGCCTGCCCACCCATCCACGCTTTTACTGAGCTACTAGCCTGCCAAAGAGAACATCTGGTGGCTAATCCTCATGCACAATTTCCTCCCAGTTCTGCCACTTACCTCCTACCTATTTCGGGGTGCTAATTCTTTCTCAGAAGGTGATGCAGGCTATGATCAGTGCTGTCTTCTTCATAACACAGCAGCCCTCACAGTTCACATTTTCTTTGGGTTTTTTGGTCTACCAAGGGTTGTACTGATCGAAACAAGGACAAAAAAATATTCAGGATGCAGTTTCCCATTTCAACAAGATACAGAAAGTCCTGTCTGTTACTGACAGACAGGGGTGGGTAAATTCTTCTGGTCTGAAGAAAACTGAGAAACTTTCTCAGTAGAAACTCCTGGGACAAATTGAAGCTAACTACCAAGACATGAAAACATGGATTTACAGCAATGAAAATGAAGTGTGTTTGACTGTGTATACCAGTGATATCTGAAGTATTCTTTTAAAGTGTAAAGCCCTACTAGGCACACACTGTGACTTGGCCAAATCATGTGAGACATTATTCAATACTTTTTGAAGAGAAAAAATGGGCTGTGAAAAAGTTGATTCTTTTAAACAGAAAACTGAGCTACGAGGTCAAAATAAATTGCTTTCTCAGAGATACCGTGCAAAATTACTTCACCATCCAAGTCACGTAGTTGTGATCCAGCCTTGAAACTTCAACTGGCTAGAGCATTCAAATCAGCAGTATTTGTTATGGGGATATTATCATATACAAGGACTCTGTCAACTTTTATCTTAAAATACTGATATTACACATGTGACAAGAACTTATATGTCACTTTTCACAAACTCTGAATATTTCATTTGATTTCATGTATCAGATTCCAGAAAATTCAGGCAGGAAGTTACTTATATGATCTGTTTTCCAATCATCATAAACTTGCATTTACTCTGAGGTATTTCCCTTTTTCAGGTTAGGACTGGTGACTGGGCACACTGTGATTTAAAAAAGTCAAAGCATTATTCCACATTACTGAATCCATTGAATTCTTTAATGTAAGCTAAGGAACTACATCACAAAGAGAAGACTTTCAGTTAGAAGTTCAAAGTATATAGAGGGATTTAAAATGTCTATACACCTTGTCAAATGCTAAATCAAATGGAATAACTTTGTGTATACATACTTTACAGCTCTCAGCAGCTTTCTGATCTCTTTCAGGATAAAGACATAAAGCAAACAAAGGTTTCTTTCTCATCAGAGACACCATCTAGTTTGAAGAGTTTCATCTCTGAATTTTTTTAAACACCTGTCTTCTTCCTCCGTAGTTATTTATACCTGGAAGGTAAAAATCTGGTTGCTGAAAAGTTCAGAGCAAACAACAAAGTAAAATACATTAAAACCTTACAGGAGTAGGGAACTGCATAAAAAGTATGTTTGTGTTTCTTTCTATATTCTTTAATGTATGTATGCAGAAAAGTTAATGAATATGTATAATTTTAATCTATTTCTGTGTTCTGTATACAGCACAATTGCCCACATTTGGCTTCTGGCTAATGAAGAGTTATCATTAGAACTTACTCCATAAAGTCAACCCGTCACTCTGTTATTGCAACCTAATATTTATTTATCTTCCAAATCTACTTCTTGTACCATGCTATAAACCAAATATCTGGAGATTTCTGTTTGATTTGTGTTTAGCTCAGGTTCAGAATGGCTTTCAACCCGTGTGAGGACAAAGCCACTACTTGCAGTCAGTCCAGGAACCACGGTTTTGTTAACCACCATGGAAGGAACAGCTCCCTCAGATGTGGCCGTGCATGGGCTAAGGGCAGGCCACCAAAAAGCTTTTTTGGCTGGAGTGAGATGTTTTGAGTACTGCACCCTGCACTCTTGGGCATCCTTCCCTCAGGCATGGTTTCTTTCTCACCCCACTGTTGCAGAGGGGCAACACAGGGAACTCTCTCAGTCAATGAGGATTCCCCCACTCATCCCTGCTTTGGTGGTCCTACTATCTCCCTAAGTGCTCTTGTCATTGTATGGAGTCCTGGGAGCCCTGCAGAGTGTGCCAAAATCTGCCATTGTAAGATATTGGTACCCACACTGGCATGATCTGCAGGGCTTCAAGTCTGTAGGGGGGCTCAAGAGAGTACAGAACATCCCTAGACCACCTCTGCTTACCTCAGCCACAGGATGACCCTAACATTGTAAAATGTTATTAGCTTATTACCTGTATTAGCTTAAGCAGCCTGTATTTATTTAAGGGATGTTTATAATATATATTTCCCTGTCCCCAGTGTTTTCTTTTCAGATTTTAATGAGTTTTAAGACTGTGAGTCTAAAGAATACATAAATATGACACTCAGCCTTGACTACAAAATTATGACCTGTAATTCTATAGTATCCTACATCAAATTTTTAATGAATTTGGAGGTAATGTGGTGTGTCATACCAACATTTGGCTGTACAGTTAATGAAAGCTGGAATCTTTCCCACTCTGTGGGAGGTTTTGCTCTTTTGAAGACCTTTTCCACTCACATATCCCCTGTGTTAAAATGCAAATGGCTTAAATACAATCAAAGCAGAGAATGTAAAACTGAAATAAAAGATTTCAACAGCTATGTTTTGTTACTGCATGTCAGCATCATGCAATACTACCATTGTTGACGTGTCTTTTCAAACAGTAAAGAAATCATAGTGGCTGGAAAAATCCACCAGATTCCAAATTTGTCACAACCCAGGACATCTCTTTGGCTGCCCTGGAAGCTCAGGAGACCCTGACTGGGAAGTCTGGGAACTGAACAAGAAGGATTTACCCCAGTACAGGGTGTTTACAACCCTGTCCAGGGGGGTGAACAGGGGGGTTTTTACCCCTGTCCATGGGAGTCACAGACCATGACACAAAGCAGGGATGAATTACAAATCTCAAGAGTGTGGAACACAGTAGTTTAGCTTATCATTGAGTGAGAAATATGTAGTTTTAGATTTTCTATAATAGAAGTAAATGTAGACAAGATGGAGATTTTGGGGCGGTTCCCTAGGTTTTTTCTTCTTCTTCTTCACCTCCATTTTCTGATGTGACGTTAGCACAATGTGGCTTGTGGAGATTGGGCCAAGTAGGCATGATCTGTTTGATGTGGATGGTGGACATTGGTAAGAAATGGTAAACAATATGTTTGTAATAATCTGTATAAAAGGCGTCCACCCTTTGGGGGACGGGCAGTGGTGCCATGGCGGGCGTTCAAGACAGACCTCGCTGGGCACAGAGAGAACTATGAGATAAGGAATAATAAACAAAGTGATAGACCTTGGAGAAACTGAAGTCTGAAGCCTCTGTCTCTTTCATGCGTCTGCCCCGAAACATCCAGGAGGGCAAAAAAGACTCTAAACCACCAGAATACCGGAATTGATAAATTCTACACAAATTAATAGCAAAATTTAGGGAAAAAAAAAAAGGAAGCTATTTTTCTGATTTGGAAATCCTTCAGGATTTTTAATGATGGTAATTGAACTTCATGACAAAAATGTTCCAATAAAGTTGATTGTTTCTCAGGGCAAAAAAATCTTAACATGATTTTATTGTTGAATACATACTTTACTCCAAGAGGAGAATTAAACAGTATAGAATTGAAAAGGCAATATGCATTTTCTATTGCAGTATAGAATATGCAATGCAGTCATAATTTGTTACTCTAAGCTTTGTTCATCTTGCACTTATCAAACATCTTTACTCAGGGCAACCATAACACTGCCCATGTATATTAATTTGATGAACTTTTGTAATGCAAGCACTCATTTTATTTTTTAAATTAAATTTACAGAAAAATCAAAACACTGTTTTTGCTCAAAATACAAAACATGTAATTTCTTTTTCCCAAAATGTTCAAAGGGATTTATTTTGATTAGTTTTTTCTTTGTTTTTCTCTGTCTTTTTTGCTTTAGTGAGCACTGTTCAACTAGTTTATGAACCTGTTCATATAAAATTATCCATAGATTTATTTATTTACCAGGAAAAAAAAGGTGATTTTTTCATACTTTGTATATATAAATATATCATTAGCTATTTAACCATCTCTTGGTCATGTAATATATGTTTAAAGGGAAATACTGTTATGAAAAATGAGACTTTGAGGAATTATGTTAATATTCTGTATCTTTGGAAAGGGCCCTCTTAGCCTTTTCCACCTGTGGAAAGAAAGGGAAAAAAAAAAACCTGAAAGAAAAAAGAGCCCATGGAGTGTATTCCTAATATTTCATACAAAGTTTACTTGTGATATTTTTCACCAAGTGGGAATGAAAATTTGTTTCCATATGGAATATTTCTGTAATTACAGAAAAGTAAACATATACGAGAAAAGGAGACAGAATTATAAAAGATGACACAATTTATAAATCTCTCTGTATAAACTTTGCAGAGAAATACATGGAATTATACATAATGCGTTAAATGTGAAGATGAATTAGATTTGAAAATGTAAGAGGGGGTTGTTAAAACATATTTTGCTTTATCAGGTTGTCATCTAAAGAGAGTGCAGCCTGTAGTAGAAGGATAAGAGGCAGTGCTTGGCTTCTAAAGAGGAAATTTTCATTCTCTAAATAAATTGGAAAGCCTAAATGGATTTGCATTACACATATGACATTCATGAAATGCACACCTATGAAATTGTATGCCTGGCCTTGCAGTGATGTGTGGGGACACAAGCAAGCAGTTGTCAAAGTCATTGTCCACTGCCTACTCCCTAACAAGAGAGCAGTGGAATGGGACTGCTGCTGCTGCAAGTGGCAGGGATGCTGTTCTAGTCATGAGAGCCAAAGGGACATAAGAAAATTTTAAGGGAGAAGGAGGGAGGAGGTCCTAATATGCTGCTATTAAGATGAGTTTGATTTTGGGGGTAACAAAACAAAACCTCTGACCTGAACACTTGAAAATCTGAAATCTTCTGGCCTATAACAGAAGCAGTAAGTTTCAAACTGCAAACTAAGCAACACACTAAATCAAAATGGAGCTGTCATAAGCTGTTGGAGGTATTTCAGTCATGCTTTATTTGTGGAGACATAAAATGTGGGAAAGGTCTGTGAATAGGTGCCTATTGGCTGAACCATCAGCATTTCCTTTGGGTACAGCTGGCTGCTAACAGCAAGATGATGTGGTTATGGTGGAGGCTCTTTCTGTCTGAGTGCTTTGAGGCACCAGAGATACTCCACTGGCAAGGGGAACAAGCAAATCAGCAGTGGGGTGGCTTCAAGTAGGTGTCTCAGCACAGGGAAGAAAGGTGTCTCAGCCTTTTACACTTTTAAGCAGACAGGATGAGATTAATTAGCTGAATTTGAAATATTTGGCCTAAGCTAGTCAACTAGGCTCTCTTTATGACAGAGACACAAAGAGGCGTTTTGTCAGAACCAACCCTCTAAATATAAGAAAGTCTAAAAGTCACCTTTGGTAGATGTCCACCTCTCTCTTCCATCTTAGGAGTGCAACTAAGGGGCTTTGACAAGAAGCCTGTGTGGGCAGTGTAAGTCGGGAGAGTGGAATCCCATCATCACTCATGTTTGTCCTGTATGCCCTACAATGTGTCATAAAGAGGAGTGAGAATTCTGTGCCTGTCTGAAAAGATGCTGAGTATAACCTGAAGGATGGCAAACAGTTAATGTGTTTTCAAAACAAAAGGAGATGTTTCTAATTTGTCTTAAATGTTTATTTCTTTTCTGAAAATATGGAGAGTTTTACTCCCAAAATTTACTGCATACTGTTCAGTTCTGCAGAAGGATTCTCTTACATCACATACAATGACTTTTTTAATGACACAGAAATTTTTGGAGTCTTTTTTATTTGAGAAGTTCTTTCCATAGTGACAATCTTAGGAAAATTAAGAGTCCCAAATCCTAGAGTATTTTGAAGGATGCAGGCAAAATTCCCATTGAATTCAGCTGGGGTGGAGGACAGACTGAAAGGTCTGGATGCAAGTAATGATCCTTTAAGCATCTGTTACTGATGAAAGTATTTGCCAACATCTCCCTGGTGGCTTGATCTATTTGGTTTTGTATACTGCAAATTGTAACCACGCAACAAGCAAGTTGCTAAGAGAGGAAAAGCCATGGGATTTGAGCCACCTCACAGGAAGGTGAGTGTAATCTCTCACAGAAATGTTCACAAGTCATCTGAATCGTGCTTATCTCAATGTAAGCAACAGTATTTGAGAAAGAGGACTGTAATTTTTCCTTGATGGCTCTTTTGGCCCCTTACAGACTGAATGGTCATCTGCTGTCCCTTGAAATTCGGTTATTACAATTTTTTATGACTGTTTCTATTCTAAGAGACAAGAAAATTGAAGAAAGCAGCTGTAAACTGTAAGTGTATTGATATCCCAGTGGATTGATTCAAGCAGAAATGCACTGCCCTGTTCACACATTGAAAGGAGCTTGCCATTTTTCAAACTATCACTAGAGAATGACAATTTTAATTAGGCTGAATTCAGAGCTGAAGATGAAAATTGTACAAAATACTGAAAAAAGTCTGAGAAACTGTTCAACTATCCCAAGAGGCCAAGCCACTCATGAGGTTTAAATTCTCATCTGCACTCTCTTGTAAAAGGGAATGCAGATACCAAAGTGACTATAGTATCACTTCATGTGGCAATTCAGGGATTGATGATGGGGCTGAGAAATGCTCATTTCTATATATCAAACAGATTATAACAGAAAGTAAGTTGAGAAGTTTCTAGGTAATATAGCATTTTAATGTATCCAAACACAACATTTTTCTTGTCTTTAACTATGTGCTGTTAGTTACATTATTTAGATTGTCTATAGATAAGACAGAGAAATATATACTTTTGCTCTTCTTTTTTTCTTTTAAAATATTTAAATAGTTTAAATATTTGAATAGTTTGAGAGTAAAAAATTAAAGCTAGGAAATTATTGCATCTTTTCCAAAAGCAGTGTGAGTTCAACACTTTTAAAAATAATGTTATTCTATTCATATTAAATTTTCTCATGCTGCAGTAACATTCTTTTTCATATACTAAAGCTCTGAGAACTTTGGCAGTTTCCCATCCCCAGGGTTCAATATATTTTTTTTCCTTTTTTCGGGGGGGTGTGGTATTTTGTTGTTGTTGTTGTTTTGATTTGTTTTATTTTGTTTTTGTTTTAGCTACAGAGGGTTCACACGTGCTGTGTTTAAGTTTGGGTTTCTGGGCTCATACAAACCCTAAAAATCAAAGCAATACTCAACCATAACCGTGAGTTCTCCATGGCTTGGAACAAAGCAGTAAACTTTCTGTGGATCTCAGGGACAGGATTAACTTGACAGGCAATCTATATTTTAGAAGTTCAGCCTGAGCTCATTTCAAGGGTCAATAAAACTTGAAAAATCTTCTTGACAAATCTGGGACAAATTGAGGATTGTGAAGACAACTCAAAACACACCCATCTTGAAAGAGGCAAGTAATCCCTCCTGTGTCTCTTTTGTCCTCCAAACCAGTTGCTACAGAAAGAAGGGAATTTCACATGGCTGTGAACTTCATAAAAAATGTACACAATTCATTCAGATTAAAAAGGCTTAATTATTCTTATGTTTTTTACAGTTCAGTCATTCCATTTGTCCCACATTCAGCTAAAATACTTCTAAGTTTTGCTTACATTAAAGAAATTCAGGCCTAAAATTCAATGTCAATCAAAGTGTAGGGAATCTCTCTCAAAAAACGAGTCTTTATTTTTTTTGTGTGTCTGAAGGCACCTAACCACATATGAACCCATTCAAGTTATCTTTAAGTCCAGATCCCCCAAAAAATTAACCTAGGAAAAAAAAAGAACTAAAAGAGAAGTGTCCAGTCTTTCATTATTTACATACTTAATGTTGTTTGATTCAGAAACCACAATATAAATGTTTTCTTTTAAAAAATCTGTAAGTATCAAGATATATATATAAATATTCTACAAAACCATCAGTGTGTTCTCACCAAAAACAGATGCCTTACAAATGTTTGGCTTGTTTTTAAAAAAAACACTTAAATCATTTTTTGAGGTCTGGCCATCTATACATCCAAAGTGCAATTGCTTTTAGAAGAAATACTTCTAAAATATATGTTTATACATTTTTCATATGTCTATATGAAATAGAAAGCCTTTACTTAACATTCAGAAAATCCACTGTGGCGCAGGTGTACAGGACTTTCCAAAAATTGCTGGGGAACAAGACGAATTTATCCAAGTGGCCTCTTTTACAGGAAAGTTTATTCGGCTGTTCACAGCGTCCCAGCAGCACAGTGAATGCCTTCAAGTTTCCCAGCTGCTTCCAAGGGGAGCATTCCAGAAGGTCTCCAAGCACGCAGCTCTGGATGCTCCGGCAGCCCCAGCGCCCTTGCCTGGCCAGAGCTCAGGGAGCTCAGGGAGCGCCGGCAGCGCGGCTTTCCTGCGGTGCTCCGGGCTCCCCGCCACCCTGGGCTGCTGGGAACCACAGCTGCTCCATCCAAATCTGGGGCAGGAGCTGTGCTGGCTGCATGCTTGGCCAATACAGCAGGTGCCATAAAGGGAAAAAAACTACGTGTACAAGTAAGCCTTCTGTTTGTTTATCTGGGTCAGCTGCTCGCTGAGAAGGACAGACTTGCTCTTGGCACCTGTCCTCTGAGCCGTGTGAGTCTGTCCCATGCAGCTTTGCTTCTTACAGAGATAAAACATAGTTCCAGTATGCCAATAATTTAAGCATAGGAGTTTAAGATTTCATTACTTTCCTAAGTTTTCTTTTCCATCCTTTTGCAGTACTCACTGATCCACATTGGAACATAGTCTTTTCATTATTTGGTCTGTTTTCAGGGTAACCATTCCAGCTCTCTAGTTGCTAAGCTACAGCACAACTAACAGGGCCTTATCCAGAAACACTCATTGAGTGTATTAGGAAATTAGGGCAAAAAATGACAATTAATTTTAAACAAATGAGGCAAGATCCATCCCTCCTTATTCCGACAGCCTAAAATTTGGGTGTCTGGTCTAAAATAATCAATCTTAAATCCTCTCATCAAAGGAGACACTTTGCCTTTTATCAGAGCAGTTTGTTTCACCATAAGTTGGGCAGCTAAAATGCGTGGCCCTTATAAGGTGTATATGTCTTCCCTTAACTTTTATGGGAATACTACACAACAAACTGAAAAAAAGAAGCCCGTCTTGAGTGAACTGGAGCCCACCATTGGTATCTGCATCCAGTGTGAACCTACCATGCTGAAAAATTATTTCACTGAAGGGTTTCTTAATAGCTGGCTAACAGCAAGCGGCCTCCCCTACACAGAGATTTTCGGCACAGTCTCCTCAGCTGTTGTGAAATATATGCCTATGCAATTAAAAAATGTCTTTCATGAACAAATACAAATGTGTAAAAAAGATGTGTTAAAAGCAAAGACAAATGAACACATGATGAAGCAATTAGAAACAGATGACAATATACTGCTATTTGAAAGGAATGTTTTTCACTTGATTCTATTAATGTACAGAGACCCATAAAGCTCTTAAACATGGAAGAAGGTTTATAATACATTGTAAGTTGTAGGAAAAAAACAAATAATTTAAAAATTCTTCCATTTCTCTTTCAACAATATACAAGCGTTAACTAGGACAGTATTCTTTTTCTGCACTTCTCCTAACTTAAATCACATTGCAAAGCATAAACAATACATTCCACATAAAAACATAATATATATGCAGAATCGTTTTTACTGAGAAGGCAATCTGCCCATGCTTTCCATGTAAGTTTAAAACGGTTTCTCTTCTACTTTTGTACTACTTACTTCTACTTTTGTTAGGCACACACCAGGATTTAACCACTTTAAGTCATAATATTTTTTGCCCAAACTGCACTGAGGTCAATGGAGCTTATACTTCAAGTTCCTTTATTTTCAAGGTCCTTTGATATCTCAGAGGATAGTTTACTGTTCAGGTCTTCTCTTCCAGAAAACTAAAATAATGTTATGCTATTTTTCTCTCCAACATGATAATAAGTCCCAGATTCTCTTTTGTTAACACCCAAGGACACGTAAGGCAGGACCCTCTGCAAGCAGCTTGTTCTATAGCTGATATTTTCCCACTAGTGTCTACGACATCAATTTCTAAACATTACACAATAATGCACATTTAATTCCAGCTTTTGGGTAGAAGTCAAATATGAGAGTTTCGTGACCAGAAGGTCAGAAAACAGGCAGGACCGTTCCCTGGACACTTAATGGCATTTGGCTTTATAGTTTAATTTCATAATATGTAAAGACTCTTCAGCAATCTTAATCACATTCTTAGCAAGGAAAGAAAACAATCTTGGATACTGGATTAAATCCTGGAAATGGACAGTTCTAGCAATATGGTACATAACCTTCTAAATGTTGGTAACTGTTGAACAGAACAGTATAAGGAATACTATATTTTTGGCCATGGGCCTTTACCAGAATTTGTAATGTGTTACATGAAAAGCTCAAACCACATGGCATACACAGTCATTTGTAGAAAACTTTCCACTTCTACATGCTCTGAGACTAATATTAGGATCAATTCTCATGGATTTCAGGAGGGAGAGGCAGCTGACCACAGATTTGGCTCAGAAATCAACTCTTTTACATCAGGGGCCATTCTTTTCTAGAGGGCAAGTAAATATTTTTACAGACATGAATGGAACTGGACACAAGATGATCTGGGACATCAATTAAAATTAAATTGCATCTCAAGCAAAATGTGGAAAGAAGATAAGATTATTTTATTTGTTGCTAATCTTATGATGTGTTTTTGTAGAGTAGAAAAGATCTCACAGCACTACAGAAAGATTATGCTGCAAAGAACTTACAATCTAAGTGACAAAAAAGTTTAAATGCAGAAAAATCACATTTTCTCCCTAGTGTCGTCTGCAACAGGACAAGGAATGTTGGCTTGTCAAGAGTAAACCATTTTATAAAAATGTCTTCGTTCTTCTTGGCCCCAATGTTTTCCAACCATCCTGAAAAAGAGCACCTACTATAACTGGAAGTGAAATTACAAGACCACGAGGATTTATGAATCTTTTAGGGGGGGTTGAATATCAATCTCTTTAAAACCAACATTTTTTAAAAAATTATGCAAATTGGTTTCTATGTTGAAACCTAAGATGGATAAAATTATAAATAATTATTTGAGTTGTTATTAAGCTGTTAATTCAATATTTGCTCAACATTTGTATCACCATTTTGTAATTTGTAGACAGAGTTGCTTTAGACATTCTTGCCTCTTTTGACAAGCCTGGTAGTTGGGAATCTTCTATGTAAAATATGTAGAAGTTCTGACATTCCAATGGCTTGGCATTTACATTTCCTGACTCGGGTGTTGTCAAAAGGTGTCATTCACTGCATCATATTAAATTTTGACCACTCATTTAGCAAATTATAAAATGGAGGCTATCAATCATGGACTTTGTATTTATTTTCTTACAGAAGGTCCAAATACTGGAACTTTTATCTAGAAAAATTTGCATGTAAATTACTTTTGGCCTTGCATTTCCAATGAGAAGAAATGAGAGCACAATTTAAAGCTTTTAAACACAGAGAATGTGTTCATATCTTGTAAATCTTGCTGATTTCAGTCAATTTTGTCAGGATGTAGACTGCGCACAGACAAATACAGTCATAGGGAGTCTATGAAAACAGGTGTCTACATAAATATTTAAAGTATCATTCACACAGCCAAAAAAGAGAGAAGATAGAGAATAAAAAGTTGTGAAGGTGGTCCCCAAGAGAGTACACAGGTGTCAAATGGCTTGAATATCACAAAAATTGCAGAGGTTCATTTGACCGGTTATATATAAGTTGAAAGGCAATATGTGGCTTTAAACAGTCACTTCTTTGGTTCCAGAACTCCGACTTTACTGATGCCTGTCCTTCAGCATCATACCTTGAGTCTATTGCTTCTTATTTGAGCAGTGTAAGGCTCTTTAAACAGGCATTCCTAATCTCAGCAAAATGGAGAGAAGTCATTCCAGACCTAACATCTCTCTAGGCTGGTTGGTTTTGTCACTCTAAGTATGCTCACTTTCTGCTAAGCATAAGGAATACCTAACCTGTACTTTCTTTCAAGATATTCCATCTGCTGTGAGCACAGAAGGAGGCAGCATAAAGCTACAATATCGCCAGGAGAATTCTCAGTTACTGAGGTAACATTTGGAAGATTTACAGCTTCTAGCAACCGTCAGACTGAAGTCCTTAAAACCCTGGGGAAAATGTCCTCTTCTTATACTACAAAGTTTACACAACTTCCCTCCCGCCTTGTTTGTGTGATTCAGACTCAGTTGCTGCTCTTACCAGCTGCCTTTATGGGTGGCATATTCATGCAATGTGTGGGAAACGACCCCACGCAAGCAGAGGATAGACAAGAGGATCTAGTATTTTAGAGCCCTTTTCTTCTAGCTGTGCTAGCTGACATCATTTGTGGTAGGACTCTTTGAATTCCAGACTCTCTATATGAGACATCAATGGGTGCACAAAACACACACCCAGCAGCAGCTGAAGCCTGCCTCCTTAAGCTGTTTTAGTAGTCCATGGAGAAGGTGGAAGGCTCCTGTGGGGGTTGTTTGAAGTAGACAGCTGTCCTCTGGAACTGCTTCTGCCTTTAGGGAGTGAAGTGCACAACAAAAGGTTCCCAGGAATAGAATCATAGATTCAGAACATCTTGTTTTGGAAGAGACCCACAAGGATCACTGAGTTAACTCTGGTGGCTAATACTAGGTTTTGTGACTACCTTCCCCTAATTTTTGTGGTCAATTCTTTTGATTCACAGGAATATTTCAGTCCAAAGAAAACCACAGGTGTCTGTCCTTCAAAAAACTGCTGGTTGAGGACTCTAGATGGGTGAAGCATGTGTGACCAAAGGTTAGAGAGTGGCCCTCTGGCAAACAAATGCTCTAAATCCAACTAACTTCCCAGAGCAGTGTGCAGGAAACCCATTCATCATAAAAATCTGCAAAAAGATATTTCATTTTATCAGTGATTAAAGTGTTAGTTATGTTCATTTTTTAAAAGAAATTAAACAAAAACATGCCAATGCAGAGACCAACTTGCTAAATACAGCTTCTGGAGGAGCAAGGGTAAAGGGTCATAATTCAGAAATTTTGAGGCCCATCGTGACAATTCAACACAGTTGCTGGTTATCAGGAGTTTCTACAAAATATTGTGAGAGACAGGGAATTAAAATCATCCACAGGGTTGGCCAAACTGGAGCCAGAAAGTATTATAAGTCATAACTTTCTATTAAAGCTAATTGAGTTCACCCATTTTTTTCCTCCATTAGATATATCCAGAGAATTTGTAACACAATTATTTAAGTCTCATCATCTTAAAATGAGACTCTGGGCAATTTTGAATGATGCTCTTCATCTTTAGCTTATTCTTTCCCAGCCCTCTGTAAGGTAGGTATGCCATTGTCTCAGCAAGTATGAAACCACGGACACGTGAGGCACGTACTTCAGGGTTCCTCTCATGCACATGCATGGAAATTGATCGATACAATATTAAAGCCAAGGGAGTAAACCTTATATAAACTTTCCCTCTCCTGTAATAGGAGGAGAATTGTTATAAATGCTCCAATTTCACTGTATGTGTGAAATGTAATTCTATTCATAGCACTGCATCTGCAATGTAATTATGTGAGCAGGTACACCAATCTGCAACTTTGTGTTATCTGGGTGGAAAGCTCAGGAGAATAAACCATGTTAAACAATAGCTATTTCATCTTCTTCCATTTTGCAAAGTATTGGTGGAATACAATTACTCTTAGGAACCAAGCGCAACTGAGCTCTACAAGGCTGGAAGTGAAAAAAAAAGTCCTCAACAGAAAAAAAAAGGAATTGTAACAAGTTAGTTTTTTTGGTTAGTGTTGGATGAAACTGGGCTTCCTTTTTCCAATCTTATCTAAATCCACCTCTAGCAAAAATCAGTGCAAAAGGAAGCATTAAAATGTATTTAATTTTTCTGCAAATCTTTTGTTTTACATTTTGAATGTATTTCTCCATACTGTAGCTTGCTTGAACAAGTACTTTTTGTTGTAAACACTTTCAATTGTTTAGACAAACTAAATGTCAGCCAGTGCTAAATGCATTTGCAACGAGAAATACACCAAATCAAAATAATGGCAGATGTATCTCAGGCAGCATTAAAGGACTTTAAGCTGCAGTGTATCCAAAACAAAAAATCTACATCAAACATAGAAACACATGGTTAATCTGTTACATCTGTTTAGTTAAGTGATGGCCTTAATTACTTTTAGTCACCCATGACTCTCATGAACAGTCTCCACTTTAAATTTAGATTCAGACATTTTTCCATTTCTCTAATTTGGCTTTATTCATGTGTAAACAAGCTCGACATTGGTTTACCCACATACATTTATGTTTTTTACTGTGTGGCCTTGCAGAGCAATTCCTGCATGTTTTCTGCCTATTCATATAATTGCCTCCTTGTCCCACATGTAAACCTCAGCAATAACTTGTTGACCAGTGATTCTAATTTTTTTTCCCATAAATAGGTTTTGAAAAGAATATCCATACCTTAAACCTTGATTTTCATAACCTTCCTTCTGATAATGAGAAGGCTGTGCTTTCTCACATATCCCTTCATCCGAATATCCAGAATGGGTATATTGTCTGGGTTATTTTTTCCCTCCTCCTGTTTTCCACATCAAACTAGGAGTGGATGGAGCATGGAGAGATTTCAGCAGGCAAATGAAGCTTCCTAATAAAATTTCCTATATGATTGTGGCTAGCTGCTGACATAACAATCAGCATTAATTTCTTTAAGGGTTACACACTTTTGAGTATAGCCTTTTATCCAGACATCTCTGGAATGATTTCTCCCAAGCACAGAATAAAACAGGCTGAGCACATATTTTCAGGTTTATCCATTAAATGAACTAGATTAGGCACAGAACATTGAATTGGTGGAGATAATACTGCTGAGAATTCTTCAAAACAATGTATTCTGGGACATGAAAAATTTGGGATCTTGCCAGGATTTCTCCTCTTGTAGTATTATCTCAGTGTCCCTTGTAAACAGGCAGAACATCTCGTGAACATCTACGATTTTCTGTGTCCCCAAACTGTGATTTACCATGTGTTCATGACCACCATTACTGATTTACAGAGGAAGGAATTTAAGTATTGAAGTGGCTGCTCTAGAAGATGCCAACTGTGCCAAGGACTCCACAGTATTCCATCACAACAGTGAGAGCAGACAGAAGCCAATACATTCATGTGACATCTCATATAACACTTCACAGCAGATACTGTAAGCAACAAAGTTCAGAGTACTTTATACTGTTTTCCTTATTTAGTTTTATAAACCTCTATTTTTAAGCTCTTTCTGTTTGCTGTAACATTATCTACACCTATGTGCACCTTTTAAGATAGTGAAATATATGATATATCTATTGTATAAACTATACAATTATATGATGGTTTAAGTAAAATAACAAATCTTAATTAGAATAATTTTCATATTTAAAAAGCTTAAATTTTTTCGTTTAAAAGTAATCTTTATTTGGGAAAATAACTTTTGGTCTGTGCTAAATTACATCTTCTCCTTTCTCTCTTTCAAGTATAATCTTCCTCATGGACTACTTGTAATTGTAATTTAGCTGGGTGGTATGATTGCTACAGCCAACACTATCTGATCAAAAGTAGAAATGCTCAAAAACAATTCCATTGACAATAACTGCATTATATGCATGTCAAATTGATACAATCAGGTTAAGACAGTTTTTTTATATAAAATATATTTATTGATAACTGGAGCTTCTCCACTGTCACTGGACTTACACAGCACTTAGAAAGTCAAAATCTGCAATTTAGATTCAGCTATTATGCTATTTTTGAACTATTACTAGCAAATAATCCTTTCCATGCCATTACCACCTCTTGACGTAACTCTCAAATTTGACCTAGCCCTTCAGTCTGTACTGAGAATTTCCAAATCCAAATGCATGTATCCAGTTTGAGCTGATGGGGAATGTTGTTAGTCTCTGAAACTCCACTGACAGAAGGCAGCCTTAGTTTATGAGATCAGAAAGAACTCAGGTTCTAAGAAACTTACCCATCCATACAACATATGAGGGTGTTTTAACTGAGTACTCTCTCTTTGAAGTGTGCTTAAGGAATGGAAATGAATGACAATTTATATCTCACTTGCTCTGTTCAAAGTATTACCAAAAGGCTCTTGGTAAGAGAAAGGGAGAAGCAAGGATAATGTTTGTGGCTGTGGATATCTCAGTGCAGGGAGCAGGCAGTGATGGGAGTTCTTGGTGTGGTTAAGTTTTGTAAGGTGGCAACAGCAGTTGAGGAGGACTTTAAACATAAAAAATTCAAAAGGTGTTGAAAAGATGTAAAATGAGAGAGGAGAAAGCACTTAACATCCTGAGAATCAGTAGAACAAATGTGAGCGGGTTTGTACTCATACACTTTATCTTTTTTGCAAGGAAGAAGGCAGAAGCCTTTTGACCAATTTTAAAGTCACTTGTAAACTAGCTAAGCCCATAGCAGAGTAGTGTGGCTTGCAAATTAGCATCTTTATATTTGTCATTCTCTGGAGTCCTTCTTAACCCATGTAGAAAAAACCACCCACAAACAACATGGGCTCAGAATGAGTATTGGAAGAAACAGAAAGAAAATGCTCAGGTTTTGACTGTTGGAGAAAGTAACTTTAAATACTCTCAGAAAATCACTTACAAAATATGTAAATACATAAATTTTTTGAAAATCCATTCAGATTTTTTTGTTTGTGTGTTTTCGAAACACAGCCAAACTGGTCTCTTATTTCCAAACAAAAGAAAAACGCCGTTTGCCACACAACATCTATGACCAAATTCATCTATATTTACTTTCAAGGATGGCCAGGTTTTTGCTAGCAGCTTCCATGCATCTATCCTATTCTCCATATTTTTGGATTTTGGATTAAGATTATGCATTTGAAGGAAGAAGTCACAACTATAGTTTTTGGGTAATGATTAACAAACTGGTTTGTCCTGCAATTTCTTCTGCAGATTTTCATGTGTTTACACAAGACAGTTTTGCCTACCAGCTCTCAGATGGCTGGTTCCTTCTTTGCATCCTAATAGAGGTAGTTATGATACTTTCAAACCAATTGTGATTTTTCTGTGCACATAACTTTTTTTCCCCAGGTCTCCCCTTTCTCTAATGTGACATTTATACTAGGGAATTTTCATTTGTTGGTTTGTTTTAGGACCCAAGCCTGGCTCCTCCAGAAGTGACTGAGCATCTGGACTTGCTTTTCTACCATTTTTCTCCTGATGAAATCATCTTGTGTGTAGACCCGAGTGTATTCTATACAATCAAAAACGTGTTTCATTTTCCAGTGAATCACTTTGGCTGCCAACTACAACCCAAATGGCAGTCTGAAAAACAGAGTCTCCTAACAGGAACAGAGAATGCAAAAATGTTTCCCTGAGGCACCTGCTAGAAACCTGCTGATGCATCATGTGTTGGAAAAGAGGTGGCAACAGTAATTTCACAGGTAGAGAGAAATGTTGCCTTTACAGAGAGTTCCTTAATTTCTTTGGTCTGTCCATAAAAACCATCTCAATCTTTCTACCTTCATGAGTTAGTTCACCCACTTGGCTAATCCTTCCAATCTTTTTAGTGACTCTTGGAAAAAGTTTGCTTATTTCTTTTGCTCCAATTTAAAAACAAAATAATCTTATTCAAGGCAGGAGTCGTGGGCTCCTAGTAAAAATTTGCCTAGTAAACATTTTCCTGAAAGATTCCTTTGTAACTCAAAGACACCCTGGAAATTTCAGGGTATTTTTCCCTCTGCTTTCAGTGAGTGTACTTTTAGATAAAATCATTAGATGAACATTAATGATTATCTTATTAATGGATACCTTTCTAAAAATAGCTAGCTTTGGAATCAAAACACAACATGCAGCAGAATTTTTTGGAGGGAGAACTGTCTATCCTGATTACTAATGACTTACTAACAGAGGTGCGGGTTGTAGAGGAGACGATCTCAGCATTCATGGAATTGCCTGCCCACCAGACTGGTTAAGCCTGCTCGTAGCATCTGTCAGGCTGTGGTTATCTAATGCAACTTCCAGACAGGATTTAAAAGGTGAACTGGGCCAACACCTCCTCACCCACTTATCTGATCTGAACCCCTCACCCTTCATGGAACTGAGGACAAGGGTGGCTCATAACAGGATCACAGAATCATTTAGGTTGGAAAAATACCTCTAATATCATCAAGTCCCACCTTTGACTAATCACCACCTTGTACGCTAGACCATGGCATTAAGTACCATATCCATCTATTTCATGAATACCTCCAGGGATGATGACTCCACAACCTTCCTGGTCAGCTCATTCCAATTTCCACAAAGAAGTTTTTCCAGATGTCCAACCTGAACCCTCTCTGTTGCAGCTCTAGGCTGTGTCTGGTCATCCTGTCACTGGTTGCCTGGGAGAAAAGACTGATGCCCATCCGGATATAGCCTCCTTTCAGGGAGTTGTCAAGAATGATAAGGTGTTCCCCCCTCCAGCCTCCTTTCCTTCAGACTAAACAACCCCAGCTCCCTCAGCTGCTCCTTATGGAACTTAATCCCTGGAAGTTTCACCAGCTTCATTGCACTTCTCTGGACATACTTCAGCACCTCAATTGGCTTCCTGAAGTGAAGGTCCCAGACCTGGACACAAAATTCACAGTGCAGAGTAGAGAGGGACAGTCACTGCCTTGGTCCTGCTGGCCACATTCTTCCTGATACAGGCCAGGATGCCACTGGCCTTCCTGGTCACCCGGGCACACATTGCTGTTCACCAGCACCCCCAGGTCCTTTTCTGCCAGGCAGCTCTCCAGCCACACTTTCCCCATCTTGTAGTGCTGCCTGGGGTTGCCTGCTGGCCAAAGTGTAGGACTTGACACCTCACCTTGTTGAACCTCACACAACTGGCCTCAGTCCCTCTATCCAGCCTGTCCAGATCCCTCTGCAGAGCCTTCCTACCCTGCAGCAGCCAAATGATTGCATAACCAATCAGCTTGGTTAATATTTCTCTGCAGATAAATTTTGTTTCACACCATGATAGAATCTACTCCTTTGGTGCATGGCAGGATATGTCTGGGATGTGTTTCTAAAATGATGTGACGTCTCCTGCCATTTAAGGCCACAAATTAGTAGAAGGAAAAGCATTGAGGAAGGTTCAGAGCAGAATTATCCATCAATCTGAACACTAACGGCATCTGCAATTACTCATGCTGGGACAGAAGTCACAAGAACCATTAATCCTCATGCTTCAGGACATAATTGAGCAACAGTTGGAGTCAGGAATAATTTCCTCTATGACAGACTATTGCACAATACTGTGTATTAGGGAGATTTATGCCTCCATTTGAGATGGCTGGCATCATCTCAGTTGAAGACAGAAGGTCAAATTAGATGGTCCTCTGGTTTCTTCTGTAGTAATTATTATGTTTGTACACTGATACAATCATTGTAAAAATCCCAAGCTGTCTCGGGCGTCATGTAGGAAATAATGGCTGCTTCTTCATTCTCATTTTTTCCATCTGCTTTAGATAACCTGGAAATTAATACCAGTTGAGTCTGTGGTTCCTTCTTGAACCAACAAGTAGCAAAATGAGGAAATGGAACTGCAAGAGACCATGCAACAAATAAACATCTTCCATATCAGTGTGTTTACTTTTACCAGTACTCACTTTTAGCAAATACCCCCTATTAGGAAGACTCATCTCAGAAAATATTCCAACATCTTTAGTATCACTTTGGTGTCTCACAGTGACTAATTGTATCTCTGTGATTTCTTCTGACAGGATTTCCACGAACCACCAGATGGAAATGATAGGAATGGAAATTCAGGTAAGAATAATGGAGTAATTTAAATATAACAGTTATGGAGGTCCAGCATTGCACTCTTCTTAAAAGAAAACCCTGATGGTGTTGATTGTTTAGCTAATTCAGTATGCAATGTTGTATGACTTAGAAATGCAAATTCAGTGCTAGATGATTTGGTTGATACTGATAATGAAAGAAAATCATGAAAAAGAAAATTCGGTCTCCCCCACATATTTCCAGTCTTGCAAACTGTGCAAAGTTTTAGTTTTTATATTGCCACTCTCATTAAGACAAGAAAGCTACAAATTGTTTTGAACACTAGCAGAGTAGGTGAATTTTAAAATTCTGTTCCACTTCACACTCATAACTGAACATTTCTTTTAGCTGATTTCTTTGACTCATCCATATGATAACAACCAGACTTAGCCATTGTCCAGTGTAAGCACAAAAATGCACAAATGAAGTCAGAGGAAAGCTCTGTGATCATCTAGTATACTTTGATGTTGATAAGTATTAGTTTTTACTGTGCCTTAGTCAAGTGTTGCTTGACTTTGATTCTTCTTCTGAAGGGTAAAATTCAAGTCTATATAAATCATAAAACTATTTAATAAAAAAGAATACCTCTGAAACTATATATTATTTGGAAATATAATAATAATAATAATAATAAGCTATATTAACACTGGGGATTAGTTTTCTCCTTCTGAAGAGGGGAATTTTAATTTCCAGAAAATGCCTCTAGCTATTCTGAATGCACATCCTATTATCACAGTAACAGACATGAAGGAAAATTTATACTATGGAAAGTTTTTACTGAGGAGTTTCTGAATAGCAGCAAGTAATCTTCCTATGATAGAAGGCTGGGGCAAAATGAAGCAACAAGAATTCAAAGGAATTTATGAAGTTTCCTTGTATTTGACTATCTCTTTCCAGTAGTTGAAATGAACAGAAATAGAAGCAAAGAAATAAAAGATGTTGCAACTAAGATAGTTAAATCATAAATAAAATCACTTTACATTTATGTAAGGCACTATATTCAGAGTATTTCCAGGAAAGCTGTTCTGAAAGTCTACAAATTGAGACTTAATTTATATGCTACTCTTCCCATTTCTAGGTTTATGTTTTTCCGAATTAAATAGTTGACTACTGGAGGAAATACATTGAAATTTTAATTTTAGTAAATAACCTTTAAAATACTCTATAGAGGACATGTAATGTGGATTATAAAAGTATTTATGCTGTAAATTACAATTTCCAAATAAGTAATCTACAGAGAGACGTTGACCAAACAAAATAATGTTTAAGCCAAAATATTTTCCCCATTTCTTTCCGTGTATCAGATTAAAGGAAAATTAAGGGGGAGAAAAGAAAATTAAGGGGAAGAAAAATCAACAATAATTTTTCTTTCTGTCTCGCACCACCCTTTTTTTCTTTAATCATTGTTGGTATTTCTGTCATCTGTTCTATATTAGATTGATATCTCTTAATACGTTCTCTAACTAGTTCTTGTGAGAGATAAAGGGAGATTGAAAGTAACTGAAAAATATAAAGGCATTGTGATGGGCATGATGGGAAAGATAGGCACATCATAAATCAGAAATGATGAGAGGTTTTTGAAGATGTGGAAGAGCAAATTTTTAACACTGGAAATTTATTCTAAATGAAGTTTTGCTGTTTAATATCTGCACTGTCTTCCATGAAAAGTAGTAAGCGAAGTAAATAAGTTTATTGGATTTCAAAGAATGAAAGTCAAGTCTCTACTCCATGAAGTTATTTTATTTTTGCTAATGCTTTATTATTTACCTATACTGACTCTGCAGCATCACATAGCATAAGAATGTGCCTCTATAATCTCCAAAGTTCTTGATTTGCTCCAAGAATATTTTATTGCATCCATGTATTTTCTAATTACAAGCTTTTAGCTTAAAGGCTAAGTGGCATCTCCTTAAACTAAGTTTTGATTAATAACTCTCTGCATTAAGTGATATCAACTAGTTTGATCTAATTTATCTATCACAGACTTTAGGGTTGAAAGCACCCTTAAGTATTTCATGTTCATATACAAAAAGCCTGGAGTTTTCAAGAACGGCATTTTAGAAATTTGACATTGACACGAGTTCTCTGGCTTTTTGGAATACTTCAAAAAATCATAATTTCTGGAAATACTTTGAAACTCAAGTCAGAAAGAGAGACATACTAATGCTTCAGTTTCAGTTTTTCAAGCTGACCAAGACCAACTTCTAACATCCATCCTTAACAGCTTTAACCACTTGCATCACATTATTTAAGCTAACTGGAAGGTTTCCTACCTCAAATAAGCACATACCTTTAAAAAATCAGAGATACATGCAAATAAATACTCTGGTTTAATTTTCAAGTAAAATGAAACAAAAAAAAGTAAATTATGAGTAATAGAAGAGAAATTATTGTTAAGGGTTTTTTTTTTTCTTTTTAAATCAGTTCTAATTATTTGCAATATTATGGATAATGTGATGGATAAGCAGTTAAAAACAATTATGCCATTTGTACTGAAAATGTCACTTTATTGAGCCCAACACTGAGATAAGTGTCTGAAAATTACTTTTTAACTATGAAGAAACAGTCCTGTAGATATAGGAATAGTACCTTTTTTCTTCCTCCTTTTGGCCTTGCTCAGTATTTCTGGGTCCCATCTGAATCTGTACCAGGGCTCAGCTTTGTAATTCTTCCACATTTAGATTGTAACTCTTGACCATGGTAACCCATTTCAATCACTTTCACTGGAAAAATTAATCTTGCTTTAGTACCCGAAAATCATTCCTTCAGGAACTGGGACAGGTTCTGTACTAAAGCCAGACAATTGTCTTAGAACCATAGAATCATGAAATGGTTTGGGCTGGAAACGATCTGAATAAAAATCATTGAAATCCAACTGCCCTGCCATGGGCAGGGGCACCTTCCACTACGTCCAATTGATCAAAGCCCCATCCAACCCTGGCCTTGTAGAAAGTGTCTTGAAGGAATTTAGTGAATATATTTAAAATATAAATTATTATATACCCAAGGTTGTACACATCTACTTTCCTTCTTTTCCTAGATCCATCTTTCTTCCCTTTCCTGTCTCTGCTCTATAGTTTGTCTTCTCTTTAGCCCTGTGATCTGTATGTGAGAAATAGTACCTCATTGCTAAAATCAGACAGCTCAACTCTCTTGTGCCTTCAAGCCTGCTTGGACTGGTTTGAGCAGACCACTGATGACTGAGCTCTAGGGTATCTACCAGTTCAAATGGTATTCTTCTGCCTCCTGCATATGAAGCCCTTCTTGAATTAATCTTAACAGTAAAGAAAAAAAAAAATCCTTAACTGAACAAAAATGTCATAAAACATATGGAGCCCATGATATTGCTAACTTAGACCAGATTCAGAACTAATCTGATACACATAAACAAGATGTCTTTCAGGAGATGGTAAATAAATAGAAAACCACTATATGGAAATTATTTGGTCATATGATATTGAACAATAGCATTGCTTAGAGTGGCTGATAGATATGAGAGTTATACTAGGCCTCAGATGGAAAGTCATACAAAAAATTAATCAGTTAAGAGAATTTAAAGTCTTCACAACAGAGGTAATTTGGCTTCCTGTGTCAGGAAATCAGAGATATGCTTCAGAAGCCTTATGCTTGTCCTTGCATGAATTAAAACATGTAAACCACACTAAGGAAAGAGCCTAAAATTAATTAATTCTGACTCTTCTGTATATCCTTCTTTGCAAAAGAAAAAGTGTAAGTCTGAAAAAAGTAGGCAAAGACAGTTTAATGGACTCTAGTCTTTCTTTTACAGCTCACTCTATCTCTGTAGTCATGTCTATGTTGAGCCCTTTCTATAACCATTCTGCTATTGAAGCAGCACTTCTAAAGCTGCCATGCTGGTAGACAACAGTGGAAGACTTTGGTATATGAAATACACCAAAATATTTTTATTATATATAAACCAGCTAGACTTTCGTCATCTCTTCCTTCTTGGAGCAAAGCCGGGTAGCGTGGTGGGAAGGAGGAACAAAGGTCACAGTTTTCATGTCCTTGCCAGTATTCCCACCACTGCTTCTGCAGTGTTGTATTTCTAAATTGGGTAAAGAACTAAAATCAGACAAGGACGTTCAGGTAAGGGCCCTATCACTTGCTGGACCTCTGAGCTGGCATAAACCTTTCCAAACTGGAGATGTATATCCAAATTACTGTGGGACTGTTACCATGAGCTATCCTTTAATCAGAATTTTCACAGCACTGGGGCTGCAGGTTGCATGTAACCCCATATTTCCAGATTTTGTAGAAGGTTTAACACACAGATCCAAATTTTGTGGCAGAGTAACCTGCTTTGGTCTTAACCAAATCCTTGTCTCCATATATTTTTTGAAAGAATCTGAAACTTGGACTCATATCTTAATTTTTCTGCAAGTCCTATCTCTCACCTTTGCAAAGAAGGCAGAATAGAATAGGATTTTGATGAAGAAAAGTATGTTCTTTTTTTTTTGTTCTTTTTTTTTTTTGTCTCATCTCTTAGGAATATCATGTATTATAAGGAGGATAAAAATTATGCACACATGGATTCCAAGTAGCAGGACATGAGGAAAAAATTCAAAACTGTACTGTCTTTTACAACCAATGGCAGAAATTTCACAGTTTCCAAAAGCAATTTAAGTTGCTGATGCATAAACATATTGAGATTAGTCTGTGCTCTGTTTATTTCTGGTGGAAGGATAAAAACCATTGAGTGAAGGCCAAGTATCAATCTTAGTCAGCCACACTGTGGTGAAATAATTGCAGTTTCATTTATCCAACTCAATCCACCAGTCACGTGTACTGTCCTGGTAATTAAGTATCTAAGTATCCTTTGTTCTTCTGCCACAAAAAGATGTGGCAAAACAAAATTTGGATCAGGATGCCTTGAAACAGAATAGAAAGCTGTTTTTATGATTATTTGTAAAAATTAATTCCTTATTTTTGCAAAACTCAGTGAAGCAATTATGTCTTTCCATACCACTGCCAAAAATGCATCACTTCATTTTCCTCTGTTCAGTGACTCTGGTTTTTTTTATGTAGGCATTTGCAAGTGAGAATGTCTCCATAAGGGCTCTTTCTGTTTGTTATGTCAAATTTTTAAAATGAAGTGTAGAATATGTGGGGGGGGTATGATGATTACTGTAACAAAGAAATCTATTAGACAGCAATATGGACTACTCAGAGAAGTGATGGAATTACCAGCATTTATGATTATAAAACTAAAATGGATATATGGCCAAAAATATTCAAATGGGAGCAATTCCTCTTTCCAGGTATATGGGATAGAGACACAGATTTAATTTTTTAATCTATTAATTTATTTTAAGGAAAAAATTTCATAAATTCCTGTTCAAAATATTGTCATTGAAAAGTGCTACTTAACCTCAGCAGAAAAGAATTTGGTTTTTTTTCCTTTTCTTTCCTGTCTTCATCTACTTCCATTTCCATTAGAGAAAACCAAGAAAAAAAATCAAATTAAATTGTGACCATCTACTTTAAATGCACTTCTATCTCCTGAAACCAGGCATGCAAGTCTTGCTGCCCTGTGTGTGTCTCATGTCAGTTCAAACCATTTTTTTCACTGCGATTCAGGTCAGTGACTTCAATCAGATAGCTGTAAAAGAGTTTATGTATAATGTGTTATCCTTAAAACTGGTGGCTTGGAAAGACAAAGGGGACTTGATTTTTCAAATAATCTCCTATCAGTTATTTTCATAAAATCAGCAATTTGTGTGTCCCTCTAGGTTTACTATTATTATTATTAATAATAATAATAATGATAAATTTTTAGAGCTTCTATTTTTTTGTTCTTGCCAAAGCTATGAAGTATGTGTTCAAAAAACCTTCCTGTATCAAAAGCTTTTTCTCTGTGAAGGAAAAAGGCCTGCATGGCCGATTTGGGTAGACCAGCAAGCTGAAAAGAATTGGGAAGAAGCTACACATTAGATTTCATGAAACAAAGGAGTCAGGAAAAGGCTAAAAAACCTGAGATAGCCTTAGAAAGAGCAGGAAAGCTGGAAACTGGTTCCTTACTGAAAATATTTACAGTGATGAGACAAACACATTCTGCATTTTAGCTCTTCTGTGCAGTAAAGGAGCTGTGGTGGTATAAACACTCCATTTCTGGTTTTGTGAGGACCCTCTTACCAAAGATGCTGGGAGCCAGGCACTGAGCCTCTGGATGGCAAGCCTGGGGAGGTGAGAGCAAGCAAGATCCAGAGGAGTGTGAAACCCAAGGACCTCAGCAGTGTCAGGGATGACACAGCCTCAGAAGGTTTGTGCAGCTCAGCCAGCCTAGGTGGGGGTCAGGAACCAGAGACCACAGGGAAGATTTTTTTTTACTCCACTGGCTTGGCCTGCAAGCTCCTTGCAGAACAGTACAGAAAGACATAAAGGTATTTGATGAATAAAGATGCTCTGTTCTATGAAAATGCTCACATTTTTAAAAAACACATTTAATTAGGATGTTTTAACTTGGTTAATGTAATATATGTGTCAATATGTTAGTTCTCAGTTGCTTTCTATAAAACACCCTAAATAAATGGTTATAAAAATTTTTGCTTTTCTACATCATCGTAATCTGTCTAGAGTTTATTGATATGAATGGTTGTGTGAATGTACTTATGTATTCTCATGCTTTCAGCAGCTGATTATCAGATAACTACTTATTTGGGTGAGTTTAATTTATGACAATTTCCACATACCTAATTTTCAGAAAATGCTGAGCATCCAGTATTCAAGACTGTAAGGCAATGTAACAAATTCAGCATTTAGGATTGTCACTCACCTCTACAGATCTTAGCCATACACTACCAAAAGAAAGGGGTTTTTGTTCGTGGTTTGGTTTGGTTTGTTTTCTGACTGAGTGTGAATAAATCGTGTCAGCTGTAAAAACCCATTGCAGGGTGATTCCAAGGAGGAAATGGACACATCCACTTATGTTTTGAAAACGTAAGGATATGAAACTTGATATTTATGAGGGATTTCTTGCAAAAGACTGAACTCTAGAAAATTGTTGGAGTATCTCTTACATAGTTAGGTAAGAAGCTGGTTTCTTTTTTCAGAATTAGCAGATGAAGAAAGAAAAACACAGACACACTGATTCACATATCCTGTTGTATACCAGTCACTGTTTTTTCCAGACATCTCTTCCTGATGGAGGAATGAAGGGTTCAAGCTGGTACTTACACATATGTGCAGACAAGACCTGCACACTATCTCTGTCTTTCTCGTCTTTAGACTTCAAATTGGTCTTAAACTTCTTGTGGCTCCTTTGTTGCAAAGTATTTTGGTAAAGTTGTGCATCTTGCTGGGAAGATACAATCCAGATTTCAAGCCCACCTCTTGTGTTTATCTTTCTCCATCACACTAGAGATTCAATTAGACCTATACATTTATGAGGCCACTCAGGCTTTAGTGACATTTTGGTTTATAGATTTTTTTTCTCTTTCTAGGAGAATTTTAAACAAATTAATCCATTCCCTTTTCTTCCCTTGCCTGGTTTTGGTTCTTTGAAATATAATATATTTCAGAAACTCCTGGGATCTGAAGCACACCACCAGGCACATGGGTTCCTTCAGGTTTACAAACCCCCCCAGAGCCTTTCTGGCACTGAGAGCTCAGACTGAGTCATACCCCTTGTGTTAAGTTCTGAGGTTTGATTCAAGTATTGCATATCTACAGAGCTGCCCCAAATGTGCAAAAAGAAATAATTACCAGCTATGGGAATGTTTCTTAGCCCTTGAACAACAAAATTTAAAAATAATCTTTTCTGGTGATACTGATGCTTTAAGGACAAGAACGTAGTGTGTAGGGAAAATGGATTATAATTTAAATGGGAGTATAATTAGAAGAAGTGGGAAAATCTTTGTTTTGAGCCACATGAAATTGCTCATACAGCTATCAAGAAAGTATTCTTGGAATGCTCCACCAGCACCTATAACAATCCTCAGATTAAAATGCTGGGGGAAAAAAAAAGATAGGAATAAATTATTGCCACAGTACTCTAAAAAGCTGTGCTAATCCAAGCACACAATATCTCATAGACACAAAGAGAATAGTGTCCAAATTTGTGCCACATGAGATTTTAACATTATCAATTTCAAAAATCTCAAAGCAATTTTGCACAAGAGCAGTTTAAAATAATAACTTTAAGTAGAAAATTATGAACAATAGTTGGGTATTGCCTAAGAATATTGTCAGTTGTTAGTCAAGAAGCTGTAACCCCATAATCCAAAGGGAGAGTCTCATTGATTAGAAAAACAGTGTGTTTTAGATGGAAAATCAAAGCAGCTCTTAAAAACATATCTAACTATTGTAAAATTAGGTAAATTAGAGGGAATTATTGTAAACCAGAAAATATGACTTAAATCAATTGGGTAAACTAACGGCTGTAATGAACAAATAAAATTTTTGCAGAATGAATATTATTCAATTTGTCAGTGGTAGATTTGTCAATTGTATGATAAAGAAATTTTTTAGAACCTGTTATCAAAAAATGTTTGAACGGAACAGGAAAATGAAAAAGTCAAGATTTTTCTTTATTTAGTACATGTGGGAAACAGAGAATTTATTAATATTTTACATATATCATATAAAAAATCATAGAAAAACAATTTAATGTGATTTTAAGAAGCTATCTAGTACATTTCATGACTCTCAAAATACTTATGTGTTTCATGGCAGTATTTTTTGTACTGTGTTTTTACAGACTTCCAGCACTGAAAATTTTGCAGCCTCATTTGGCTTCCTATTCCAGTGTTCTTGCCTATGGCAAGTTGTTTCCCATCTCACTGTTCCCAGTATCTCTCACTTCCTGCCCCAGATTAAGCCCGCTACTTTTTGTCCAATCCACCATGGTCACAGAGAAAATGAATCCTTTAATCCTTGCAAAACTATTTACACAATTCAGCATTGTTATTATGCCTACTTCATTCTACTTTCTGTTAGGCAGGACAAATTCTCATATTTTCTATGCTGAACATTTTTGTTAACTGCGTTGGGATTCCCTTCAATATTTTCATATCTTCCTTGGAATGCGTTATTCAAAACTGAAGTGAAGAGCAGGATTAATTCCTGAAGAGCAGGATTATTTTCTATGTGCTGTCTAGTTTATACATCCCACTGTAATGTCAGCCTTTCTACAACATCCAAACATTTCTGACTTGTGTTCAACAATGATATAATTGAATCACTAGATGAGCTTCTAAAACATGGCTACACTATTGAGGGTTTTTGGTGGGGTTTTTTTCCCATCCTGTATCCGTGTGGCTGATTTTTTTCTTAAACTTGTAACTACTGGATTCCATACAATCTTTTTCTCAGATCATTTCTTCAGTTGGCTATGATGATTTTTATTTCTCTTCCTACTCTTCTAGCCTCCAGCCAACGGTAAAATTTCATGAGCATGTTCTCTCTTCACTCCTGAAAATATTGAGCACACTTAGATTCAGGGCGACGTGACACTGGAAAAGTCCTTTCACTGACTATTGCTAACAACTGTCTGGAACTGTTATCCATTTGATTTTTGCACGCACTTTAAAGTCCACACAAGATTTCCTTAGGATCCTCAGAAGATGATCAAAAACCTCATTAAAAGGAGAATATTCAATGCCATTACTGTATTAACTGCTCAGTTACTGTGTGAGCAAAATAAATTAGGCAGAATTTGTTCTTGGCAAGTTTCTATTAGCTCTTAGTCTGATGAAATAGTTTCCACTTCGACAGAAGATACTAAACAAAAACTACTAAAACTTGACATTTCAACCAGTGAATAAAGGTTAACTTGCATCCAAGATTTTAAAAAGAGTTTGTTGAGTGTCTGTTTAAATTGCGAATATAATTTTCCAGTAAGTTTGGAAAGAGTAGGGAAGTTCCAGTAGAATACAGGAATCCTAATGTCACGCCAATATTCATAAAAGCTAAATAGAATGAACCAGTTATAATCCTTGCCTTCCTAAACATTAGTCTGGCTATCTAAACAACTGATGAAGGAGTTCATTAATAAAGATTAGGAGAAAGTGGTGTAATAGAAGTTGATTAAGATGGCCTTTACAGGAAATTGTGTTTTCAGAAAAGACTGCATTTTAACTGTACTGATATTTTGATTGATTAAAACGCAAGAATTCATACAATATTGCCAAACTTTTGTGAAATATTTGTCATGTTAATGGGTTCCACTTTACAAAAACAAAAAAAACCCCACAACCAAGAAATATAAAACAGCAACAAAACAACAACAACAAAAACATAATAGAAGACTAGTTAATTGAGTAGTAACTGAAAAGTAATTGTTTGCAGGAAGTCATCTCTGAGTGGGTAGGTTTCAGAGGCAAATACAGAGATGATGATCTAATGTTAAATTGTTTTCCATTTGTATTGCATATTGGGGAACAATGTGAAGTCATTTCTGACAAACGTTCAGGTGACAAAATGTTAATGGGAATGTTGGTAAGACAGAGAAATTTCCTATAAGCTGGGTACAAAGAACCATAAAATATTTTAAAGATATCACCCATAAAATCATATATTTAAGAGCAAAAATATCCATCTCAGAATTTTATGTATATGTCAAAAGTCTCATAAAGCCCTGACTTTGACCAGTTGCAAGCCATGGTGATGAACAGATCACATTGCAAAACTGGGCAAAGGATGTCATGTTCTTTAACTGCATGAATAAGAATGTATTGAGCTGAAATAAGGAGCTTATTATTTCTGTTCAATGAATTCCTGTACTTGGCACAGCTCTAAAAATAACGTGTCTGATTCTGGTCATTACAAGGTTGGTTAAAACACAGATAAACATGTCTTGCTCTTGAAATCTCAATATTTACTTTTACAAAAACACAGCTAAGAACTCACTTGACTGAAGCAAAATGTTAAAAAAAAAAAGTCCTCATCTGCATATAGTGAGTATTTTAAGGCTATTATTATTCTTTGGACAGTTTTGTCATATTTCAGTAGTTGCAAATAGCAGAAGCAAAAACAAAAATGTGTAAGCATCTAAAATTTAACTATGTAAACAGCGTGTCTGTGTACTAAGGGGAAACTCAAACCTATTCATACATTTAGAAAACTGAAACAAACAGAGGAATAATTTAAAAAATACGTTCATATACCTTAAACTTTCATATTTTGTTACATAATGTAGTATAATGTAATAAGAAATGCCTGAATTTCAGTCTCTGTAAGATGGAAATAACTTTTTATTTCCACTGTTTTTTTTCCATATGGCATCCCCTTTCTTCAATTAGTTCTGCTACAGATTCTTACCTGCTTTTTTGGTATTCTCTTTTATTTCTCACATATATTAATTAACATAGACTTTTTTCCCTACAGTTTCTCAGATGGTCCTGCAGAGAAGGGAATAAAACCAGCCAAGACATAAGACATTGAGCATATAATTGGTACGTGACTAACCAGTCTTGCATGATCTCATGCAGAGTGAGCAATCAATCTGAATTTGACTTCTGAGGTCCCTCAGAAACTAACTCCATACCTACCTGTGAAAAAATAACTGTAGGGATGAATAGTGATGGTATTTGTGCTCAACCTGTTAGATCTTCCAGACAAGAAAGAACAATAATATCATCTCCCATGAAACCACAAATAGTGCAGCTCATTTGTTTAAATACACCACAAAAAGTCATGTAGAGGAGTACATTCTTTGGAAACAAAAGTGAGCTTGCAGTTTTGCAGGTTTTTTCTAACCATTTGCAGACATAAACATTACTCACTTTCTGAGTTTTTCCTGTAATCTGTCCTAATTATATTTGTACAGTATGTTTTCAACATTAAAATGAACTAAACCTGCATAGAGGAATTTTTAAACTGCCAGTATTGAAACAAAACCACATTGAACTACAGCTCAATGTTCTACTTAATGAAAGCTGTATTTTTATGAAGACTTACAACTTGCATAGGATTTTTGTGATTTTTGACAATTTAGAAGTCAATTTTTATGGCTTCCATCTCACAAATGTTCTTATAGGATATTACACACTCAAAAGATACTCCTCTCAGTTACAGAGAACTTTAAAACCAATAGAATAAGAGCACTGGTTTTCTAAGAACTTCCAAAGACTGCTGAGTTGGTTATAGCTTTGGGGACAGGAGACGTCAGATAATTAATCCAAAAGACCAACAGCGCATTTTTTACAACAGAGATAATCCATTTCTGTGAATGGCAGACAGCTGCAAAGGAGATGAAAGGAAAATGCAATGTTGGACTGACTGACAAGATGACAGTATTTCTTATGCTGCTTGAATAGCATCTCAGAGCTATAATGTTAATCTTGAAACATGCCTCTAGCCATATGTTCATAGCATAAATGAAAAAATAGTGACAAATACATACCTTGAGTTAGGTGAAACCTGCTGAAGCTAGTACCTTATGGAGTCCATCCTTAACAGTTGATCATCCACTTAAAAACTGAAATCTGTCAGCACAGAAACCCCAGAACACGCCCAAGGATTTGACAGGAAATCTCTTAATTTTTACCATATCCAGGAACTAAAATTTGCCACTTAAATATTTGCTTAAAAATCTGGTCTGGGCTTTGATAGATCTGAGCTGTTCCAAATATTTTGAATGAAAGTGAATGGACATGCACCCAGATGATTTAAACTTACATTTACAGTCAGGTATGTCATATTTGGTTGCTCCCAAAAGACTGTTTTAGCAGATGAGAGGTAGCATGCTGGTTGTTTGGGGAAATGGTACATATACCAGCCTATGCTGTGACATCTGATATAAAATGTACTAGATTTTTTTTAAAAAAATATTGCTAATAGCTTATGACTTAGGTTGAAAAGTTGAATTCTAGGAAACCAGGAAAAAAGGAGCTTTACATGTATCTATGTGACTTAATTGCCTTCACCTGCATGTCAGGCAAATGAATGTGATGCCATGTAATTATAACTGATGTGTAACATGTATGTCCACAGTAACACTGTAGACTTGCCCATGCTGCTTTTGGTCTCCTCAAAATAGGAGGGACCTCCACATTATGCCATATGGATGTATCACCTGCAGCTGTTGTCAGACTGTGACATTCTTTTGTGCTCTCCATTCAATTTAGTATTTTTGGATTCCCATTCTCTTGCTGCTGCTGCTGCTGCTTTAAAGTTTTGCAAAGCACAATTCTTTGTTGTGTTTTGTTTCTGGAAGTGGTCAGAAAAAAAATCGGCTTTGGGAGTTTAGGCCTGGTCATATACATAACAACCAACAAATGTCTAACACAACAAAAGGCTAACAAATGTCATCCGTCAGAGAGACACAGAGCATTTCTATCTTGGAGAAAACTCACTATCTTAACCTGATCAGAAAGGCTGACCAGAAAGTCCAATGTCCATCCAAGCCTGAGTTCTGTCAGACTGCAGGTCACCCAGCTGTGCAATGAGTTTACAACTCACACCCTTTAAGACCTTTCACTCCTATGAGAAACTTTTTTTTTTAAGAGAACTGAGCTTATTATGGAGAAGGGGGAGAACAACAGAAGGGGACCAAACAGCTTCTTCCTGCTTTGTTGAGCTGGCCCCAGGAACCACGACTTATAAAGAGAACAGTGAGACAATGCAGGTGGCAGATGACTCCCACTCCTCTTGCCATCCAGTCCTTCTTCTGCAAGCAGAACATTTGAATTTCTGCTGTTTATTTAACTCACATGGCACCCTAGCTTGTTTGGCCTTGTCCGCTTTAGACAGCATAATGTCCTCTCCTCTCCTCTCC
>VWYP01015228.1:152289-189470 GCA_013400435.1 Pycnonotus jocosus
CTCCTCTCCTTTTCAGTTGCAGCAGGTATCTAATATCCCCTTCTCATAAATGACAATAAAATAAGACAAAGTTTTATATTATGAGGAAACAAAACATTTGCTTTTGTATGTCACCCTTTTTATTTCTGAAAGATTTTTTCTAAACCAGAGCAAACAATTAACAGATATTACAAAAAGTCATTTCATGCCTACCAAGAGCACAAGACAGCTAGAGCAAATTTGTCAGCATGGCATTGTAAAGTGCATTCCTGGAAGCTGCTGAGTCCCTAATAACATCATTTAAAAGCATCAGACTGCAAGGCTGAAAGACTTTAATTAGATAGTTTAAAGTTAGAAGGCTTTTAATTGCTGCAAGCTAAAGTCCAGCTGAAGAGCAAAAGAATCATCCAACTGCACATTCCAGCCTTGCATTTGCCCTGTCCTTCATGCCTGTCTATGGCTCTTAACCACTACAATCTCACATCTGTTAAAAATTATTTATGAAAATGTCTCTACCGAATGATTTTGTACTGTAGGAAGATGCTGAAAGGTATTTCTCATTCGAGCTAATCGTACATATGCATATTTTCTGGAATGAACTTAAATATTAGCTATCAAAATATTTCTGTTAAATTTTTGTTTTCCAGAATGCTTTTTTATGCAAGACAGGCTTAATTTTTATTTCAAAAATAATTTAAAAATTTTGATATCTTCTCTCTTCAAAAACATAAAATTAGAATTCCTTGGTCAAATTTAATTTGCAACCAAAAAATTATTCTTTTGTCAAATAAAAAGGGGGTAGGAGAGGGGTACTTTCAGTATAAAAAGCTGAAGTGGGGGTAAAAGGGAAGGAAGAATGCAAGTTTGAGATCACCCATGATTATTTTCTTTAGTTGCCTTTGAGTATTTTGAGATTTTGGCTAAGAAAGAAGTGTTGAAATGCCGTGACCAAAACTGAAATTGTGGTATTTTTGGACAGAGTGGGAACAGGAAGGATTAATAACCTCACAAAACAGCTTTTTCCTCTTGAGAATTCCAGCTTAATTTTGTAGTTTAATGTTGCAATATTCTTTTCAACTTGAAGATGTAAAACAAGACTTTTGAAAGATTACTTCATATTGCAAGGTAAAGCAATACATTTTAGTGCAAGAACAATGCAAATATGTATGTTCATATGTGCCAAGAGAAATGTGCCTGTGACATGGCAAAGCTCTGAGAGGTTACATCTCAGAGTTTTAATTTGAGAGCAGATGCCTGCAGAAAATATTCATGACTACAAAAAATGACCAAGGTTCACAGGGCCCTCAGTGGATTGCCACAAAAAGATGACCTCTGCAAAAATCTTGCATCCTCAAGACTAGAAGAGGTTTGAGATTTCTTTCTCTGGAACAATACTAATTTGACACAATTTTTCCTTTAATCTCTAGGTCATACCTGTACCATGCAGCACTCAGTTGCTGGAAACCATCAAGAACTCTGTGGAAAAGAATGAATTTCAAGGACACAGGCATAACAGTTTTCCTGATTACATCCCTTTCCAAGATGCGTCGGAATTCACAGCTGAAGTTTTTAATTTTCATACACTTTTTTGACTCTACTGATTTCAATTTCTTGATTCTTGTGCTTATGTAATCTGGAGGCATAACTCAGCTGTTTTGTCCAAAGCCTTGCTGGTTTGACACAGCCTGGTTTGAACATCTAGCTGACAGAGATTTGAGGATCCTCCTCTTCCCTGGATTTGCAAAACCTTTGTGTTTTTGTGTATTGAAATTTTTAAAACAGCCTGGAACCATTCTTTGACCCTGAGAGCAAGTAGGTTAGGCTAGCCACTCCTACACTTTCCAAAACAGGCTGTCCAAATCCAGCCTGAGTATTGCTAATGATTGCAGGCCTGTGTGTGCTCCTGATTGTGCCTAGTTACATCCCTGGAACTGTTTGAACAATTTCTCAGCACAGAAAATCAAGGTTCATAGCTTGTGCCCATCCTTGCCTACACCTGTTCAAACCTTGTGTGTTCCTTCTGAAGAGCTGAAAGCACATTGGATGGAAATCAAAATGCCAGCAGCCCTAACTGATGGCTTCTGCTACCTGGATGCAGTTATGTGATCTACAAAACTTTGGTGGAGACAAATAAAAAATTAAACATTTTTGGGGATAATGTGTTTTTTTGTTTCTTTGGGGCATTTTAGCTATCTGGGAAGATCAGAAGAAAAATATTATCCCCACATGTTGTTTATTTCCTCTGGATCCAAAATGGTTTTTCTTCTGGGCACACTTAGCAAAAGCGAAAGATATGAGCTGCAGGAAAACTGAGGGACAGAATAGCTGTGCTCTCCCCACCTTCTTTATACAGCTGCACTTAAGGAGAATCAGGTTCATCTTCCTGTGTTCTGTGATCAAGAACAGAGACATTTTTTCAACTAAGGTTTGTGATGTGCTAGTACAAAGCCTTTATCCCAGGCTGCTGAAGCTCTTCCACTTAGACAAAATACTGAGATGCTTAGGTGGGGGTGACTATGAGAAACTGTGTTCTGGTTGTTTGCATGGACTGATGTTAGGAAGGCCCAGTTTGGAGGCCGTGTTCCAGATGGATATGCAGAAATCTAAATAGTTATTTTTACAGCTATAAGGCCTTTAAAAATTGATTTCTGGTTATCTCATACAAAAAAGATTGCATTTGCATGAAATTACTTTTCTATGTTTAATACATTTTTTTCTTATCCCATTTTCTTCTGAAGACAGAATCAGCAGTGAAAGCCCTCCTTCATGCTATCTTAGAGACCATTTCTCCTCACTTTCCTGGTCACAAGACATGGCTGAATCCACTGGAGCATTTGTTCCTGTGAAAAGTTTGTCTTTATACTGTGTATAAGCATGAACTGTTCCAGGTTCAGGTGTCAAGTTACCAACTTTGTGCAATTTGGCAGGTGGCTCCACCTTGTTTCGTGTACCAGGGTTTCTGTCTGCTACTCTACACCACCAGATTGAAGGGATTTGTAGCTCTTTAGAGCAGTGCACTGGTGGTAAGCTCAGGAGTTCAGGCAGTAGCTCTCTGCAGCCACTCCCAGGGCATGCACTGTAGTTTGGGAACCACGGAACTAAGCAAAGGGCTCTGAGAGGAAATTGCTATGTCAGTGCTAAGTATTATTATTATTTTGCTAGCTAGCAAAACCCAAAAGATAATGATATGATACACAATACACCATACTAGAGCGGAAGACATATACTTGTCCTTGGTTTTGGTTACAGTTTTGTGGAATCAAAAGTGAGGGGGAGTCATATCTTTCACTGCCCATAAAATGAGAACAGCAAAAAAAGGGTTGATATCTAATATACTACTGGTAAAGAAAACCACATGAAAATGTCAAGGAAAAGAATGCTTGTGAGCCATATCTGGCCGAGATTTGGATCCAATTGACCCTGGCTTGTCCCCCAACCAGCACAAAACCTGGGGCATCTCCCACTCCCTCACGTGCAGAAGCACTTCCAGAGAAAAGCCATGCTTGGGGAAACATGGAAACTGTCTCCTCACGTGAGTGCTCCTCACCCTAGACGGTGACCATCAGTCACAATTACCGGCATATACTGACAGACACCTTCACATTTACAAGTATATACTGGTGAACACATTTAACCAATTAAGCTAATCAATTTTGGATTTCTATTCATTGCATCTAATTTCTATTCCCAGAGGATTCCTGCACAGCTATGCTTCACACCTCAATCCTTCCCAAACTTTGTGAACATGAATGATTTGCAATTCTCACTTTGCAGAAAAGGAATTGCACCATAGAAACAAAGCCCAGATTTTACACCTGGATTAGACATCTCATTTTTTTGCTGGATTCCCATGGGTATTAGGTGCTTCCATATCTCCGAAAGTCGAGTGAAGTGCTTGAAATCACACAATCTACTTGGGATCACTTGGAATAGTTCCAAGCTTTTCTAGGTCCAGATGGAACAATCTAGGCAGTGGGAGAGGGTCAATGGTCCCAGCTTCTGATCTTTTAAACTCATACTAATAAGATTTTATTTGCAAGCAATAAGGCAATGAACTCACTAGTTTGAAGGCTGACAGCAACAATTTTACTGCAGTCACAGAGTTGCATGCCCCAATGCTACAGGAAATAGAAAAACTCCTATGACCAGTGATGAAATTATTTGTGTTGGCCCTCTGGGATGTACAGGGCAATATCAGAAATGTTGGTTAAATGTTGTTTGTACACTGCACCCCTCCCTTAAACACTAACCTCTAATAATATATCACAAGACACCAAGTCAGAATACAGATGTCTAATAATCGGTTATTTTGTGGGTAGTGTCTGGCCTTGCTGAAAGTGGGTCCAATCCCACACAGGCAATACTAATCCTTGCAGATACAGTCAGAATCTATTTGCAGATAAGGGCAGGAGCAGTCAGGACCAGTTCAGGATTTTATGGTATTTAAATACCCCATAAAGAACCTGTAATCTCAGTCCTGCAATTACCATCACATGACTGGAACTCAGAAATAATACCTCATTCTTAAAGGATGCTTTCCAGCAGTGCATCCTGAGTGGCTTTAAAAAGAGAGACACACATCTACACCCTTTTTTACAATGTGGGAAACAAATGTACCCCAAGATGCAATAGTACAAAATGAAAAGTCGGCAGTCTAGACGGGAATAAATCTCAGGCAAGCTGAGTTTGATTTGCTCTTCTCCAGTGCATCAGGGGTGGTTTGAAGAGCTAGTCAGGTGTTGGAATCACAGCTTCTGCCTTCAAATCTACCATAAAACCCATTACACTCATAATAATTTCACTCTGTACATTCTATATGCTCATTTATGTCACCAGAATTGCTTTTATTCAGTAGACATGAATGTATTTTGGGGTTTTTTTCTTCATAATTTACCTGTGAAAGAAAACAACCAGTACAGAGACATTAAACTGGAGGGACATGAGTTATGCCTTCCCCTACTCAAGTCCTGATTTTTCCCACTTATGAATAAGCTAATACATAAGAAGTCATGAAAATTTTATTAGGATGTTTAATGCTTCAAGCTAAGCCAGTGCATAAATAAGGAATATTATTCTTATAACTCTACTTATAATAGCCTTCAAGTATTTCTGAAGTGACTCAGAAAGTGAGAGGTAAAAGATCTATTGAAATTTGAAAGCTGTCATAAACACCTTTTTGCCTTTTGAGTGTAGAAAAGCCACCCATGACTGAGTGCAAGGTGAATGAGGATGAATCATTAATTAGATTTCTGTTGTTTTGGGTGAGTAGTGTAGATATGGTTTGTTTCTTCAAAGAGGTGCTAAATAGTGATTTCTAAAATAAAAGCACATTCCCCTCCTCTGCCTCACTCCAATGTTATTAGGATGTCTTCCAACTGCCATTGCAGTGTCTGAGTGCTCAGTCTGGCAAAAAAAAATCCATTTAGTCTTGGCTAGGGTTTTCAATGCGAGCCTGGTGGCTCAGACTCCAGGGAAAATCAAAGCTCTTATTAAAGTACTTTAATTGTAATCTTTTCTAGGACTTGAAAACATGAACGCTGACCCATTTCCCATGAAATAGGATGAAGAGTCAGCTTTGTCTCACACTTTTGCAGTGGTCTCTGGTCCTCCCATGTCTGTTCTCTGCCCAGTACTACAGATAGGATAATTTGGTGATGAGCATCCTTCAACATCTGACTACATCTGTACAACTACATGGGTCAAGTCATCCTACTCACAGCTATCAGTTCACTCCACTCACTCCACTTCTCCTTCAGCACTTCCCACACCACATATTCCCAGCTGGAGGTTACTGCTACATCTTATTCTTCCCCTGAGCTGTTTCTACAAGGAATGATCCTTTCAGGGAAAATGAACTGTTCTGGTTTAGGAGATGTACACAGCTGCTCTTTGCTAGTCCCTGGCCGAAACAAGACGCAGGGTATTTACAGCCATGCTGTCAACACAGCTGTGGAATAATGGACCAGAGGCAGTAACTTTTATGGCCTGTACAAAATCAGCTGCAGGTCACCTTTCCCTTGATACTTCCCTAGCCTGGTTGTCTGTGGTTTTCATATATATATGTATGTGTTACATGTATATCTTTCATATACATATCTGTATGTGTATCTTATATATATGATATACACACATACATACATACATACATGTGCACTTTTTTTTTTCTTTTTTTTTTTTTTTCTCAGTTTAACAGTCTGGAAAGTTAGCCACAACAGAATGATCTTTACTTGATGAAATAAAAAAAAGAAATTGAAAGAGATCAGAATAACCAGGCAGAATGGAAAATCTTTTCAAAAGACAACAATAGTATAAGCCCTCAAATAAAAGGTTGTGTTGCCAGGAAAAATTACCTTTGAGCCAATGTAACAATAACAACAACATGAAGAAACCATTAAGAAGAAAAATACAGAGAGAGTAAAAGAAAGGCTCTAAAGACTCAGAAAGAATAAGGGACAAGTCGAACTGACAGGCTAACTGCTGTTTTGTAAACCTCCGCACTAATAATTCATATGTAAAACCGGTAAAAATTGGAAATGCTTTAGCGTGGGTTCCCGCTTTCCACACTTTGTCACAAAGGATACATAACTGAACCTGACTCCCTAAATTACATTACTATTACCAGCAACATGGAGAATCTGAGGAATATTCAAAGAACTATTTTCTCTGTATGTTGGAGGTGGCTAGAGGGACTCCACAACAGTGTCACCTTGCAGTGACCCTGTGAAAGAAGGGCAGATAATGTTCAAAGCTCCTGCCTGAAGGCATCCATTGCATAATGGGGAAAGTTCCTACAAGTCCATTGAACTCATACCCAGCTGGACATAGAAACATCTGTCCACAGGCATTTTAAACCAGTCCCTGTGGGCACCGAGGAACTGCTCTGGTAGCAAGGCAAAAAGTGGTAATGTTAGCAAAGAAATTAAGAGTTCCTTTTATCATGGTGCTCTTCGTTCTTCTTGCAGACAGGCTGCAGAGAGTTTGCCAAGCATCCCTACTGGCACAGTAACCTGATTAGCATGCTCAGGCCTGCAAGATCCTGTGTGTGCTGGAGGGTGTGTTTAAACCTCTCCCTGCACAGACTATGAGTCTGGCCAAGGTGATGCTGACCTATCCCTGGTATATTATTTCTCTGTGTGCATGTGCATGCGTTGCAGACTCCCCTGAGAGGCCACACAGAGGGGTGCTGAAAGGGGTGCAGAAACACTGATGGAATCTCCTAGAGGGACAGAGGCTCAAGAGGAAAACATGTTCTTCAGGCACCAGCCATTGAAGCCCAGCAGCTGGTGTTTACCTTCATGGGCCTCTGGGGTCCAGCAATAACTCCTCCAGAATTTCTGACTTTTTCCGTGGTAGGGCAAATATCAGATCCCAGAGAAAATAAGAAAAGATGGTTGTCAAAATTCTCACATAGATGAGAATACAAGATTGGGTATGCATCTGAAGCACTGTATCCTTATGTGAAATCCTTCTGAAGAGTCTAACCCTTTTGTGTCTATGTCACTGGTCTGAAAAGCTCATCTTTTTTTTTCTTTAAAATTTTATGGGTTCTTGCTTCTCACAGCTCTGCATATAACATGATGTTCTCTAACAAAACAGTACCCCTTGCATGTTTCAAATGCCTCCAAACACCAATAGCTACTATAGTATTAGGGAAAAATTCTTAGGGATAAGGTATAAAACACCTACAGCTTTCAACCTGAATTATCTGCCCACTGGACCCAAACTTCCCACTGCCTTCAGCCATTCAGCCATCTGGCAACCACAGCTTGCCTGTAGCAACACCCAGTCCACCCAGATTAATGATATTTTCTGTTTGCTCTTTTTTCCAGGCTGGTTTAGAGTCTCCCCTTCTCTTAACCATACAAGTGGACACGTTTTCCTTCATGCTTTGGTTGGCAAGTGATGTGGAAATCTTACGCACCCACTGCTTCTGAGCAAGCTTCCAGGACAGGTTGTTGTTGCCACTGGTATTTGACCCTCAGTGGCCATTGAGATACCTGAGGGACAGTAATACCTAACTTGACAGGAACTTTGCTCCAGTACAGTGCTTGACATTCTCAACCCTATTAAGTACCTGGTAGGTGAAGGCCCAGCAGAAGTTTCTCCCATTTAGGAGGGATGCCTCCATCATGAGCTGATCCAGGCTTGTTGTCCAAAGTTAACTTCATGTCATTTGGAATCTATATTCAAAAAAATCACTTACAGAAAGAGAGCCTGAGAATATTTAAAGTAAAAGAAGCAAAATAATGTGAGAAAATACCACTAGCCTAATTTTTACTATCTATTACGCTTCATGTTGGATGATTTAATTAATGAACTTGTCTGCTGCTAGTTCCATACAGAAAACATCATGCATTTCATTATTTATTTGTTCATTGGTGTGGTTTCTTTGTTTTGATTTTTTGTTTTGTTTAATTTTCCTCTGTATCCCCAGTCCACGGAAGGCAAAGCATGAAGTTCAAAAGGCTGTTTATATTAAAAAAACAACAAAGCAACAGACCAAAACCACAGTCCTGTGGTCATCTATAGCTGACAGTTAATAACAGATAAACAAGGTCTAATAAAATAAACGCCTGCATGACCATTTGCCCAAAGCACAAAGTCGGATTTGGAGGTCTGGAAAAGCTGAGTTGTTTATTCTCCTAAGCACACCTCTGGAGCTAACACAGTCACTGAGGAAGAGAAGTCACAGATCATGTTTTGTAAAAGTTATCCCACAGGATTCCTGAACCACCCAGGCAAAAGCAGAACTGATTACCAAGCATGAAAAAGGGTAGCTACACATTTCTGCTAAACGCATTTGTATTTACTCTTAAATTAAAACATATTTTCAGAACTGCCTAATTTATATCTTAATTACAAAAAGGTAATCTGTTAGAATAAATTAAAGGTGAAAAATACAAAGACTAAAACCTCTTGGCCAATCTAATCCAGTCAGTCCATTTTAATTTTTTTTTTTTTTTCAGAATACATTACATTTTGAGAGTAGAAGTCTGGGACTTCTACTCTATGACCTGCATAAAGTCTGAATGCTGATTTAACTAAATCAGTCTAGAGTTTGTATGACAAAAGTGAATCAAATAGATACTGTGCAATAACTTATTCTGGAATAATTTCCATTAGAAATATTGTTCTGAAATAAAAGCTTCTTTATTCCACAATCATTTGGATGCTGCTGAATTGGAGCATTCTGGTCACATTCCTCTACGTATATAAAGATTTATTTTGTAATGTGCAAGAAATGCAAATAGAGAGAAGTGGTTTATTGATGAAAATGCAAGATAGATTGCAAATGTCATTCTTTATTTGCTTTTTACCAAATAATTGTCTATAAAAGTATCAAAATATTTAAAAATATGGTATATTTATTAGAATAGCTATTAAACTGTGACTAAATAGAATTGATATTGAGATACAAATGTACACTTCTCAGTTTTTAATAATGAACCTAAACGAATAAGGTTATGACACGAGTCAGAGAGATGCACATCTGTAACAGGGAACAACCTAAACCAACACCACCAAAGTCATTAAACCAGTTCTGAAGCTGTGCATAAAAACAGTTCCTTCTGTGTTAGGAAACCTGTGGTCTCTTCTCACTGTGCCTGTCTTGCTCTTGCTACTTCAATCGATTTGTTCTTCAGCCTTGGACTTCATATCTCAATCTTCCTCTTTCATAAAAATGTGCTAAAACATTGGAAGTGGTTTAAAGTTTCTACAGGGAAAATAATGCAATAGGGCATGGTAGTCCATATTATAAAATCTTCTCTTAGCAACAACCTAGCCAAATGTTCTGAAAATACTACAGTTTTTTCTATTATGACAGATTAAAATAATAATCTGTCATAACAGATTATAATAGAAATAATATTTTCTATTATTTCTATTGGTGTTGGGAGGGAGCAAGGTGTCTCTTAGCCCTGCTTATCTCATAATTTCTGTTTCAATGCTATCTTGAAACAAAACAAAGGTGGCTGTGAGCCAGGAATAAACAAAGCCACACACAGACCATGCAGTGTAGGTCAAGTCATGTCAAAGACCAGATAATAATAAATGCAGAAGAGGAGGAAAAGTATTTAACCTGGTCTAAAAAACTCTGTAATATAACACTGGGGACTTATATGTTTGTCTCTGCAATGTGAACCACTGGGACCCATATTCACATCACTTCTATCCACAGTTTCCTGTAATTGATGTACTTACTGAGAAGGTTTCTGAATGATACAAGCCACCACAGAAATTAGAGAGGAAAGAAGGAAAGAACATGCCCTGTCCTTATCCATCAGATGATTTTTCCACTATCATTTTGTTTAGGTACTGCTTTTCTGTTAATTCACTTGTTTTTGTGTATAAATGTCAAGGCATAGATTTTACAGACAGGTACATGCTAAATTAATCAAATGAGTGATGTTGTGTAATGAGGAGTCTGTATTTAAAACTGGAAGCCCTAGGCTGTGTATGAAGAACAACATTGTGCATGTAGGTTTTGGGACAAAGGAACATTTTCTCCACCCTTGAATCCCAAGGCTTCATTTGTCTTCGAAGTCATAAAAAATAACAGTCAAAAAGACCCCGACAGCTTTTGCAGTGTGACCAGAACTACTCAGGGAAATGCAATGAAATAATATCATTCTAGTAAAAGATTGAAATATATTGTGCTGAAAAACTATCATGTGAAGATGGAAAAGGAAAATTTCAAAGGAAGAGAGAGGGACCTATTTTATGCCCTTTTCAGTGTATCATGATAAAAAGAACTTTTAGAAACCAACATAGTTAATCTCAAATTATTCATCCCTAAGAAGAGATACTCCTTGAAAAATAAGAGGGAACTGAACATGTTTTTGAATAAACAACAATAATTTTGACTGTACTAAAATCAGCAGCAAAACATTTATTGTCTTCCATGGATTTGCATTTCTTTCAAAGCTCTCTTCTATGTCTGCTAATGTGCAAATCACTTAGACATGCAAGGAATGCTGAATTAGTAGCCTATCTTTTAGCACTACAAAACTTATAGTCTTGCTGAAAATAGAAGGTGGGTAAGATGAGAGGAAATGGGTAGTAAATTTTGAGGAGGCACAAGTTAAAGGAAAATACGGAGAAGAGAAGGCAAGGAGGAAGAGGAATATTTAGTTACAATTTATGACAATACCAGAAATAGATAAGCCCCTCATGATGATGGAAAAAAAAGTGGCTGGCAGTATCCAAAGTCATCACCAGGAAGAGAAATTCTAAGTGTTTGTTCAAGTGAGCTATTAATTAAACTGTTGGAAGTCATCACCTATAATATCTGGTGGTCTGGTTTAAAGCTAATTTATTTACGGCACTTCTTTCATTACCCCAGAGCAGAAAAATGCCAAAATGCCGTTTTTCAGACTATCACAGAAGAAGCAAGCTTTGTCAAATAAACAGTCAACAGGCTTCAGATTAGAAGGTGAGGAAGAGGGTGGAAATTCTTATGAACTCCGTAAAAAATGGTGGCAAAGCCCACCAGTTTTAAAAATGGAGTAGGTTTATGTCATCTACAGGCATCAAAACTTTCCTGAGTCCTTTATCTTAGTATATTTCTTTAACAGCCCATAAATACCAAAATGTACATGTAGATACTCTCGGGAGGGCAGGCATGGGGAGATGATGAGGAGTGAAATGAATGCACCTGATTCAGTCACAGTAATCTTTGGGTAAGAGAGCTGGCTGTTCCCAGACCAAGGAGAATTCTGCCTCTTGCTGCCTCACGATAGAAGCCAAGTTGGCTAAAAGAGGCAGACCTACTTTGTTAAAAGTCACAGTGCTGGCACAGTTTCTTTAATCTTGGTGAAATTTTCCCAGGAATTCACAAGTTCCCCCCAAAAAGGTAAACTACACTCTGGAAAGTTAAGATTGGGCAAAGAAGAGGAAAATAAAGAGGAGGCATTCCCGTTTTTATCTTGAATGGCTTTTTGGCGTAGACGAGGAGTGGGATTTTTTTGTCTGTTTTGTCCAGTGTTTAGTATTTTGTTGGCATTTTTAGGGAAGGGGTGGAGGGGGGGCAAGAAAGGCTTGTGGTTTAGGGAATTTTTTTTTTGTTGGTTTAGTTTAGTTTAGTTTAGGGTTTGGTTTGGCTTTTTGGGGTGGGGCAGGGACACACAATGCAATATTTTGTCCGACCAGATAAGTAAAATACAATGCAAGTAAAATGACTCTAATAAAAAAATCTGTTGGGAAGAAATAGGAACTTGGTTTTCCCTGAAATTTTCCCATCATAGAATCATAGAATGGTTTGTGTTGGAAGGGGACCTTAAAGATCATCTGGCTCCAATCCCTCTGCCATGGACAGGGACAATTTTCACTTGATCAGGCCGCTCAAAGTCCCATCCAACCTGGCCTTGAACAGTCTCAGGAATGGGGTACCCACAGTTTCTCTGGGAAACCTGTGGCAATGTCTCCACACCCTCACAGTAGTTTCTTCCTATCATCTAATCTAAATCTACCCTCCTTCAGGTTGAGGCCATTCCCCTTGTCCTACCACTACATATCCTTGTAAAAAAACCACATGACTACTGATGGTTCAGGTCTTCTGATAGGAGCTCTGAAACAGATTTAACACCAGGTTACACTATAGGCAATATTACCTAGGTATACTCAGAGGGAAAAAAATAAAAGAGATGCTAAAGTACCAGCTCCAGTTGGTGCTGAATTTACCCTAGCACTCTAATGGAAGCATTATAATGGGAAAGAGAACACATTATTGGCATAAAAAGCTCTTTGTTTATACAAACTCTTGGAGAGTTCAGCAATGATGACATATAATTGTTGTTTGGGAGAAAACAATGTCAGCAATGCCATTCTGGAACCAGACCATGTACCAATAAGCTACAAGTTCCAGGACCTTGAGACTGGGACTGGAGTTGGATGTGCATGTTTGGGGGACAGGATGAGGGCATAAAAATCTAAGCAGTCCCAAAAAGCTAAATTCTAACTGTCTGAAAGTTTGAAGAAAAAGGGTTAGTAAAACGGTAGAAAAAGCTGCTAAAATGTAACATGAAATGATGTTTGCTCCATCCCTTTGCCCAGCTGATAATCAGACATGTCTGATTCTTGTCTACAACATGTTCTGCTGCTTGTTATCAATCAATTTTTATCAATCATGCTCTGGTGTTCAGTCTTCTCATTAACACATTACACATAAGTTTCTTCTACAATCTGTAGCACTTCAGTGCATCTGTTAATGAAGGGATTTTGGTGGGGTCAAATCTGAATCTTCCCTGTTACAGACCTAGTCCATCATTTCTGTTCCTTTCCTTGAAAGAAGACAAAAATTGTACTTTTCCCCACAGTAATGGTTTAAGCATGAGAACCTCGTCACATGGTCTCCCTCCAGATTTTTTTTCCAGTCTCACAGTCACCACATACACACAATTCTATCAACCTTGCAGACAATCTGCAATCTAATCACTTTCATTTAATGAGATAGAAGTAATTTCAGGTACTACATTGACATTCTACTTTTTTTTTCTGATTGGTTTTTTTTTCCTGGCCAGATTTTTTTTCCTGATTGTTTTAGATTCACATTTTCTCTATTAAAAATAATACAATAATAAATCCCCAACCCCATCCTTTAAAAGACCCACACAAACAAAAGAGGCAACTAACTAACTGGTTATTTACAAGGGGAAAAAAAAAAAAAGTTTAGCTGACTCATTATATACTGTTGAGATGCTGAAATTAGGAAAACTCTTTAAAAGCCTTCTACATCTCTACATTGTTTCAAGTGGGCTTCAAATAGTGACTTTCCAGGTCTCTCATGCACAAGCCTGGCCAGCTGTGGCCGTGCTGCCTCCAAGCCTGCCTGTGTTGCAATGGGCAGCCTGGTTGCTGCCAGGCACAGCAGATGAAGGTGTCCTTTCGTGCCACTTTGACGGAGCAAGCTAGAAATGACTAGGGCAGCAGCATGAAGTTTTCACTTGCAGCTAAGCAGTCTTTGGGCCAAGGGAAAAATATGCTGCCACTGTGGTATTTAAACTGTCTACTCTGGTACCATCTGAATTCCAAAAATCTCAATTTCAGGTCTTTATGAATCTATTTTTCAGAACCTGCTTTATCCCTCAGGGTCCATATGCACCAGAACAGCAGAGCAAGTAAGTTTGCAGATAAGGTATTCTGTGTATCTGTTGCAAGCATCATCAATCCAAGATATTTGCAGGCTTGGACCAAGAATTTTCTGCTTTCCTTTAGAAGAAAACATTGAACAACGCAGGCAGGAAGGAACCTCAAAAGATTATCTGGTCCAGCCTCTAAACAACATTTCTTATTCCTCCTATTACCATTTAACAGTATCTATCATCTATTTTTCAAGTTGTCAAATGATTAAGCAAATCCTAACAGCTCCCAAAACAAATTCTGAAGCCTTTGAGGCATTTTTAAAGAGATATTAACAGGTAGTAGAAGTTTTGTAGTAAGACAAGGATTTACCATGGTGCAAAAAGTGGTGGCAATTCCATCTTTACTGATTGCTGCAAAAAGACTGGCTAAAAAGCTTTCAAGACCTCCAGCTCCTGGTCCCGTTAACCCAGCTGGCAGTCTGCTAGCACCGCAGTCAGTTGAAGAGCAGCTTCTGGCAAGTGCTACAGCACAGTAATTGTGCTTACCAGCTCTCAGACATACTTGACTTCATTAACCACTGCTTCACTAACTGCCTATAATTTCTCTATCTCAGTTTGGGCAGAAATGCACACAAACTGTGTCTTCTCACATGGCAGGTTAGAGCCGTACATGATATAGAAGAAGGTTTCATTTGAAAAGTCTTTTCTGCTGTACCATGCCCTGGCCTTACAATGAAGTGGTCAAGAGGAAATGTTGGAATTCTGGAAACTTAGATTTTAAAATTTCAGTGTATAGTAATATAAGGAGCAAGATGGAGGATTTTGGGCATTGTCTAAGTCCTTCTTCACCTTCTTCTTCCTTCTTCTTCATGGGTTTGGGTGTTTTTCTGTGGCTGGTTAATAAAGTCCACACTGCGGACTTCAAGTAGTTAGTTATTGGGTTTAAAGTAAAAATAATTTAGGTGGCATTTCACAATTGGATAAATTATCCTTGAAGAGACCTCCATTTTACCTCAGTTTTCTAACTTGCTAGTTAGAGCTCACAACTCGTGAGGCTGTGATATAGATAAGAATTGATATACACCGAGTCTGAACACAAGACTATGACTCCCTTGTATTAATCCTGGCTCTAACATGCAGAAGAAAAGAAGATATCAAACCAACAAAGAAGCTCCTCTGTTTATCTTCCTGCTCCCATTCCCATCTGAGACAGACCTCCTATGGGAAGATGGTAAGGGCTGTTGTTTGATTTCCTTCATTATACTGTTCAAATGAAGCACAGAAACAAAGGTGACAATTTACTTGACATTTATCTGAGGAAAAATGGTGTTAGGGGATACTATGTGCTAATTTAGCAGTTTCTGATTTGGGGCTCTATCTGAACATATCCTAAATTCAGCTTAAAGCCCAAACATAAGCCAATAGATCAGCAAAAATTTACCTGGATTTAATTGAACTTAGGTAACAGTCCACACAGCCTTGATATAAAGAGAAGAGATTTTTTATTTGTTTCTGTTGCAGGGAAGGCATGATTTAGGCTGAATGGGAACCATGTTTAAACTGAAACTGCAGAGGAGATCCACAGACTATGAGATCACACAACACCAGCAGGCCACGTTATCTGATTTGGCTTACATGTTTTAACCGGCAAAATCCTATCTTCTGGGAAAAGATCAAAGGATTCATTTGAATAATACAAAAATGGAGAATATTCTACTTCCTTGGCTTGTACTTGGGATGATCATTCTCATTATTAAGTCCATGTCCTGTGGCATGTCCTGTCCCTGCCCAGATTATGGGGCTCCCCCTGTGCTGGGCATGACCCAGGACCCTGTATCAGCCCCCAGCTCCTTCAGCCCTGTCTGCAGTGACTCTGCAGCAGGCCTGTCCCCAGGTCCCCTCAGTCTTGCCAAGCCAGGTCCAAACCTTGTCCAGGCTGCAGCCCATCCCCAGGAAGGTGCCTGATGTCCAAAGATGGGACTGTCCCAGTGCCCCCAGCTGTCTGCACCTTGCTGGGGTGGCAGGACACTTCCTGGCTGTCATGTCTTGGCTCAGCAGACCCCCATGGGCAGCCCCCTCATCCTGTAGGGCGCTGACAGCCTCAGGAGAGCAATACTGGGCATTTTTTCTCTAGGGAGAGACCCCATGTCAGTTAAAATGTTTCTGTGTCTTCTGTTTGGTTATGTAAGCATGTTGTACTGTTTATTTTTCTCCTTGCACAGTAATTCATCTCAAGCTTTTTTCTGCACCTCCTCTGGTTCTGAAAAACCTTTTCAAAGCTGTGAATAATTGTGCAGAGCCTTGCTTTTTTACAAACTGTCTATACCAGAAACAGCAATGGTATTACTTCTCTGTTCATCTTCACAGGTAAGAAGCCAAAGGTCCTTTTGGAAATTACTTCAACCAGAGGCTTATGTTTGCTTGTTAGGTAAATACACTAAAAGGCCACCCTGTGACATTCATGTTTGCTTGAGTAATGTGGTTTGAAAGCAATATTTTTGCTTTTAAATCGTGCATTTTGCTGTGGAGACTAGGTCCAATAACTCAATTTTCAAGTCCTTTTCATTCTGATGATGCCTTTACCATATTAATGGTGATGGCCTGAGGCTTCTAGACTGGGCAAACATGAACAGCTTTTCATCTTTGTAAAAATAAGCTGAGATCGTTCACTGAGTTTTCCATTGTTTATCAGCCCTAGTAAATATTTGTGGGTGTCCTTATTCATTAGCTATTTCAGATTCGCAAGGGACTCTTTCCAAAATAAAAGAGAGGGAAAAAAATTGGGGGAAATATTTAGAATGCCAGCAGTAGCAGCAAGCAGGGTAGCAAATGCCAAGGCAGCTGTAACCTTCCCTGTGGTGGGTCTGTTTCATCTTCCTGTTCCATTCACATTGTTTTTTCTGCATCCTGGACAACATTGCCAATTAAAACAAAGCCTTTACCTTGCAACTCTACCTGCAAACAGGGTTGACTGATGTTTATTGCTGGAAAAGTTTAAAGCAGCCAGGAAACAGGCATCCAATCCCAGCTGTAGTAGCTATTGTTTAAAGACTCAGAGCCATTTTTCCTTGGTCATGAACTTCTCATCAAGTAAAGAAGAATTGAGGTGTTTCAAGAACCTGCTCTTGCTCTGTATGGAGTTTTCTGACTATCCCATCCGTAGTCTTCCAGTCTTTGATAGAAATTTGAAAGCACTGACACTGTTTTTACTGAAAAAGTATCCAAGGAGTTCTTCAAGTCTGTGCTCATTTCTAGAGCCTTTTAGATACAAGTGTTGTGTTGTAGGTGGAAAGAGATAGAAAAAGTATTACTCAAAACTTTGATGTTCATTTTGGGTCAAAACTCATCATGAGCCTGAATGTCGGTTTTTGGGAAGTGTCACCTTGATGCATTATTTTTGGTATTTCATTTGCTTTCATCTTTAATTGTTAGATTAGATCTCTCAAAGCATAAGTTGTATACTTCATACAGGGCTCATCCCTCATTCTACAGTCCATGAGTTGGCCAGAAAAGATCAAGGTCATTGAACCACAATATCTATGTGGCAACAACTCCAAATATAATCTTGAAGTATTTTTTCTTTATAGAAAGTTCATTTTTCCATTAAAACCAGATATTTTTCCTTCCTCTGCTCCAGGTCACCTTTTTACTTTATTCCCAATTAATTCAAACAGGATATTTTCAGATTTCCCCCACATATTACAAAAAACCTGTTATACTTACTCCATTTCTGGCAAACACAGCTAAACTTTGGTAACTTTTTCCCATTTCCTTTTGTCTGTAAAAATTTATGTGACATTTCTCTTAATTTTCCTTTTCTTTTTTTTTTTTTAGTTCTGCATTCCTGCTTATAAGATGATACCAGTGGAGGATCTCACAGGAATTTATTAATCTAAATTCATTATTCCAGTTATCTTAACTCTTGAGTGGTTGAATTATTATTACTAATATTTATTTTAATTCATTTTGATAAAAATTAATCCCACTTATGAAAAGAAAACTGCTAAACCAAAACAAAACAGAGTGAGTTAGAAAGGCATTTCAAGAGGCAAGAATAGAAAATATTATTATTACTCTTTTCTTTTTATTCTTCTGTCACTTAATGACATCCACAAATTGTGCTGTCCAGCACTGTCTACACCATAAGCATTAACACACCATTCTTATCAACTGCTTGGTTGTTCAAGTGGTTCAGGTTTATGCTACAGATTGAAAGGCTTTACATTCTTCCTTCTAATATTGCTTGATTTGGCAATTTTGCCCAGGTGGATGTGCTCTTTTCAGTTTTTTTACTAAATAAAAAGGCAGGATATCAATTTATGGTAAAAAGAAAGTACTCAAAGAATATTGCAAGTGTCAACCCCAAGGCACTTAGAATTAATTACTATCATATCTTGACTGTGAGACCAAAATGTGCCCTTCTGTGCATACAAGCACAGTTACATGATAATATGGGTATTGCTCCTTGGAAATTCAGTATTATCTGCTGCACAAACAAAAGGAAGAGGAGAACTTATTAAAATATATATATATGTAAGTTATATTTTTAATATAATGTCTAAATATTTACATTTTAAAGTATGGCTGTGGTGCTCAGGGGAATTGGGCTGTCTTTTGAGCACTCCCAGAAAAGTCCTGTTCAGCAAGGTTATAATAATACTATCATTTGAGGATGTCAGATTAACAGGTCACATACCAACCTCAACCATAGTGTTTCCTGTTTTTTGTGATCTGTACCTGAGACCAATGCTTAGCATTTTAGCATGATTTTGGGGAAAGTGGGAAGGAGGGAGGAATTTTGGCAGACAGAATTTTGGCAATAGGTGTGTAAATGGCAAATTCAGAAAGGTAAAAATGAGAAACCCTGAATCCCACTGCAGGTCAGAATAAAACTCATGCATCTTAGTGATCATGTCCCTTTTTTATTTATGAAACAAATGTAAGTCTCACCTCTAGCTGCATACTCTGTCTACTTGGGAATATAAATTATTGCCACAGCTTGTGTTAGCTTACTATAATTTGGTTGCTCATAATGAAAAGAGTCCTTTTATAGAAGGCTAGGTAATATTACTTTTGTTCATTATGTACTTCTCCAACCTGTTTCCCAAGATGATAATATTTATAATAGAACAGTTGTCATTCTGAGTTTTTCATTACTTCCCTTGAGATAGTTGTCGATGCAAACAGCCAAAATCATGTATCAGAAACTGCATTGCTGTTGTCCAAGAGGTCCCAAGCTACCAGCATGTGGTTCTCATTTGGAAAGAGTGAGAAGGAGCAGTGTTCTCGTAATAGCTCCAAACAAAAAACATTTACTCAAAACTGAAGGGTACAGTGAGAGGTGATGTCCTCAGGAATAAATTTCTCGTTTTTAAGCCAAGAGTGGTACAAAAAGGTGCATTCATTTGCCACTCTCGCTACCTGCCAAGATATAGAGAAAGGTCACCTCTATGACCCTGATTAACTGATGAAGCACAGCTGAAACGGGGAGCACGTGCATCAGTGTATCATGGTGTCAGGTTCAAAGCATATCCTGATTGAAATTAAGTGTATTTAAAGATTGATGAAACATTATATAAGTTAAATGTTTTCCAGTCTGCTGTCACATGCAGCAACATTAGAGCTATACTCATCTAATTGCCTTACCTAAAGCCATGAAACAATTCACAACTGTTCCCGTTGTCTAAACATGACAAAAAAACTGTAACAAATTTTTCCATTCTAATACAATTGATTGTTTCTGTTTGACTACACTAGTTATACACAAAACAGCAGTCATAATTCTGAAACTTACTCAGCCCTACTGGTTAGTATAAATGTAAATTCTACCCAGTATCACCCTCCTACTGAAGATCACAACAATTTTATGTATTTAATAATTTTCTAAAAGAAAAAAGTATACCAGGTCTGAATTAAGCAGAATTTATTAGCTAGCTTCAGTATCTGGAAAGATTCAGGTCATAGACCTAACTTACCTTTGGTTTCTTCCTAAGCCATACAACTAAGAAAGCAGAAATGGTATGACAAAGCAAGGAGGCAGAGAAGTTTACATCACAGGTAGCTTACACTTCTAGGGAAAAAAAAAAAATAAAGAAGAAAAAAAAATTGGCTAAAAAGTCTCTTGAAGAAGCTTGGCTAAATGCGAGGAAATGTAGATCAGGCCAGAAATCATAGGAATTAGGTCTAGGACATGCTACTGCCTTAAGCCTATGGCACTGAAATGTTTGAAAAGGATGCTCTTGCTAGACACAATATTATGATTTTCTGATAACCAAGACAAAATTAGAGAAATATTTGTGGAGTGAAAAGAAAAATTTATAATATCTGGCAAACAATTGAGTGTATTACCAAAAAAACCCAGGCTGTCCTGAGGTAAGTAGAAGCAAGTAATATTATTTTTCAAAAGAGACAATTTCTCTGCTTAAAAAAAAAAAAATAGAAATGCAAATAAGTTTAACTTTTGTTAGGAAAATTTGCGTTCCTGAGTAGATGTCTCTTTCTGCACTGAAACTAAGTTCAGCTTTAAGGAATTATTTAATAAAAACAAGATCTACCTTGAAGGGGAATATGTTTTTCCTTTTTCACTTCTCAGTGAAAACTTCCCTAGCTGGCCTAAGTAAGGATAAGAGAGTTTGAACAATTTCATTTTTTTCCCTACAAATGAAGATTGTTTTCCATGACACTTTTTAGTTTTTATTTGGATACTTTTTGATTCTTTGAATGTTCTGGAAAAGGAAGTTTTTCAGCTTGCACGGAGATCAGAGTTTAAAGCGACCATGTTGTTATTATTGTTACCAATATTGTTGATTTTCCAACTGATTAATCCCTTTTGGCACGAGTATAGACCATTTCCCAGGACCATAGCTTGGGATGAAGAGTCAGAGAAAATCATATATGCTCCATGAAAACTGGCAGGAAACATATTTTTCTTCTGTGGGGTTCCTAAAAGAGAGGAACAAAAATAGTTCCCAAAAGCTTTCCTGAACTTGCTGAGGCAGGGTGCAGATTCAAGGACATCCCTTAAAACTGAGATTGTCTAGTTAAACATCCAGAGTCCAACTTTCAAACGTGAGGCTTTGAGAGGTTTGTAGGGAGTTAGGTACAGATAAGGGAAATAAGCCAGGTGATGTAAATTAAAGCAGATCTATAGCTACTCTGTCTATGCTGTGTTTGAAATAGCTAAAACAAACTTCTAAATACCACAGAACAGCTGTGGAGGGAAAAGGAAAAAAAATAGGAAAAAAAGATAATTATTTTAAATATGAGAAAGTCCAGAATTTCATCATTTGGATGTATTCAATACAGTATTTCTTGTTCATCAACTGCATATTGCTGTCCAGCAATGCTATACACTATGATATGTATGCTAGTTAAGCATGATTTATTATTGATTTTTCTCTCAGGGTCTCAATGAAATGTACAGTCACGGCTTTATTATGTTTCTGGCACTCCATGAGACAGGATAAATGCAGTTGTCTTGATGGTACACAAGGATAGGCACAGAAGGCAACCCCAGAAGCAAGCAAGAATTTTCAGGAGAAATCTGGGCAGAATGAGAATATTGTGTGACTGATTACAATAATGATAAAAAAACAACCCTCCACGTAGATTCCAGGGGGAGGTAAAATAGGATGGGGTGGGAGTGACAGCAGGGATTTCTGCCAGATGTGGAAAGCAGAGAGAGGACAATGCTGGCTCATGGCAGGATGCCTGTTTTCCTCCTACCAGTTTTGAATGGCTTCCAGGGAAAGAGTACACTGAAGAATATCTCTCCCTAGAGTGTCTGTGTTGCTGTAGCATGAAATATAAGCAGGAGGATTTGGCTATATCTTCAAAATGTGAAGTAGAATGAGTCAAAAAGTTGCTGTTATCTTGCTGCTAGTATAAAGAATTTTGTCCAACAATTATCATGAGAAATTGCCTAGGTATATTTTTTGAGGTTTTCAGCAGAAAGAAAAAATACCAAATTAAGTCACAAGGACTCCAAAAGTGAAAGTTGTTTTCGTTTGATGGGGTTAATTTTATTTTTTTTAAATTTACTTGCCCAGTAAAATGCTTGAGGGTTTTCCTCATCTTTTATTTTGTTTATTTCTTAAGCATGATTCCTTCTTTCTTGTGTTCCAATAGTTAAAACAGCAGTAGGGAAAATAATTATTTCCAGTCAGAAATAACTTTTACATCACCTTCACTTCCAAAGAACTTCAGATTAGAAAATAATGCTCCATTTTATTATTTGTAGCATTTCAAGCTGAAAAAACAACTCCCTAAGAAAGCAATGCTATGACTAGAACAAGAGGAGACAGTTTGTCTGCTTCTTCCTAGCATGAAGAAAACCCCTACAGACTGCTGGTGCTATTGTGCCCTTGCTATGCAAGAGGGACCAGGAAAGTGACTGCAGCCTTTTCCCTCTCTCACACTCCTGCCACCCATGGTGCAGATTTAAGTTAGGCATCTTCAAACAGAAAAGGTTCAGACAGAAGGACCATAAACCCAACTGAAGTTTTTCTCATGGTGGTATGTTGTTAACCTACTGGCACGCCAGTGGGCTTGGCTTTGTTTAACAGCCTGGCATTCTACAAAAAAAAAAAAAAAAAGATAAATCAGGCCTTTAATTTAGATGGTAACTTCATTCCTTCAAGTTTCAATATTTTCATCCAAGGCATTTAGAATGTACCCATTATTTTTGCAGATCACATCATCAGATAGTATTAACAACAATACTACCTAATTGGCTTTTATTTTGGCTAAAGCTTATTTCTCTAGTCCTAATTATTATAATAAAAAATAATATGTGTTGATTGTTACACAAGAAAATAATTAAAGAACTTTATTACTACACTGGAGTTTTGTTCCTGCTAAGGTATGAAATTACTTATTCTGACACAAGTTTGTGAAGCTGGAGTCCAATGTTGTCCCAATTAAACTAAACCCACCATAACTTCAGTGGGGCAGTATGGGGATACACAAAACAGAAAGTCAGACAGATTTAATTGACATAGCTAGCTTGAATAACCAGAATTCCATGGCAGGAACAAACAGAACTTTGAAGATTACAGAAGATGGGAATAAACCTGCTTACACGAAACAAGAGATTCAATCAACTTTCTGCAAGCAAAAAATGTTGTAAAATGTATGAGCTGTCTGTGTAATTTGTAACCTGACTGTTGTAGTAGAAAATTATTAATCATCCTAAAATGGTATATAAGCTTTGGGAAAATCTGAGTAAAATCGAATTCTGATCACCGAATCAGTCTTCCCGTCTCTCTATCAATTGTCAATAGAGCAGTGTTGGCATGTGACAAGCTTTCCTCCTCTGTGAGCAAACATGGAGCAATATTTCTCCAGACCCAAAGTCTGTATTTCACTCCATACAGATTTGGTTTCTGTGTATCAAGCCTGTAGTGAAAATTGACAAGTTTTGTGCTAGATCTGAACCACAGGTCTCAGATTAGACTGGATTTCTGTTTCTCATAGAAGTATATTGTATCCCCATAACAATATAAAAATTCTTGGCAGGTTAATGAAAAAAAACCAACACAATGTGCATGAACACCTCTCTAAACTTGTCCTGGGAGATGATCTGGTAGCTAAGAGCAAGCACACGACACGAAAAGATTACCATCAGTATACCAACACAGCTGGCATGATTTCTTTGAGAAAATACCATGCCCTTCATGGCACAAATGCAAACAGGCTCCCAACGTTAAATCATTGTATTTCCAAAATTTAACTTAAAAGATTCCAAAGAGAACAGCAACAGAAAAATTAGGGCAACAGTTCTACACAAGGTGTGGAAAGAAAGTATGACTATCTTGGAAAGAATCCTTTTCTTCAATAACTGTCTGTCCCATCAGAAGAAGGCTAGCACGAAACTTCTTGAAGCTTGTTTTGTCTGGGAAAGGATAATTGTACTCCATAGTCTGATTATGGTTTCAAATTAATTTTCATGTGTTTATTGCTCCCTAAGCAAATACGTTTACAGGAATTAAGAAAACCACATACAGAATCTATAAATTTGAATTTTTCCAAGAATAAAAGGGTTGTTTGCTATGTCCACTTAATTATTGAAATGTAATAAACATAGGCAGGTGGGGAGGAAGTCAAAGTGAATAAAATAAAGCCAGGTTTCCATTTCATTATGTTGGGCAAATTCCATGACTAATTATTCTTTGCTTCTGTGCAGAATGTAGCTTTGATTTTCTCTAAAATCTGCTGAGGTGCTGCGGAAAATTTATTTCAAAATGCATTCAGACTTGCTCATGGGAATGCGGAATGGCACGCATTAAACTTGGTTTGGAAGCACACATAAATGAGTCTCTAAGCTTATATTTTCTCAACTGCCTTAAGACTGAACAGAAATTGGAAGTGAGGTAGACCCACCTCTTGGCAGGCTCCAGTTAAATTGTGCTAGTTATTGTCATGTCTGAATGTGGTCAGATATGCAGAGACCTTTGGCACACTTGGCTGATTATATTGCAGAAGAACAGAATCACAGAATATGCTGAGTTGGAAGGGACCCACAAGGATAACTGAGTCAAATTCCTGGCCCAGAACAGCGCCATCTCCAAGAGTCACACCATGTGCCTGAGAGTGCTGCCCGAACACTTCTTGAACTCTGTCAGGTTGGTGCTATGACCACTTCCCTGGGGAGCCTGCTCCAGTGCCCAAACACCTCTGGGTGAAGAAACACATCCTAATATGCAACCTAAATCTCCCCCGACACAGCTTCAGGCCATTTCCTCCAACCCTGTGATTGGCCACCAAAGAGAAATGATCAGTGTCTGCCTCTCCTTTTCCCCTCACAAGGAAGCTGTAACTGCAGTGAGGTCTCCACTCAGTCTCCTCTTCTCTAGGCTGAACAGACCAAGTGATCTCAGTCACTCCTCATACCATTTCCCCTCCAGGCCCTTCAGTCATTCTCCTGACCCTCACTGGGACACTCTCTAACAGATTAATATTTTTCTTATATTGTTTTGCCCAACACTGCCTCCAGTACTCGAGGTGATGCCACCCCAGCTCAGAGCAGAGCAGGACAATCCCCTCCCTTGCTGGGCTGGCCGTGCTGTCCCTGATGCCCCCCAGGACAGGGTTGGCCCTCCTGGCTGCCAGGGCACTGGTGGCTCATGTTCAACTTGGCATCGACCAGGACCCCCAGGTCCTTTCCATGGCACTTCTCTCCAGCATCTCGTTCCTCAGGTCTGTCCTACATCCAGGGCTGCCCCATTCCAGATGCAGAGTCTGGCACCTTCCCTTCTTGAACTTCACTGATGATCATTCACCTTTCTGATTTGTCAAGGTCTCTCTGAAGGGCACCCACTCCTTTGAGAGAATTAATAGTTCCAAAATCATAAGAACAGCACCCTGCCAGTAATGCACATCCACCATTTCCATATTAGGGGATGCTGAGCCATGCCATCAAATTTTGTTTGACATCTGGCCAGACCCACCTAACACAGATAAAAAGCTATGAACTAAAAACTCTTTTTTCTTTTCCTCTGGGTCAAGCTTGTTGCCCTTTTCCTACCCTTAAACCTTCCTATCCAGCTTTGTGGGATAAGGTTTTCTTAGTGTTCAGTGAGGGAATGAAGCTTGGAAAAGGAGAGTAAAAAGCATGATTTATTAGTAGCAAGAAAGCTGTAATTTTGCAACTAAAGCACTAAAGAGGGTTTGCTCCAAAGTAATACAAGATACTCAGCTTTGGAGCCCAAATTGACGTTTCTTTGTCTGGGTAATAAATCTCATGCCATGAATTGACTTGAAATTCCTAATTCTGTCTGGCCTTCTTTCCATCTTAAGCAACTATTTTCTCAGGTAGTCCTTACTGAAGGGACAAGCATAAAGTGCAAGCATTGTCATTTAATGTATTAATAGCTATGGAGAGGCTTCTCTTCACTGGAACAAGCATGTTGTTAGAAAGAATATCAGGCATATCCTTACCAGTTATAGAGGGTTGACATTTCTTTTTCACAAATTAAATTAAATGCAATAGAATGATCAGATATTCCAATTAAGCCTAAGGTAAGTTTAACTGAATAGCTGAGTTCTGCTCTCTTCCAGAGAGTAGAAGACAATTGGTCATTTCAGGTGAAAATTTTCTCACATCACTAGTTCAGTACCTTTTAACCAAAACCGTAGTGGCATTGGGTGAATACTTCTTAGAGCATATTCCCTTCACTCTGGTGTGACAGACTCCTTGTAAAGCTACTAGGAAAGGCAACTGTGGCAGCAATCTTCTGGAAATGCTGGTATAGTCTAAATGTTCCCTAATTTTTCAGGTCTGTGGGATGGTAGGAAAACAGTAATTTCCACTAGGTTAGCAAGATGTAAGAATAGATTGTTATCTAGAAATGTTTACAGATTAACATAAAACCAGATGTAAACATGGAAGCTGCTTGCGAGGTGCTGCAGCTGAAGCACAAAAATGCTACATCCAGCCAACTCCCTGATGAGTTCACTTTATAATAAACACAAGCAGGATTAGAAACCAGATCTCACTCCCACTGAAACCAGTGAACATTGTCACTACTGAGCCAGGTGAACAGCACAAGAACAAGGCACTTAGAACACAAGCTGAAACTCAGTTCTCTACTGGGACAGGTGGAAGTTGCATTTAAGTCCTCATTAAACCCTTATGGATTCTCATGAGATCAAAGTTATTCATTTACCACCTGTCAGTCCTGAAATCATTAAGCCTCAGATAGACCAGTCATTCTGACTTTCGCGGGTGTAACACAGCACAAATTTGTAGATGTGAACAAGGCTTGGCTCCATGAAATTTAGGGAATTTAAGCATTTTATGCTCCTGATGTAATTATTCACAGTGTTCTTCACAGCTTCACAATAAAGTCTTGTGCCATGGCTCCACTGCTGCCATGGGAAGGGAATGGGATAGTCCATCAAATGGCTGGATATAAGGCTTTTGCCTCAGGTTATGTATTTAGAAAGTGTACATCTTGCACCCACTCATATCTGGAGTTTTAACACTGAAGAAACCATTTTAGTGATAGTTTCTGTATTTTAATTGTAAGAAAGAGAAACATGAAAGCTCCAAAACAACTTCGTAATGAATTTGCAGATAGTGCATTGAACAAAACCAGGAATGCACATTTTACTAAGCTAAGCTCATCATTGTATGTTAGATAATGGGGAATGAAAAGAGAAAAACAGACAAGAAACTGTTTGATTTTTCTTTTTAAATTTTTAGTTGAAAATTATATTTCAACTAAATTATGTAATTGTAGGTTAATATAGGTTAGGAAAAAATATGTAGACACTTTATCAGTATGTGATTGTGCCTAGCCAAAGACCAATAATAAAGCTTTTCTTTAGAACAACATATTCTTCCAGCAGAGTTTCTAAGTAATCATTACAAGCATGTCTGTGATTCTGATGTTTTAAAATAATAAGATCCTAGGCATTTTGAACACAGACTCAATTTTGAAAACCTCTTCTGTTACTGTCCCCTTACAGCACTAACAGCAAGCTTGGATATAATGCACAAGCCAGTTCTCATTTATTATCCGTGTTTGAGAAATTGTGTTTAATATTAATATATGAAACAATAATCTAAACCACAACAGGCTTCTGGTTTCATTTTACACAATAAAAATCATTTTTAAGCTAGTGATAGTATATTTTATAGACACTGGCACAGCAGCAGGGGGACAGATGCTCCATCTGGAGGAAAGCTTTGAAAGATGCTATTATAAGCATTCTCTGGCTAGCTCAGCTTCGATATTTTGCTATAAAATCCATCAGTGAATGTGAGTTATACTTTGGGACAAAGATTTAATATTTATGATTTCAGGCACCACAAGAGGAGGTCTGATTTTTTTAGAGAGTACTCAATGATACCTTCTGTAGAAATGGTTAAGCATCAGAACATGTTTTTGGATAGTTGTTTTAAAGTATCTAAGTCTGAAAGCTTTTGTTCCTTCCTATGAATTGTTATTCAGGACTTTTAAGCAAGTGTGATGTGTTTATGTGTGTTTCTAAAAAAAATTTTGAATTCCTCAGACAATTTCAGAACAAGGAGCGAGGATCTTCAAGATATTGTTTCCACATCTCTTGTATCTTATTAGATAACAGTGAATTCAGTCACACATGCCAAACCATCAGAAATCAATCCCTATGAAGTGCTTACAGAAATATTATTTTTTTTTTGTAAGGATCTTACCAGTACGTGGTTCTATGTCCACACATATAATTAGCTTCATGAGACTTGTCTAAACTTCTTCATTGAATGTCAGGACCTCTTTGCATTCCTAGGAAATGCCTAAACAAGTTAATGTAAGATGTGGGCCGAGATTCCCAGGTAGACACACATGGGTGAGCCCACATGTAGGCTCTCAACTGAATCTGCAAGCCCTTCCCAAGAGTGTCTCACTTGGAAAGCACTTCAACAAATTTCTGTTTGGTTTGCTGAGTTGCAGGGATGGGTGGCTCTCAGCAGGGTGAAGGGGACGTTTGCCTGCTTATGGACAGGGAGCAGGGCAACAAACAAAGTTTCTTTGGCCAGCTCAATCCCTGTCAGACAGCACTCCCTCAATCCCTCAAAGCTTTCACCCCAACACTGTTACATCTCATTGCACTAAGGCAGATAAGAAGAAAACCCAAGATTCACAGAGTCAGTCAAAACAAGAATGGCTAGTATGTTTTTTCCTCCATTTTTAGCTCTCAACTAACAAGAATTAAAAATTGCCATTGGGCTTTGGTAACAACTGAACAGCACAATGTTTGCAATCTTTTAATTTTTTTATTTAGTTTAAAGAGAGGATGGAACAAACTTGAAATCTAAAGTAGCATGCCTGAAACTAAATATTGGAGCCATAATTTCCTCCTATAAAACAAACAAAAAAGTAAGTTTTAAAGATCCAAATTCTACAAGCTAATCTGTGGTGGTGCATTTTACCTTTTCCGGGTTTATTGATTATTGTTAAGTTCTGTTAAATGGTTTGTTCTGTGTACCCCTTCCCCATACCTCACCTTTGGTCTGTCATTTGTCAATCATTAGTTACCACCCCTGGGGCTCTGTCAGTCACTCCAAAACCCCTCCATTGTTCTGGAAAATTCAGAGGGGCTTGTCGAGTGATTGGCTGGGTGCCAGCCTTCCCCCTACCATTGGACCCCAGTTTCACCCACCTCTGTGACCCACCCCTCTTTAAAAAGCAGAGTCAGGGGGCTGCCAGGGGGCTCTGCTGAGGATTTCCACCGAGTCAGACCTTTGGTCCTGTTGTTCCCCACCAAGGAACAATAAAGCCTTAAGGTTGGACCCCTTGGCCAGAGTCACTCTCTCTGTACCTCACCATAGCCATCTCCAGAGCTGTCTTTGGGCCACAAGAACCCACAGGAATCACTGAAATGGCGCAGCCATAGACGGATTCCTGCCAATATCACTGCTGCCAGGGTAGCTGGGCTTTTGGAAAAAGGCAACGCTGATACTAATCTCACCTCTAAATAAACCTTAAGTTGAACAATTCTTTTAAATGAGTTGCATTAAGGGTATTTTAAATTACTTCCTTTGTATTGCACAAGCTGTGAAAGCCAAGAACCACATAATCCAGAGTCTGACATCCTGTCATAGGGATCAATCAAAATAAACCCTTGCTCAGTCACTACTTCTCCAGGCTCAGAATGCTCTCTGAGTTGGGAATATTTTCAGGGACACACCGACTATGATTTAAGAAATTAAATTCTATCCCCACAGAAGCACACAGAAAGCCTTCCCTGGATCCTGCCTGTATAATTACCACCTAAACATTTGGCTAGGATAAAACTTCAGCAAATATGAAGAAGGAATTCTTTATTTCATTACATGTCACCAGAGATAGACTCAAAAGGACAAACAAACACACTGTAATTGAGACAATCAGCAATGCTGCTACAGAACCAAAACACAAACCTGTAGTGTCAGTTAATTTGGAAACTGGGAGAAATCAGATTTTCCAACAGACCTCATGGCAGAACTGATTTTTTTTCCAAGGTGCAAGAACAAGTATTAGCAGATGAAAATGAGTGGTAGTGGATTCATGTCTAGTATTATCAATACTATCAGAATTCTTTCTACAGATAGTCTCAGATTGTGAACTGTATTTGTATTTGTTGATGGTCCATGGACTATTTCTAAGAAATCCACAAAATATTGTGAAGAAATATCTACTGATAGTACCTTGTATTGACTCAACAAGAGAGAGTAACTCATTTGAAAAGAAATTAGATTTACAAATTGAAAAAGGTTAGAAACTGCTATTACAAGAGTCTGCTATGCTGTTCCTTGCATTGGCAAATGCATAGAAGAGTTGGCACCTGACATAAGCTGAGAAAAATAGAAGAGAAATTGGTGTTCATCTAACAATAACATTTCAAAAATACTCACATTAAAGGATTATGAAAAAATAATATTTGTCCTGAAAATTTTACAACAAAATTGGACTTCATTCACCATCTTTTTTACGAAGAAGGGTACTGCCTGAATTCATATTTGGCTACCAATCTGATGAACATACGGAATTGCTAAAAGGTCACAGGTGTGTAACATGCTTTGACACCTGATGACACCAGGATTTTAGACTCCAATCTGGTGAATGCCCTGTGTAGTGTTCAAAGTGTTGGAGTAAACTATACTTTGTCCTATTTTTGGTGACCCTCATGGCCATGATAGGTGGGAGTATCTACATTTTTTGGAAATACAGATTATAGCATTATCTTAGGAGAACAATAGATTAACACTGAGGGTTTCAGTACATTTCCCAAAGCAATAGAATTGGCAGGTGTATCTTCTAAACCTGCAAAGAAAAGAGATTTTCACTGCAGTGTGTCTGCTTCTCTTTTTACATGTGTTCACTACACTCATAATCTTGTTTGAGATAATTTCTAGTGTTTTGCATAGTATCTCAGGTTTCATTCCAGTTCATGGCCTGGAAAGTTACTGAGAACTTCCTGCTATATATCTTGTATTTCAATTGTCACCAGACCACAAAAGGAAAATATAACCAAACATGACTCTTCCATGTGATGTATGTGCTTGTCAGGCAGGCAAACAAAATGTGCTTCAAGTCAGTTGAGACTTTAGTTAATGATCCATTTTTCTTTTCTGCTGGGATTTTTTTCTGTCTTCTGGTGGCCAACAATCTTTGTTGAACCTCACCAGAACTTCTGCACAGGACTGTTCACCACAAACGTCACCACCACTCTATGCAGTTAAAAAAGATTTACAGTAAGTAAAGTCTCTCTCCTTTCGCTGAGAATTTATAGAGGTTTCTGTTTTCAGAGTAACCAACTAAATTAAACCTGAAAACCATTCTAAAATAACATATATTAACATTTTTCCTCTTCAGAATCAATGCCCAAGGCTTTCTAGAACATGTGCAACTCAGTTTGTGATGCAAACTGCAGATTTGCCATGCTGCAGGAAACAGATGTGTGTATAGCCTGCACTGCCAACCTTGTTCTGTTACTGGAAGCAGGTTCTCAGAAGACTTGTACAAGGATGGTGAAATTCAACTAGGATATAAACACTGCATATAACTTCAGTGACTCCATGCAGCAGGACAGATTTTTTTCGCTATTAGAAACAATGCACATAAACCTAATTTCTTGACTGGCTGCTAAATTTTAGATTATGCACTTGCTCCTAACTCAGCTTTCTTTATATCCCTCACATAATCTGCTGACTTTTCAGAAAATATAGTTCAACTTTTTTTTTGTCCTGATGATGGCCTAAACCATTACATCAGTACAGATGACTGTATTACACATTAGCTACTTTGATCCTAGCTTTACCCAAGAGAAAAAAATAAAATTCAACTTAAAAAAATGTATCTGGTCTATAAAAGCAGCATTGCCATGTTCTTGAAATCCCTATCTTGGATTCACATACATCTCTTTACTCAGAAATTCAGCTAATTAGCACAGACATGTTCCTTTGCATCTGGGGCTAACCATGCCTTTGTCTGAGATCTTAGTGTGAATTAAATTCAAACTAACTGTTGCCCTAACTTACTGCTGGAAAACAATTATTTCTCCTCCCTGCTCATGGAAGACAGTCCTTGAGCACTTCTGCAATCCAGACGAGGTTCCATCTGTTTCATCTGTTTATTCACGCCTGTACTTATTAAGCCTGATGGAAAGGCTGCTCTGAGCCAGGGACTGTTTGTAGGGATGGCTCATGCTGGGGCTTGTCTAAAGAGCCTGTGCCTGATCCCACAAAGCCGTGATCTGAAGCAATGATGCTGGAGCCCTGCTTTGAAAAGGACCCAAGCACCACATTTAAACTGGCAACTAACCAGATGTGCATGCAGCCCATCTAGCAGCACCCTCCAGACAGGTTTTTAAGGCAAAGAGCATAAGAAACACCAGAGTGAACCGAGTATCACAGCATAATACCCTCACCACACTTCAGCCTGAGGTGGAAGGGGAAAGGGCAGCAGCACTTTGTAAGCAGTTAGCTCACAGCCTGCACTCACTTACTGCAGTCCCTGGTTCCAGGGAACTTTTGCTCTCTTACTCCAGGGCACCTTAACTCCCACCTGTGAGAGCACTGAACGTTGACTCTCATAGGAACAAGATGTGATAAAGTGATGCTTCCACACTCTCAAATCTGGCTGACTTTTTAAATCCACACTGTTCTCATTAGAGTCCCAGGCTCTGGTCTTAAACACTACTTTAATGTTCCCAGGGAACCAGAGCACAGCTGGTCTGCACAGTGTTTTAGGGAAAGGTAGGGAACTTCATATGGGAACAGAAATCTGCCTGCATGTAAGATTGTCTGAATAAACACAGGTTCTGCTGTTAACCACAACACTGAGTGTTCCTTGGAGGCAATTCACAAAGGCTACTAGACAGGGGGCATTTTATTTACATGCAGAAACATCTGTAGCAAATGTATCCTACTTCACTATCTATTAAATGTGTTCTTCAAAAACTGAGTTGAAAATTCACTAAAAGACAAATTTACAAATAGTTGAAAAAGGCGTTTTACAAGTTTCCAAATGTAGTTTTGCTTTGCACTTTCACCTCAATCATTTGTATTCCATTCCCACTATCTTTGAAACAAAGGCTGTTAGCCACACAAAATTTTCTCATGGTTTTGTGATAGACTACAAACATAGAGGATTTAGGACAAAACCAGTGAACTTCTTTATAAATATAAGGGAGACACTCAAACAATGGGAAACTGCTCTGTAAAATCCTGTAGAGTGATGAAATCATGTAGTAGACCAGCATAAACTGAATTTTGTTTATAGAAATGTGTGTAAAAGATGATAAACATTAATACAATTTAAATACAAATAATTCTTTGACAGAATTTAATTTTTGTCCTCCTAAAATAATTATTTTCTTTGTTTTCATTGTTATTTAAAAGTACTGATTACTGATGAAAGATAATGATAATGCATGAAGAGCAAAATATGAAAATACCATCAGCAATGCATTGTCACCAATATATAGATGTTACTTCTCTCTCAAATGTGTTTTCTATTGTCCAGAAGAAGACTGGCAACACAATTTAACAGACAGGAATTGGTAGAATTGTGGTCTTTCAAAGTGTGAAAGACTGTTTCAAGCCCCTAAGAAAAGAGAAAAACATGATAAAATAATAAAATAAAAGATATACTAACAGTTGTAATTGACCAAAACTGCTGAAGTACCCATTACTGACTTCCCCACAACAAGGCCTATACACCAACAATACAAACTAAAGCAAAACTTAAAAGGGAAAATGTATTTGAAACTTACCACTTCATTTCTATGGCCCAGGTTATAATAAACAATTTCTTAAGCAGAATCCATTAAATTGATGCTGAAAATTTTAAGGAAAAAAGGGAGACCAGGTATATGATGATTGAGTCTGAATGTGGCAGTATTCATATTCGTTTATACATTTAGCTTCTAGTTTAAAGCAATGCTCAATGTTTGTTACTAAGCAGCCATGATATTGGGGCCATCTCTTTTCAGAAATGTCTGTCTCATTGTGGTGCCTTTCTCACTGTGAAGAGGACATTCAGCCCTGGGAAGCTGCACCTCATAGATTTCAGAAGAGAATGAAACTTTCTACTTTAAAAAGTTAAAATGGAGCAGAGTTTAAAACAATCTTTCTGTCACTGTCCATCCCCCCTCCCTCCAACCTGTGACCACTGCAAGCAAACATCAAATCTGTGCCAGTTGTCATTGTCTTCCCTTTTTCTATTGTACTGCCTGGTTTAAGATGAAAGCTTTCCAGGCAAAATCTGATATGGACTGGCTGTGCTGCCTACTGCCAGGACTTAGATTCTGAACAGTTCAAAGTCCCTGGGTTTTAAGTGGTGCAACAGATGCTGGTTGTAAGACAGGATATCTGGCCACTCTCATTGCAGCCTCCTCCTCTTCATCTGGTCCATCTCTCCCATTCCCTTCCAGGATACACACGGGTATGTAGATGGCTCTTCAAGCTGCACCCAGGTGAAGCCCCTTCCCAACCTCTCCCTAGAGCCATCCCAGCCTATGTCAATTTGCTATTTGCATTAGGACAGCATGTTCCTATACCTTCTCCGCTGCACTGCTGAAAATCCAAAGTGTGAGACATTACTTGCCATTAGGTATTTCCTAAGTAATTTTCCAAATGACTGTTCAAAGCTAATGAAGTCAAACTCCTTGTCATCAGGTCATGGAAACATTTGGTACTTTGAAAATAGTTCTGATCTGAACAGGGGATATTTTCTCTGGGCTCCAAAATCTTCTTGAGCATCTTTCTTGCAGTCTGTTTCTCTGCCTTTTTCTCTCTTGCAGAGATACAAACCTTTAAAGAGAAAAGACTTTGAGAAGAATTTAAATAATTAGGTTTTAGCCACCCCAAGAGTGAACATAAAAGAAACCACAAAAGAAAAAAAAAAATAGACAATGAGAATTAAGCACTGTTGTAATCCTTTGTCATCTATGTGTTGATTAAAGAAAATGTTAAACTGTAGGGTATCAGCAAAGCCTGCAGAAGATTTGTTGGTGAAATGAATGAAAGAAAAAACTAAAAAAACATAGCTAATTAAATTTTGCTCGCATCTTTACTGAATAAGAAATACAAAAGGAAATTTATCTTTGTTGTGGTTCTGATTTCCTCATCCTGCTCAAGTCTGCTCTTAGTTTAGAAATATGCTGGTTTCTTCTTTCACATTTTCATTAAATGTTGCTCAGACTTCCTGGATCTAAAGGAAGCCTTTGGATTGGCCATGAAAACAAATATCTTTTGGAACAAAGCATTGGAGTGACTGGGATACCAAAGACCAAATTCAGACCTTATGCATGGATAGGGAAACATCCAAAGGCAGGATAAGCCTCTTGTACCAGTCAGAAAGGGATGCTGTGTGGGAGAGATGTTGTGCCCAGAAAATCGAAATTTGCAGTCTCCTTTCCACCTGTGTCCCTTCTTATTCTCCCTGCCCTCCCCCCAGGCTCTCAGATTTTCCTCCTCATGGGAGCCTAATTAGCTGTTCTACTTCTATCTTTAGCATTTGTATCCTTGCTTTGTTTCCATTCATCCCCGTTTAAGCTCTCCTCCCATTTCTACCTGCTCTGTCTCCTTCCTTACATGTTCTGTCTCTTTGTCTGCTCTTCCTTCATTTCCACATGTGGATTCAGCACAGTTCTGGCCACCTTCCTCAGTTCCTCAGGGTACCTCCATGATCCTATTTTGATTTTTCTCTTCTCTCTCTTCTTGCGCTAAATTTTTTCTTCTTCTTCTTTTTTTTTTTAATTAGCCTTTTTTTAAACTGCATGTCTTTTTTTTTTTTTTTTCCCTCAACTACTTCAGCTAGCACCTCTTCCTTTGTATATTTTGTGTTGCAAAATATTTCTTGAAACCTCTGTAAGGCAGCAGTGATACAATTCAGGTTCCTGGGATAACAGCAAGCTAGAGAAAACCCTTCCTTCTACAATGCTGAGCATCCATTATAAAGAACTATGCTCCAGGCTGAGAAGAAGAGCTCCTTTCTGCAGAGCACTAAAGAATTGGTGTGTGCAGACACTGCTCCATCATATGGTGCTGAGCAGAAAGAGGAATTAACTGGTGGGAGTTGACTGAGCACATGCATCTATCGAGGAGGCAGAGTATTTCTCAGATGCCCTGTAGCTGTGACTCACACTGACTCCCACAAAGTTGAAACATGATGTTCTCCCAGTCTGAGCATGGATTTGATGGATTAAGAAGCAGGAAGTTAGGGTTTGTCACTGATGATACAGGGCAGGAGTTTTCAGTTGATCACACCAAACCAGGGTAAAAACAATCTGAGCTATGGAGTAATATCCTGTACTTTGCAGTATCTGTCACCATGTTTATTCTTGTGTTCTTTGTTCCGGGTCTTGGTCCCACTGGGAACTTGCAGCCTGGGGGGTCTCAGAGGAATGTACCCAAGCTGTGGATTCAGGAATACTAACTGGGAAGCCACAATCCAACAGAGCTAGAGGTACTCCTTGGGTAGTGGTCAAAATAGATTTTGGTTCAGACTAGCCTTTGAGTGAAATGACTGCTAAAAGTAGAGATATGCTAGAATATTTTAGGTTTTGAGTATGCTTGCCATCAGCCCCACGGCAGGTTTATTTTGCAAGCTGTAATAATGCCCCTTGTATTTCTGCATATAATTCACACTGCTTCAATTGTTTTGCATAGATAGAAACTAGTATAAATACCCTTACCCACATTGAAGTTTTCTTCACATTTCATAGGCATTCAGTGACAAATCCAACAATTCATCAAGCCCCAGCCTCATTTTTCTTTGCATCACACAGGGATGATAAGGTACTCAAAAACTCGGATGAAGCAGAAGCAGAAAAACTGTTTGGAAACCTTCTTTCAAACTTCTTTGAATTCTTTCAAACAAATATGATTTTTTTTTTTTAAGTTGGTGGAAGAGCAAGAATGCTGCTACCTCTTACAATATTCAATTTTGTGACAAAATAGGTGTCCAAATGCCACTTTTCTATGTTGACATTTCATGCTTGTTAGTTAAAGGAAAAGAAGATCCAAAAATAAAATTACCACTAAGTCAAAAAAATACTTTTAAAAGTGTTCATTTCATAGTAAACCTCAATCACATTAAATCAGTCAGTCATGGTTAAGTGAAACAATATTTCTCACTGGAAGCTTCTTCACTG
>VWYP01015228.1:189511-238594 GCA_013400435.1 Pycnonotus jocosus
TTTTTTTTTTTTTTTTTTTCCCCTAACTGACTGCTTAGAACAAATACAGACAACTTCATGGATTCACTTCATATACTGAGTGGGCTTTATAAATCTTTATTAACTGTTATGAGTGGCTCAATAAAAAATTGCAGCTGTCCACCTACAATCCCATAGACTGTGCTGATCTTTTATGAATTGTTTTCTCCATAAAGTACCCATTCAGCTCAGAATGGATCCACGCCTGTGCAAAGAAGGATTCTGTATCTGATATGAAGCAAGAAATGCCATGCATTGAATTAAGTAAAGAGACTGTCTAGGGAAAGGATGACTCAGATGACCATATTTTATGTACATGATTGTTCATATGCACAGAATGGACTCTCAGTTTATTATCTTACCTTCCAAAAAAGCTTTGTGTACCATCGGTGACATGAATAGGAGGACAAAAAAGGGAAGGTGGATGTAGTAGAGGCAAAATACTGCATATATTTCTATCACTAACTTAGATAAAAATAGACACCTCTCCCTGTTATCCCCCTCATTGGATGTTCTACAGAAATGTGTTGTTCTCAATGCTTTCCACATGAGCTTTTGTTTAAGAAAAAAATAACATGTATTATTGATGCTTTTTAAACAAAGGGCATGTTTTCACTTATGAAACTTGAACTGAAACAATTAAATTGGACAAACAGTACAGTTTGTATCAATAATTTACTGCAATCTTTCTAATGTTTCAGACATCAATAAACTTAGTTAGTTCCTATTTAATGTCAAAGTAATTGCTCCAAAATTACATCAACTTGCCATCCCAAAGGAAATAAAAGCAATAAACCTTTCACTTTTGGCACTAAGGACTCTTACTTAGAAACATTAGTTTCTATAACTTAGCTATATAATACACCAGTGTAAATACTTAAAAAGGATAGCAATATTATCTTTGCCAGCAAAGATTTCTTAACCTCCATTAATCCATCTTTTATTACTATTGTGAAAAGAAAGTATTAATTACATCTATCAAATCTTGGTAACACTTAAAATATCTTTAATGAATCAATCTCTATTTTTATTTTCCTTCCAGCTTTCTAGGAATACCTGTTTTCTCCATTGGCTTGTGGTACTTACGAAAGGCAAACGCGTGGTCTAAATAAAAAAGTACAGTGTATTTATTTATATGTAGTGATTATTAAAGTTTCTCTGTTTCAGTCTTTCAATATCTGAAATTACATTAGCAAGAAAAATTTTCATTTGGAGCACTCATCATGGCCCCAATTCTACAAAATGAGCACCTGAAAGCTAGGTATTTTGTTAGACTGGGAGAATACTGACAATTAAGTGGTTTTGGTAAAAATTAAACTATGAAATTGGCCTGAATGTAGGAAGAGGAACAAAATGAGAAAGTTTTCCAAAGTGTTGACAAAATACAGAGCATTTCTCACTATGTGGCCTGTTGACTAATGGACATTGCAACAGGCTGGACAAGCCACTGAATACATACACATTTTTCAAACTTTATAGTCTTCTTTTTACACCCTTGTAAAAGCTCTAAACAAGTACATTCAGCAATAGCTGGAAGTAGAACAAATATTGGTCAATGAGAAACAGAATATAAGTTGTGTTTTCAGTAACAGGAATTGTTGCACATGGAGTAGGATAAAAAGCTAGAATTAATTAATTACTGTTTAAATAATAAACACTGTTGTGTGAGCCTAAGGGCCTATCCACACGGATTCCTTTTTGGTATCAAGGCTGTTCCTAGTTACAAATAGAACATTTATCTCAGTTTATATATCCTGTGGACATATGTGAGATACAGGAAGCCAAAGTGAATTTAGCAAGCTTGCAAGTATGATTCCATTAGGGATCTGGACTCTACCTGGCAGCATGAGAAGTCAGTACTACTTATATTCAAGTGGTGTAATCGCTGGTAATTGACATAAATCATAAAGATGATGACACAGAAATGAGGAAAGAGGAAATACGTCATGTTTCAGCCACTGTAGAGTTATTAAATGGCTCTGTGTTGTAGAAGTCTTTGGCTACCTAAAAACGCCTTTAGCATTTACTTGCACTTCGATCACTGTTTAAGGCTACTCATTATATAATCACATTGCTAGTCCAAACCTGCCTCCCCACACAACCTCAGTTTAAATGGGGTGCATTTTCCAACCATGGACATGGCAAAATGCTGGTAGCCTACGTTTTATTGTCTCCAAAGGCCATAGTGATGGAATTAAATGCTTCTTACAAAATGCTGGTAATCTACCACTCTGTGACCACCTAACCAGGCATTGGGAATTCCGAGGGTTTGCGTCTCTCTCCTCACGGTTTCCAGCCAGGCTGAAAGCTGCCCTGACATTCACACTCACATGGAGGGGAAAAGGTGTCCTCTCCAACTATGCTAAATTGCACTTTGCTGAGAAGCAGCAAGAGACCAGGTTGAATCTATATAGAGAATTTGAGGAAGCAATGGTATGACTAAGACCTGAATGATCTTAGAAGAGAATTCAATAAAGGCAAGGGAAGAAGATGGACACAAGGTGAGGTCATGAGGTCTCTTGTAAACTCAAAGCAGTGGTGAAGTCACCATTGTGTGTATCTGCTTCCAAACAGATCTCTCTGTGTTGCAAAAGAAAAGTCATCACCACAGTTTGATAACATAATAATCTTTAATCTATAAAGAAGATTAATTTCAAAGTTTAACATTATAAAAGAATAACAGATACTTTTTAAAACAAAAATACAAGATAACACACAGTTGCCTTGGTTTCTCCTGTTGCCAGAGCTTAGAGTACACAATTTCTGGAATACTATTCCATTGCATAGAGTGTTTCCTATCACTTCAGAATATGTTGGAATCTAAATGACACCTCTTCATTCACAAAAAGCTTTTCCAGGTACAAGCTCAAGCAGGGTGTTATTATGATAGCTGGTCACATGTCAGATCCTACACATTATTTAAACAAACCATAGTGAAATCACTGCTTGCTGCTACATTCCTGCCTTCTCATGTCAGCTCCAAGATGCCAGAAGTCCTTCTACCACTGCATCGATCAACCCAGCTGCTTGTAACTCACAGCTGTTCAAGAGCAGAACTTTTTTCATTTGGGTCTCCTGCTTTAGATTCACATTCCCTTAGACACACATATGAAAAAAAGCATTGGGGGAGAAAAATGATGGAGAAAGTATGAAAACTTTTGAGAAATTTCTTCAGTCAGCAAAGAAAAAGTTTCAGGCTGGGGCAATTTGAGTAGCCTCTCCTGTAGTAGGCCCCCAGGCAAGCCAAAAGGTTGATAAGGGCAGCCAGGGGTAGGGGGAAAAGGCTTGTCCTACCCTACCCTGTCATGATAGTAAGATTCACAATTCTGACCCATACAAACTCTGCTCCAGCTTTGCGCTGAGCATGGAAACATGCTTTTAGGCCCAGGATGAACCAGATTGGAGTGACATTACAATCCACCTTATGCCTTTTTGATTTCCTGGGTTAATCACCCAAGTGAAAGCAAACAGGAGAAAAGTCCTACCAAAGCTTATAAAGAAAGGCACTTCAAAAATTGATAAAAGGATACATTGTTCTATAAGCATCCCAAGTAGAATAACTGTTTTTTGAATCCATTAGTGGTTGTATTCTCATTGTATGATCTTTGGAAAGGCTAATAATTACAAAAAAAAAACCAAACCCAAAATGAAATAAAATATTGCCACCAGTGAAAAATCTGTTCAGTAAAAAACTGCAAAACCAAGTAAACAGCAATTTACACAATTCTCTCAGTCCTGCAAGCCTGAAACATTCAACACTGCTTGGACAAAATTGAGAATACAGTAGATTTTTCAGCATAACTCTACTTAAGTGACAGTATTAAGAAAAATAAGGCATACTATTGAAACAAAAAATTACACAGAATCAGGTTTCTATGCTACTGTTTGCCAAAAAGTTATTTTTTAAAAAAATGGTTTAAATGCAAACTTTTACATCTCCAACATGTTTTACATATTTCAGACAACAAAAGAATACACATACATTGTATGTGATAATTTTTCAAAACTAGCCATTACTTTTTCACAGATTAAAAAAAAAGTCTGTTTAAATATTTCATTTCTACAAAGTGAATTTACATTTTTAAGTACAAAGTGCAAATACTACAGTTGTTTTTATTGCCTTTTGGTGAGGAAATCTCCCACATGTCAAAGAGATCTGCCTTGGATTAGTAAGGTGTTCACCCTTGCTTCTTCGAAACCTGCTGAAAGGAAGTTGGGAAAATTTGCATTATTAATGATGTTTTCACCTAGTCCAGTATAAAATTCTTTCTCCATTTTTTCAGCAGTGCCCATATGCTACTATCAGAAGAGAGTTCTGCATAAATATATATAGGGAATAAAAAAATTTGTGCCCTGTAGTCCTTCATGGGATCTATAAGCATGAGTACAAGCAGTATGTTGACTACTTACCTATGGCCCCTTTAAATTCATTTAAACCCCTTTAAACACACAATTTTAGCAACTCCCTGGGCAAGCCCCTGGTTCAATGTACCTCCTATGGCATGTGATGTATAAGGAATGGGCTGCTGGCCCAAGTCTCACAAACAATCTGTGATTTCCTTACAAACTTTTTGCTAGGCTGCAAAAGCTCCCCTGGGTCCCACTGACAGTGTGTGGGCACATACGGGTGGAGCAAGGCAAATATACCTGGCCACTACCTGAATGCTGTGAGACTCATCCTCTATCTGACCTCTTTTAGATCAACCACAGCTGCCCCTCAGTCAGCACAGCAGTGTTTGTTTCTGTATCTTCCTTCAGTACGCTCCTATGTGTGCGTACACACACAGATTTGCACAGATGTGAAAAAAACACACGTGCCAAAGCACACATAACCATGTATTTAACTGAACTGCTGCAATAAGTTAGTAAAGAGTAGGTTTTTGATTGTGTGTCTCCTGAGTGTATCAAATCTGATCACGCCTTCTTAGATGGGTGGTTTCCTCTGAGCAGCTTCTACACTATTTGGTAGCTTCCTTCCAAGTGAGAATTTCTGTGATGAAAACCACCTTCTGCATTTGCAGCCATGTATTGTTCAAGAATGAAACTGCCAACAGATGGCTTTCTTAGCCAGCCTTAATTTAAGGCTATCATTTGTCAGCAACAGCTTTTAAAATAATTGATGCTGAGTCAGCAAAATTATTGGACAAAATTGAAAAATCTAGCTGTTTTAAGGACACTTTTATTACCAATTCCACAAGTCAGTGTCAGGTTACAAGAAAGGAGAGAGGGCTTGTCATGCTTCAAGTGTAATGCACGTGTGCCAGTAATTGCCATTATATAATTAAAATAACCCCTCTGAGTGCTCTGGAGCTCTGACAGGGTAATTGTTTTCAGGCTGCCTGCGTAAGTGATTTGTGGGGAAAACCTGAAAAATTAAGACCACAAACACTTGTTTAAACAAACAAACTTATCACATTATTGTAGCTGTGAGAATATTTTATATTCCATCAAACGTATGTAGGAGGTCTCTGGTAAAAACCACAACCAATGTTGAGCTTGCCTTAGGAAGTGCAAAGCTAACATCAAACAAAGTAGAGATAAAAAAAGGGAACAAATTGACGAGCAAATTTGAGAGGGAGATTTCTCTTGGCATGTGGGTAGGTTCACCTGGGGTTCAGTTTCTTAATTCATTCATTCATTCATTCATTCAACAAATTAATCTAACTTTATGATAGATGAGAAGACATTTACCACAACTAGGGTTTTGGGGTGTTTTTAGCCAAATTCCTCTTTTCATAGATGCAGCATTATCTGAGCTGGTTTTTTAATATAGTTACATGAATAAGTTTTAAACCAGTTCATCATTTACTGATGCTTTTGTGGGTATTAATAATTTAAATCCTCTAACGAATACAATAGTGAGGTAAGAATAGTGTGAAGATGACTCTTTTGCTAGACCATTCAAACTACTAGACTAACAAACCCTCCTTCAAGACCATGCAAAAGTACTAGGAAGAATAACAATATTGTTCAAAAAATTTTCTTTTTAATAAATGGTTATAAAAATAAACAATAACACACACAAATTAAGCCCCACTTTTTTAAACCCATTTTGCTGGCCTTTCACTTGAGTCCCTCCTTTTCAAAGTTCACCTTTCCTCCATTTAAAAAACTGCTTTTGTGCCTTTTACAGGTCTGAATGGTTTGAGTAGCCAAACCTCCATGGCTGACATACGCAGGTTCTATTTTGAAACACAGGATCAAGTCTTCGCAGAAAATGGATTTTTAAAAAAAATCACGGATTATGTTGTCAGGGCACTTGACATTTTATTTTCTCCAATCATTCTGCAATTTTAGTTTAAACGTAGATTAGCAGAGTGATGCAAATCCTAGTTCTTCAGCAGCAAAGGCATTTGAAAGTGACAGCTCTTTTCATTGCACTAAGATTTTAAAAGCTGTTTAAAGTCATCATATAATAATGCAGTGGAGTTTGTGAAATATATAGATTTTCACAGGGCATGGGAAATGTACGTCTTTGTTCATTTCAATGTATGTCAGTTTGTGTCTATACTGTGACACAAAGGAAAACTGACAGAATTCAGCTTAGGAAAAGTTAAATGAAGGTGAAGCAGTCCACACATTTGGAAGTGTATGGGAATGCTGTCATTCAGGAATGCAGAAGACTCACAAGGGCACAATTACACTCATCAAATTATCATATAGGTCCTATACATCAACTTACGCTTTCCTAGGAACTTCCACATGCAAACCTAATCCACTCTGCAAATTATGCACATTTACTCTGCACCTGTAATTGACTGATTCAGCTTTCCATACACAAAACTTAAGTCAAAATTTGTTAATTGGGATATTGCTCTACATTTTTCTGGCAACTCTGCAGAACAGCAGATTAAAGCAGTTTGAAGTTGCAATGATGACTGCTAAAACCCCAAGAAATTCAGCCAGGAGAGGCAGAAATGGAGATCTTATTATCCTCAGTACTCACCTGCCTGCTGGATGAAGTGCTCTCAGTGTTGGTTCTAGGGGCCGCTAGAGGAAAGAAAACATTATAAATATGGTTTGCAAGTTATCCTCAAGAACTGAAGCCCTCATTCTGAGAAAATATTTTTTTAGAGCAGGGTAAGTGCACAGCTTTCGATAAATGAGATAAAATATTTCAGACCTTTTGCTGACACATCTACTTTTTCTTTCCTCACTACAAGTGTTGCTTATTTCAAGGAGTTACATGAAAGTTGAACGACAAAATCTCTTGCCAATTAACATGTCAAATTTGCTTAGGAGATGGCAAGCCTGAGCACTTCAACCTTACTAAATCTTTAGTAGTAAATACAGTCCATTATCCCTGGCAGTTAAGAAGCATGGACAAGCAGACTGGAAATCATTCACTTTGATTAAAGATATTGCACAGAACAGTTCTACAAGCCAAAGACATTGTTCACATTTAATCTGTAAAATGACAAAATTATCACTGTTTTTTAAAATTTCTTAGTCACAAAGTCATAGACAGTGCTCAAAATAGGGGAAAATAACCCCCTCAAAAGCTAAATTTGCTTGCCCATTAATCTTCCCAAGCAAACTTGTGAGACTAGAGAGCAACTTGCTCTCTTGGTTTTCCATGTCAGTCTGTGGGTCAAACAAGCTGTACTAAGGAAATAAGAGAAACAAAACCAGACCTTGAAAAATGCTACAGCAGCTAGTACTCTCTTCAGAAAACATGCTTTATAACTTTCTGGCTTTTATATTGCTTCAAATTATTCTCACACAAGACACCTAGGACTCACACAAAATGATACAGAGCTACTTCCTTAGCTCAGCTCTCACACCTCAGGTGACAAAAGTCCCATATTTTCCTAGAAATGTAACTCTGACTTCAGTGAAATGGTAACTTCTTTCATTTGTGCCAGTAAAAGGAGTATCAGAAAGGAAATTTTAATTATCAAGTAAGAGAAACAGAATAATGGTATTCCAACAAAAGTAATTTTTTATTGTCTTGTCGTTAAAACTATGTACTTCTAGTAAAGCAACACGATGATTTGGTTAAGAACTTTTTTCCAACTGGATAGCATTAGTTTTTCAATGCCAAACTTCTGAGTTGGTTTTTTTTTTTTTTCCTTCCAAAGTTGAATGTTCTCATTATTGAATAGATTTTTTTTTTTTTTTTGAGAAGATCTGTTATAAAACTTCAGTTATGGTGGATGCAATTTTTACTTCAGCCAAATCTGTGTGTGATCTTCACGTGTTTTCATGCCTCTTACAATTTCCATTTCCAAAACAGGCAGTTTATCCCAATCTTTAGGGACTTTTTCCACTGGAATATGAATTCAAAACAACTGGGTTTGCTTTCAGTCTTGCTGTGGCTTTCCTTTACCTCCTGCATAGTGATTTTGGACCCAAATTTCATCCACAGTAAGTCCTAAGAGTGCCTGCTGCAGCAGGACAGAAGCGTTTCACTTTCCACATTCATAGAATAGAGATAACAACAGTCATCCACCTTCATATACATTTTTTAACTTTCATCATCTAAGTGAAAATTGGTAGGTATCATTACGAGGTCCACAAAAAAAGCTACAGAAAAAAACCCCTGGATCTGATCAATACTTGTTTTGAGAGATCTGTTACCGTCAGCCACAGACAATTTACTTCGTCAGTAAAATGAAGACCTCTTTTGTCTTTCTGCAGTATTCATTTTCTAGACTTGAATACAACCAATGAGACATTTGTTTCACTGTCCTCACTTCATTTTAAGGTACCAGAAAAAACAATTTACCTGTATTAATTCTTCCACAACTTCCTAAAGTATGGGGATCTATTGCTGCTGTTTAGAACTATTTTTTCCCCCATTTTCAGGAATTGAAAACGTGTGATTGAACTCTACAGGGACTCTAGTACTCTGTGATTAGTTGTTCCCCTTCCTACCAGTTTGGCAGCAAGGTAAGGTGGCTGTGTCTTAGCCATTATTCCACCTGTTTGGCAGATGACCACATTCCTGTCTGCATCTCTAAACCACATACAAGAAATGAGAATTCATCAGAAAGCTCAACCATGTGCTTCCTTCCAGGAATCCAAAAAGCACAGCTGTGATACTTCCACTCACTCAGTTCTATAATAACACTAAACTGGCTTTTTGATGACTGTTACTGTATCTTCTTAGGTTTCCTACCATAAAATATTTAAAGGTCAGAATCAACAGGAAGTTTTTGATTCTGTTGGAGCAAAGTGATCCAGAAGCAACTTTCTTGTCATCTGCCCTAAGCAACAGCAGCAGCAGCTGCAGACAGGTGTATTCTTTTATTTTGTATATGTCTGGCACATACAAATATCAGATTTCATAAGCTTTGAAGAATCTAGTGGAAAAGACAGAGAGAAAAGGTTCTTACTATGGCGTTTCTTTGTTTCTGCTTTACCTTCTTCTTTTGTTACTCCCAAGCAGCCCATTAGCTCTTGAACTGACAAGGACTTATCATTGTTCACATCACAGTATTCCACAAACTTCTTCACACATTTTTTGGGCTTTGATTTCTTTCTCAGGAATCTCTTAAATGGCTTGATTTCCTTCTTGCCAATATCACCACTGGAATTTTTATCTAGCTGTTTGAAATACCAATGGACGACCCTCTCTTCCAGAGTGTGATTTGGATCAGGCTCAGAAACACTGGAACAAGAAAAAAAAAGAGAATTTAGTTTTAATTCTGATGTTTAATACCTTTATTTCAGAATAGTTACATCACTGTCAGATGACCATCATAATTGTTATGTAAATCTCACTGCTTCTGGACACCAAGTTCTTTGTAGTCAATCTCTCTTTTTTTCACTTTGGCCAACAATATCCTAAATTTCACACTAAGGGCTAGAATCTGCTTCTAGCGTACTCTCTGAAACCCTGTTGACATCAGCATCACACTTGGTTAAACAGTGCTTTCCCCTTAAATTTCCTCAAACAGAGGAAAATGGGGAGAGAATTAAAAGAGAAAGACTGCTTCATAGTCAGCAGATGCATTAAACGTGTAAAGTAGACAACTGAAGTTGATCAACAATCAGCATCGCCAAATACCAAAGCTCCAGTTACAACCCATGATGGATTCTCTTAGAGCTACAACATCTAAACATATTGAATTACAGGATAAGCTATAACAATAAATGCTATCTCCTCAGATAAGTACCTGACCTGCAGATGCCCTAAGTCTGACAGCACTCACACATTTTTAACACTACCTATGACTGTTGATAGCATTGGTTTGTCTTTCAAGCAGCTAGGAAGAATATGAATCAGGAAGGTAGCACACACTCAAGAACTGAAGCCTTGAGAGGAGAACAAAGACTGACACCGAGTTGCACCAGCAGCTGCAGATAAACCCTGAGCTGTGCTGCTGAGAACTCACCTGTCAAATGTATCTCTGCTTAGTGAACATGGCCCACAGTGTTACCACTTTACAGTAAACTCTCCTAGGTAGGTTCTTGGAAATTCACCCTTTATGAAGCCTCCTCCAGGCCCTCAACTACCCGTTCACCACTGTCAGAATTCTTTCAAAGACACAAAAAGGATCTGAAACCCACCGGCTAGAGGACAATGATGGATCAGAGACCGCGTGCACCATATCTGTGGACAATGCATCCAAAACACTCGTCAGAAATTCATTCTTCTTCGCCCCAGGACAACCTAGAAAATCAGATTTTTTTTCTTTTCTTGTTACCTGTTTTTACAACATTTATATTCCCACAATAGTTTATACTTTGAGATAGATGTTACTCCCTGTACACAAATTTTCATAAATTGGGGACATTTTCATAACATAACTCAAAGACAAGCATTTAAATTCAGGTACATATCTGTAACAGAGAAGGAATAAATCAACAACCCTTTGAACTGAAACAGGTGTGAATTTTTTTGCATACCCTGAGCTCCTTTATTTCATTTTTGGCCATTATTTTTCCTTCTTTCAGATGTCTTTAACACAGGTGTCACATTTTAAAAATAACAGCTTCGAAGCAATTAAAGTTTGTACATGACACAAGACAGAAACATGGACTAGAAGCTGACAACACAATACTTATTTCAGATTTCCCCTTTTGCTCCTCTTATTTTCCATTGGCTTTCTCAACACACATGCTTTCAGTACATTGGTTTTCCTCTCTGTAAAATGATAGCCAACTCCTTGTGTCCTTCTCTTTCCTCTTGGACAGGGGTTAACTAGCACTACATGGCATCTAGCCCAGTCAGCTGCTGTTAGTTGGCACTTAGGTTCATACTGTGAGATCCTATGTAGCTGCTAGATCATCCTCACAATCACATTCCCTATGCTACAAAGTTCTTCTCTGAAAGAAACTGACAGAATATGTCAGATAAATATATACTGAAAGATCCCCTCTTCAAGCAGCACAGCTGGAGCAGATAAATTCCTCTGACAAGCACATGGATGTTGACACATGGAGGTTTGCTTATACAGTACACCTGCTTCCTCTCCCCTTCCCTAGAGCCCTGAGGCAAACACCAGGTCTTCCTCTAATCCTCTGAATAGCTGAGTAGAAGTACAGGATGATCCATGACCAGTGACATGGAGATTACAAGCTTGAAGCTAGAGCCCACAGCAGGACTTTCACAGACAATTCTGTGCTGGAAGCCACTTACTATAGTTCTGGTTTAAAGTGAAAAAGGGAAATACTTTGAAGTGTTGTGGAAAAGGAAGATTAGTCAGTCAGTAGGGATTTGGTATTTTATTACATTTCTCAGCAACCTCTGGAGCAGGCAGTAGGACTACATGAACCTGAAAAGCTTCATTTTGCCCAGCAAATTATTTTGTAATACATCCCATGTTGATCCAAGGAAATAAACCTGTGTTATATTAGCCCTTAGTTGTGTTGCAGTAAGAACAGCTCAGCTATTATGTACAGCAGGAGTACCCACTAGATATTATTGTCTAACACATTCATGTAGTTATGAGTTCCTTGCCTTTGGCACCAGGGAGATTTTATTCCAGTAACTGTAAAAGGTATATAAAAGGAATTCACTGCACTAAAAGCACACATATGAAAGCAGTTGTTACTCTGTTAGATATGTCCGTTTCTCCTTAGTCTTTAATCAGTTTTTTCCTGTCACAACTGGAAAAAAGAAATTAAAACAAAACAAAACAAAACAAACAAAAAAAACCCCACCAAAACCAAACAATCCAGCAGCTAAGACCATAAATGTGAGTTCAGTGAGGTAAGCACTTCAATTTTTCCTGTAAGGAGCAGAAGTTAGAAGGGTGGCAAGATATCAATAACGGAAGGACAGAAAACTGTACCAACAGGTTCCATTCAGTGCATATTCTCTAGTGCAAAGAGTTTGTGGTCAAATTAGGTTGAGGCATTCCAGCCATGAAAGTAAATTGTGCATTGTGATTTAAATGAGGTCACACAACTCTGCAAGCCACAAAAGCACATTTGTGCCCAGATGAGCAGGCAGAGGCCAGGCAGTTCCCATGCAGCAGGCACATCCAGTTGTGTCAGCATGCCAACATGTAGGAATCAAGCAGCCAAGTCCCTGAGCAACCTACTGAGCTCTTCCTAGCAAGGACAGCAGTGTGGTTCCCTTCAAAGGACAGGTGAAAAGTCTGTGTCTGAGGCTGTCCATGTAGGCCTGTCTTGAATGTTATGAGCTTTATTCATTTCTTGTTGGAGCTGTTATTACCAGCATCAGCCAGAAGCCTAATTTCTGCTCCAAACATAAGCTGTGAATTGATACAGGACTCGAGGAAAATGCAGAAAATAAGACCTCAGCATGTAACAATGCAGCACAACATGGAGCAAAGGCAATTTGGCTTTTTTCTTTCTCTGTTGTTTTTTTGGATAGTTAATAATGTGAATATCCAATTTGATTTAGGAGCTCCATCTGAATTTTTCATATTATTTATGAGTGTATTTCTGAAACATCTGGAAGAAACAAAAATCTGCTTTAGGTAGTTTCCATTGCTGCCCAGGGAGCTGCTGAGTGTACATATGCTACAGATATAGAGATTGCCATTTATGAGATACAGCTAAGCAGGAGAAAGTATCAACTTCTAAATTCACAAGAAATCACAGAAAGAAAATTCCACAGTTTCAAGCCTGTCTCTGACAATCTTCCCTAAGAATAAGAAAAGTTTCTAAATGTGTATTTCATAAAGTTGCAACAGCAGCTGACAGCAATAGAAATCTCATAGAAAAGAAAAACTACTGTTAAAACAAACACAATCGGTTGCTGTGAAACATTCTAAATTATAACTCTGCTACTTAATGTAAAATGACACCCCACAAAATCCTCACCAGTTAAATACAGAGAAAATATTCAGGTTCTCCCAATTATAAGTTTTGCTGACATGTGGGCAATCACACAGCAATTTACCCCACAGTGAAATCTCTGTTCTTTGCAGGTGTTACTAACTCAGAATAATTCTCTGGAGGCTTCATGCTGAGCTTTACTTTTCAACAAATTTGTGGATAAACTGGCAAGACTGGTGCAGTTTTAGCTTGATTGTAATGAATAATTCACTCTTATTGGGCTAAATACAGAAAGGGAAAGTCTACTCTCTTATGGGAGCCTTACACTTCTTGCTATGGTTTATAGGCTTCAGTTTCTTCTTCTGCAGCTGCCTGTCCTATGTGGATTTGACAGCTTACATAAATAGTAATTTGTTGTTGAAAGATGGAAGCTGAAACCACATGGAGTTAACATACAGGTTCAGAATGCAGACTGAAGTGTTTGCTTTAAGGATAGTGTTACCCAGAGTAAACCTTAGAGCAACAATACATGCAACAAATGACAGGAATACACAAAACACCTCATTTCAGCTACAATATAAAGGAAATCAGAGAATCATCATTATGCATTATCTCTCATATATATATATATATATATATATATATAACTACTTTTAGCACTGAGAATGGATTTTTGAAGTTAAATCTGCAGGGAGGTTTTCCATAAACATTCTAAAATATACACCTTAGTACCTTGGAGCTCCCTGCTTGGTTGATAATAATCTACTACTGTCAGTCTTGGGAGATTATCTTTTACAACATATCTGAAGTCATGGCTAGAAGAGCATTTTGTTAATTCCTGTAAAAATGGGAATCCAATAGGTAAGATTAACCACCTTAAAAGGGATTTTACATTAGTCTTCCTGCAAGAGAGGAAACTGTCCTGAGTCAGTCACTCAAGTTATTGAAGGCATGACAACTTCCAATCAGCAAATCTAAAGTTTCTTTTTTATTCCCTGTTTGCTAATATGAACATAAAGCTTAGTAGTGCTCTCAAATACAATGACAACTGAAATACCTCTAAAGATCGCAAGTAAGGTTTTCATCTGTCAAAAAGCAGAATCATTAGAACTATTAATGCTTCAAGTGTACATTTGATTTCACCAAAAAACAGTGTTATACAGAAGAAAAGAATTAAACAATTTTTTTCAGGGCTACTGGTTATCCTGGGAGAACAGACAGTGCAATGAAAACATTTTTTCTTGGACATTTATTCTATACATACATATATGTACAGTCATGAGTTTATTTCTGTTGATCCATGTGAACCACAAGTTTGTGTTTGCTAGACATTCTGAGAGGCCTCCTCATTTTTGGGAGACTTCCTGAGCTCTTCCTGACTCCCTTTCCAAAAAAAAAAAAAAAAAAAAAAAAAAAAAATCCTTCAAAATATGAGCCTGGGGAGTGAAATTTGTTACTCTGCCGATTACTAAAAATCATGGTCTCAAATCATGTCTTTATAGTTTTATTTAACAGATGGACTTGACGACCTTAGAGGTCTTTACCAGTCTTAAGAGTTCTCTGATTTCATGACTCCATGCCTCATTTCAGTTTTTCCCTCACTGCAGCTTCTGGCAACTTCTCACAGACAAAAACTATCTACTTCTTATTTTCTATCCTAGAAGGCTTGAGGACGTTATTACCTCTCCTTGTTAACATCTCTCAGGTATTACATTTTTTTATATAATTTTATTTTTTCTCTTAAATATTCATAATTTTTTTAAAATTAAGTTAAGCTCAGAGACAAACTCTCTTTCATATGTCCTTACCCAAATTTCAAAAATAAATAAATAGAATACAATGGATATTAGCTTTAGGGGGGGTACTGATCCATGCTTTGCATCCCCGGATCTCCATGTCTTACAGGAAATAAGTATTTTTTTCTTGAGGAGTGCAGGAAGCAGATTTCAGTTCTTAAGATGTATTTAATTTTATTTTTGTTACTATTTGAAAATTATCTTTCTGTTCTTATTTTGAGGGATATACACACACTAAAGAGTTAACAAAGGATGCCCTTCCAAGGCCCTACCCTTCAACCCTAGGCATTCATATCATACCAAAGTGCATTGAGGGGGATTTCTTGAACTTGAGCCTGCTGAAATGAGGTGTCTCACCCATAACTGTTATTCAAGCTCAGTATAAAGGAACCCATTCAGAAGGCATTCATCCCAACTACCTGAGGGGTTTGTTATGTTCTTTTGCTTAGAATAGAAGAGAATCTCCGTTAAAACGTTTCACTTCTTTCCTATTAACTGAGGAAGCCCAGACAGATAACTTATATTCCCAGGTGGTGTTAAACAGCTTGTGATTAATTCTGTATGTATCTGTTTTATAAATAGATTTAGGCTCCAACTACTCTCCTATTCTTTGGGTAAATGTGGAAGAAAGAAAGAATAATATTCATAGCAGAAACACAAGATCCTATAAGCAGCTTCAGCAGGCAACTGAGTGACAAAGATCAGGGCATTTGTTGATAGGAAAAACAGTCCATTACATTTATTTCAGTTCCTGTACTATTATTACTAAACAAGAAAAAAAAATCACATTAGAACATCAAAGCATAAGACAGGCAATATGAAATGGCTAACTTCTTCTAATTACCACTTTTTAGTTTGGTTTTCCCTCCATTGAAGTTTGAAAGGCTTTTGAGAAGTGAATTTTTTTCTGCTAACAGCTCTGAGATGCCACTGTGACAACAGGGAGCAATGAACCAGCTGAAACACTTTAATCCTTTCAGAGGCCATCCAGCCAAAAATCAGTGCTGAACTTGAAAAAGTCTTTGGATCATGTTTGCCATTCTTAAACATCCTCTTGTAGACCTTTACCTTTCTAGTCTTGATGGTGAATAGCAAAAAAATTCAGATCATAAGGAGTCATGCCTCTTTGCTGCTTGACTGGGTACAAGAAAACTGATGTTTCTATTTGGCAGTCAATGCCTACAGAATACCTACTCCACCTCTGGAGGCCAAAGACATCTCAGTATGTTGAGAAGGATCTGACATTGCGAGCATTTAGGTTTGCACCACACCAACTTGTAGCCATTAGAGGCTCACTACCCCAGGTCGAGTACAACCTGCAGTGCAGCCATGTGGGTCCAGCTCCAGTGCAAGAAACTCAATATATTTCACTAAAATGTTGGCACAGAGACAGAAGTCAATCATCCCACTGATTAGGACACAGAGAGAGGAGTTTAAAAATTAGAGAAGGGCCCAAAAATGTGTAAAAGAGAAAAGCAACTAGATCTGATCTTCAAAAAGTTATACTTTTGCTTTATATACCATATTTCATGACTGCCTGGACCTGAGATAAACAGCCGGTACCTCTGACTGCAGTAACACTTTTAAAAATAGCTTATTAAACAGAAATATTTTGGAATCCAGTTTTATATAGTATGACAGGCATCTGAATCTCCCCATTATCACTCTGAGAGTCTTAGCAATTAGCATCCAATATTGCTTACAGAGTAAAAATGCAGTCATTTTCAGTAGACATTTATTACTTCCCATTCGCTTGTATTTTCATCATGTTGTTATGTTTCCTCTCAGGAAAAGGGTATGAAAGAAAACGTATTTAATTACCTCCATTCAAATACCCATTAAAAAGGAAAAGCTATTACAAAGAATGTATGTGGTTGTAATTATGGAAGTGACCTCAGAAATAAGGTGCATAATTCTGGTCTCTTGATGGAAAAATTGAACTACGGGGACTTGACTTAGTGGGGATGGTTTTTACATTACTTAATTAATCTAAGCAGCTTGCTCCTCGGAAACCATCATGAAAAATTGCCTTTTCTACAAACTGATGCTGATTTTAACCTTTCTGGCTATCTCTGACTGAGACTTTTATCACTGAAAGCATAAGCTGAAAATTCTCAAAGCATCCGCTCTCATCTAAAGCCACAAAAATGGTCATTATTCAGACCCTGAGAAGCAATGGTCACTCAGTCAGAAGAAGGAAATTCAGAGCTGTTGGGCCAGCAGCACACATTCCTATTAGAGCAATTTTCTCACAGAGTGGTACCTTCGTGCCCATGTGTGATTCTTATGCAATCATAACACAGGATGGATGGAGATGGAAGGTTAGCACTCCATAAAGATACCTTTTTTACATGATGGATCTTTTCAAATACACCTTTGAAGCACTGTGCATTTTGGGGGTTGTTTTGTTTTTAAACAGAACAAATATAGATGGTACAGAGCAACCCCAACCTGTGGCACACAAATGGAGCATTTCATAGATGCATAGATGCAGTGACTTGATGTCTCTTGAAACTGGAAATAAAAGCAACGGCTTTGAACCACCAAATGCAAAACTAAGTCAGTGCTACCACAGCCAGTATTAGTCCTTACCCTTGCTTTATTTTGCTTATACCTAGGAGTACTGAACTTGCATTAAGAGACAAATTTTCACCAGTTTTATATGATTATTTTCTCCCTCCCTTCCATAACTGGCAAGTGGCAGATTTAGGTACTGGATATCCAATACAGTGGGAGGCTAGAATTAATGGCAGGCAGGCATGGCTATTTCTTGGAACATTAACTTTATACTGAATTGCAACTCAGAACGGGTTTTTACAGCAGCGATTAAAAGAGGCTTATAAAATGGAAATCCTGGAAGTAACTGAAATGAAACAAGAGTCAGCAAGTATCACTAAAGCATTACTTGAACACTATGGAATGAAACAGTCCTTGGAAACCTGGCATCACAAAAATCTCCCTTTCTCTTTATGCAGTTTTTAATTTGCAATCTGCAGTCATGTTACCTTTCTGGACATTTTCCATTAAACATGACAGATTTCCTCTGCAAATATAATTTCAAATATCACTGGCTCATCCTTTGCTAGATAAAAAGCTGTAAGATGACTAATACAAAAAACATAAATACAACTTACAATTACTCAGTATGAAACTCTTACAAGGTATGAAATTACTAAGAAATGCCCCTAGTTCCTGCTGAAAGAGGTGGGCATAGTATGACAGACTGAATAATTAGACACTATTTATTTAAATTAAAAATGATGGTCCACTCCTAATTCAACATTACCCAGCTCATTTCTCCAGGGTTGACAGAAGTCTCTGTAGCTACACCAGGTTCTCAAACCAACTTTCTTTGCAAATAAACCTCTATTTGGAACAGGTTCCCCTAAGTCAACTATAGTATTGTGTGCCTCATTAAACAATAATAAACTAAATGCTCAAGTAATGATGAACTGGATTTACTCCCACAAAAGGCAATTGAGAGTTAACCATGCCACCCTTAATTTGCAATTTACAGTAAGCACTGAGGAAATGAACACATCCCACTTGGTAGCAGAGATCTTGCAATGACAGAAGCACAATGGAGCAAATTAAGAATGGAGATTAATGTAATTATGGTTCTAAAGTGTCTGCCAGGAAGGATGCAATGAGCTGACTTCATGTGAAACAGTTTACAGACTGCGGTTTGATTACAAAGTGCCTTGGGTCACTTTACAGCAGGAAGATCCAATTCCATGCTAACACTCCATTAAGGATTATGAGGACACTTTCCTCACTGGGCCACTGCATTGCAGGTGAGTTTCCCTGTGTACAGTGGGGTCTGTTACCCCTGTGCATGTCCAGCTTTCAGTCAGGTACCCAACCCATTCTAACTCTCCTGGGAATAATTCTTTGGTATACATACACATACTAAATGCTGATTTAGTTTACAGTGGTCATTTTCCATTACAAATGAATGAATGTAAAAAACCCTTATTCAAAACTACAAGTCCATGCTCCATACCTGCAGGTTCTCGACACTGAGAATTCCGACACATGCAGACTTTCAGTCTATGAATTTCACATGACTAAAGTAAACAAGCCCTATGCAGATGGCTGTAAAAGGGTTCACATATTAGATTGTCGAAAATCACTAGGTGTTCTACTGCTAGTTAAAAGCAGGAGGCAAAAGAAAATGTAATAAGCAGAAAAAAGAAACAAACAAACAAACAAACAAAAACAACAAAAAACTCCCCCAAACATTTAAACCTCTAAAAATGTCTAGGATTAGATCAAGAAATTCAACATGGATGTGTGGATTACAAGGAAAAGGCAAGCAGTTACAACCCATCTGTTTCTATCAACTGATATAATCACATTAGCAGAGGATTTTACAAGTTTCAATTACGTGTGCCACTGCAAAGCCGAGGGGTAAGCCAGAACATTTTTTGTGGAAAGGATATGAATATATATGGTAAGGGCAGTGAAAGGAGAAAAGCATGGAAACTGGAGAGAACCAGGTAGAAAATCAAGGGAGAGAAGAGAGACATGGAAACCAGTGAAGAAAAAAGCTGCCTGAAATTCCAAGCAAACTCACAGCCTGTCCTCTGACACAGACACTTCCAACAGCACTGACAGAATATTAATCTCCCTCCCCTATTCTACTCCAAACAAAACTGTGGTTCACTGAGATAGCTCTGACATTCACATGAACTGGCTTCTGGTGGTTTTGTTTTCTCTGCTTCTGCCAAAGCCATGTGGATAACATGGCTGAATCTCTGCATCTTTAGCTGCATTTGCAAGCACAGAAGGGTTTTATATCTTCTATTGCTTCTGGCGCTCTCAGTATGTGACCACGAAGTAGCTCTCTCTCAGCCTGGCCAGGAAACAACAATTCCATCATGTGGAAATAGTCAGAAGTGGGTAGTTTATATTTTACTCTGGTGCAAAATGAGCTTTTTGATGCTTTTTTTTTAAAAAGCAAAACACCCTATCCCATCTTGGCCAAATAGCTTGGTGATGAGGGCACGCAGCTGAGATGGAGGAGACTGAGGTTCAACTCCTTGATCTAAACCAGACAGAGCAGGGAGTTGAAACCTGGCTTGCTGTTATCCCAGTGGAATACTCTAATCTCTGACACTAGAGAGTTAGGTTCAATTCCCTGCTCTGTCTGGTTTGGATCAAGGATTTGAACCTATGTTCTTTCCTCTTCAGCTGAGTACTCTAATCATCAAGCTATTGTGTGTCCACAGAAGGGTTCCTTTTGCTGTGAGCAAACCCTCAGAACAAAGAGAATGTCAGAAACCATTCCTATTGCTACATTAAAACATTTTCTTCAGCAGAGTAACAAGAGCATCAGAACCAGACAGCATGTTCTTTAAGTCAGGGCTTTATCCTGCATGGCATAAAGAAATGCAACCAGCATCTTCCAAAGAGCCGGGCAAGTGTGTCAAGAGAGTCTTCTCACTAGATCAAATGAATTCATAAGCCTAAAGAAAAGCATGGACATCAGTGCTTTGCTGGATAAAGGCACTGCACTTCATAGTCTGAAGACTCAAAGTCTCATTAGAAAGGTTTTTTGCCTTTCATGTTTTGTTCTTGAGGCTTTTTCCCTCACCAAACAACAGAGTTGTGTGAACTGATGCTTGAGCACCTCTTTCTCATTCTTCTACACTATAAGCCACTGCTTAAAACTTTTTTCAGCAAATACAAAAGAGAAGCCTGTTGTTTGATATAAAAACACATTAACTCTGTTGGATTTTATTTTCTATCTTTAAATCCTTTCAATTTAACACTGAGTATTTAAGCTTCTCTATTATTCAATAAAACTATTTCACTTAGAGGACATTAAAAGAGTAAACAATAAAACATCCAGTGGTATAAAGTTGAATTCAGAGCACACTGGAAAAAATAGGGCAGCTGGTAGGAATCAAACACTCAGATGTCACGGAGAAGAGTGAAAAAAACCCCTAAACATTATTAATAACGGCAAAAAAGGGCATAGGCACTTCAGTGGTTCTATCTCAACCTGACAATTTCCATTCACAACACAGAACTCAAATCTCCTTAATTTCTGTCACTTTTTTATTCATTTTCATGAGAAGGGTTTAATTTAATCATCTAAATTTTTAATAGAAAGGGAACTCAGGTTTCTCACACAGTACCTTCAAAAACATCAATAAACTTTATGATTTGACTTAGTAAAGCACTTAGGTTTGTCTATAATATCAAGTGTATTTTGGGTTGTTCAGAGGGAGCAGAATTGATTTGATCTATGAATTTCATGAATGTTTGAAGATAAAAACATCTATCAAGACAAGGGGGAAGGATGGGAGTTCCAAATTCAAAATGTACAATAATTTTTTAGTGAACTTTTATTAATCTGTTTTCTGGTTTTTTTCTGCATGAAAAAGATCACTTTTCATTTCTCAAATATTTCAAAGATCCCATTAATTATGCTGATATGTTTGGAAATGATTGCCAGGAAACAATGAAAAAGAATATAAATGCCTAGCTATCAAAGCACATTTTAAGACTAAATTGCTCTTCTTTTATGACAGGCATTTATTCGTTGACTCTACTGAAAATATAATGAGTATAGAATGTCCTCACTTTATCTGTCCTGTATTACAGTGTTCTGCTTTATCCGTAAACAGAGATAAATCATTAAGAAGAAAACTTGAGCTTAGGGAATTAGTCTTTTGCAGTTGAAGTACAAATTTTGGGTTGGCTACAAGAAAATTAACCCAATTAATTCCTCTCTGTCTCCAAATTAAAAATGTTGTTAAGGAAAAGTTCTGAAGCTAAACATCTGAGAGAGAAAACAAATCTGTGAGCCTGTGCACATGGTATGAATCCTTATTTTAATAAAAAAACTATAAAATTCATTCATAAAGGACTAGTTATTTTTTTTAAGAATATTCCTTTCCTAATGTTAGGACTGAAAACAGTCCTAACATTAGCCAACCTATGAGTTCCATCTAAGATATAAGGCATAGAAGGTACCCTCCTCTTTCTGTCCAGTTGAACATCTTCTGAAATTCACTGTAGAAAATGGAAAAATTTTAGCATCAAGACATTGACTGTACCCTACAATGAGCTCACTTTTTGTATATCACCTATATAACTACAATTAGAGCAAGACCCAGTGAGTCTGTTTATTTCTTTTTTCACTCTCCCTCCAGACAACATTTGATTTCAAATGAACAGTTCAGCTTTAATAGATTCATTCAGGTTAACAGCTTTATGGTAAGAAATGCCTCTCCTTTCACATTACACCAGAGTTTCCTGACCTGCTTCCCAGGGCAGCTTTCCTTGGGTGGACTGTAAAGAATCAGAGCAGTTTCTGTCTGCTCACATTCCTCCTTCCCTCACTGCCTTCCACACAGAGTGACTATCAGGTGAAGCCTGTCTGCAAGATGCCCCATACCCAGATATGAAGGTGAGCTAGCAACAACAAAGCATTCACTCCAACGCTTAGCTGGGCCTCCAAGCTCAAATCTCAAGCAGCTAAGGAATTTGGCAAAACAAGGTTTCACTGTAGAATAAACCATACAGTTTTCACTCTCCCAGAAGAACCCTGCTTTCCCAAAACCCCCTAGTTTAACCAATCCACCTGCCTATGTCAGGGAAATTAATGAACTTCAAAAGTAAAAAAAAAATCATGACGGAGAGCAAGCCCTGTTTTTCCAAACATCGGAAATGCCAGCACCATAGCAGTGTGCCTTCTTTTTTACCAAGCCATACAGGGAATTCTAAATGAAAGCCCCATTCCTGGACCTTACATGTCCAGCCACAGCACTGCACATTAATCTCTTTCCTCGGTTCAGTTGCCAAGTTTGCAGTAACACTGTGTGATGCATGCCTGGAACCATGAGTTTGGCTCCAAGAGAACTGTGTACCCTGGTAATACAGGGGTCAAAATACCTGTTTAAAGAAATTCATTTTAGACAGGAAGTTCAAGTCAGTTTTGGTTTTTTTTTTTTTGGTAATTCCTATTGGATTAAATTTTTCCTATTGACAACTACACCTAGTGAACAAAATGCTACACATAAATCCTGGACAGCTCATAGAACTAATGAAATGGACTTGTAAACATGTGAGACACAGATGTTGCAGCTCTGCCTGCTTTCATTTTTTTTAATCAAGAAGGAGGAACAAGGGAAAAAGAAAAACAGCAGACAAAGGATGAAATCAGCATTGTGTCCAAGCAAGTGGACAGTTGAAATAGAAAACATGATTTCAAACAGTTCATAACAGATTGGCATTTTAGTGTTTGCAAAAAAAATTAAATTTAGCCCAGCTTGCAACAGGAAAGTTTCATGGAAAAATTAGTAAAACCTAAGGAATTCAGAGGACAAAGTATTTTTATATAAAAGAGACCAGCTTTCTTTGATTCAGTAGGAACCAGACTAAGTTCAGTCAGAGAATAATAATTCCTTTCAAAATTTGACATTAGGATTGTATATCTAATATTAATTATTTGTATCCACTACTTTGGTTCAAATTGATATGGTAATGTCAATGACACCTAGAGCATGAACTCCCTGTAGGTGCTGTTAATGAAGTTTAGATGACCCCAACCTCCACAGTCCTGCTGGTGTCCCAATTATGCTGAACTATGCTTTGCACAAAGCTGATAGGAAAACTTGGATCCAGCTGAACTACTAAGAAGGAAGTGAGATATTTACAAGAGCTCCTAATTAACTAAGTGTCCTGGCTTGCCAGCTGTAAAAAAATCTCATATTGTATAAAGAAAGCAGCCCTTTGATATATATATACACAATATATGATGCACCAATCACATTTTTTCAGAAGCAATCTTCCTGCTTGTCTAAGACAAATGATGCAGAGACACAGTCTTAAGGGCTGTAAAATGAAATTTTCTCTCCTGCTTAAGTACACTCCAATTTTTTAGTAGGTCTGCATGAGGAATCTGAAAGATAAGTGTGCAAAATGCTGAAAAATGTGGCCATTTCTAGTGCTGTACATGGTCACCCACCACTCAGTAGCTTTCAGACACATAGAAATCATTGATAAGTGGAGAGTGTGGATATGCTCAAGGAGTCACATCATACATGCAGTGAACCCAACACTGCCTGAGGCTGTTGAGCTCACTGACATAGCATAGAGCAACTCCTCTCCCTCTGAAGAATGTGTCACAGAACCAGCTCTGGGCAAAAAAATGCAGGCCACATACATGTGCCTACAGGAAAAGTGGGCTGGTCAGAGCAGTTCATCCCACTTCTGGTAGGGGAATAATTCAAAAGCCCTGCTAAGTCTCACCGACAGGAAAATACGAAAAGAGCTCATTGATCACATCCCACCCCCAGCCCAGGCTCATGGCTGTGCAAGCTGACCTCTGCAGTGTGTGCAAGGAGCTGAGAGTCTCAACTCATCCAGACTCAGTGATGCACACAGATGGTGCCAGCCCAGCCTCCTGTCCTGCAGCCCCACCGGAGTCCAGAGTTTGAGCTGTCTTGCTCCAGAGTGGGAGTGCTGTGCCAGAAGAATGAATCTCCACTCAAACTTTTGGAGAGAAGAGGATGTGATACCTTCCCTCCAGGTCCCAGCATCCCTCCCCAGGATGTCAGCATGCATAAGAGATACTCGGATTGAAACACTGACACACCTTGAAACCTTCTAATGACACTTGCTACTGAATCTCACTTGCTCTTTCCTTCTGTCAAATAAAAAGCAAGAAAAATACTAATACCAGAGTTCTCTAACAGAACTCATTACAATGAAACTATTTTCAATTCAAAGCAATGAGTTAGTAGCAGAATTTGAACAACAGTTTCAGAGATTAAATAAAATAAAATCTTCTTTAGAGCAAGTAACTGCCAAGCATACAATTACAAACCTACTTTCAAGAAGTTATCTATATAATCATCTGGATTATATGAACTATTGAAAATATTGGCAAAATATGTATTTAATTTTTTTTTATTCTTAATACAATAACACAATGAATTTTGAACTTCTCATAGCAAAATCACTGTTCTTATATTTGCATAGTACAGTCAACTTGAGTGAGGCTAAGTAAAACTGTGATTTCTTTCTCTAAGGCGCATCACAGCAATTCATTACAAAGAGCAGAGATAGGATACAGCTCACAGAATGGCTTCAGTTCATTCCAAAACATGAGAAAACTATTGAGAATATATATGGAATGCATTTGTAAGTAGAACCTGTTCATGATTCTTTCCTAAGAGTGAGTTGAGAAGCATAAGAGGATCTCTGTCTGTAAATATGAATTTTAGTATAAATACAAATTTAAATTTAGGGCTATGCCAGCTATCATATAAACACTTTTAATCTACATAAACCAGAAACACATTATTCCTATGTGATGAAATAACTAGCACACATAACCCCAAAAAGCAGTAGTAGAAATTACTCCAATGCACCTTCCTAAACCCTGTACAAGTATATGCTATTTTGGAAAAAAAAGAATCCCAAACTCTCTTGTATAAATATTTCAGAGAGTTTAAGAGCATTTTATTAAGAATATTTTTGCATCCTTCCAGCTCTTTCTTTGATAGTGTGAATTCAGCTATACAAATCTCAGAGAGAGAAAAAAATTCTAATAAAATCCTTCTCTAAATAACTCCAAAATAACTTTCTGCACCTCAAAGCCTAAAGGACAAGCACCAAATATACTGAAAAATTTCCAAGGGCAGAAATACGTGCTAAATATCCTAATGAAAAACAAGCAATCATTTCTTTTCAGGGGTGCAGAGATATTGTTTTGTGACCATTTAAATATTATTTCTCTGAACTGAAATTATGGTATGGATATTTCCAGCATACATGAAAGAGCAACTGTTTAGTCACTGATGATTACATTTAGATGCACACGTAGGTGCACAACTAATGGAGCTCTTTATGACACCCTCCTGCTTGTTGAAAATGAGAGAGACACAGCAAGAACAGTGAGATTGTAGAGCCAAATGCCAAATGCAATTGGTGAGTGAAATTTGTATTTATCCATAGCTGTCTATTCTTTTCACCACCAGATACACAGTGGACAAAATACTACAGCTAACTACCACTAATACTACCAGCTAACTATGTAGCTGAATATGCTGGTCAACAGCTATTCCTAGATTCTGCTTTTCTCTTCAGTGAGCCAGGTGAAGTTTTCAAACTCTGGGTTTATTTTCTGTGAATAAATCTGCTGCTCTGCTCTAGTAGACATTTTCCATTATAGCTGGGGCTGGCTACAAAGCTTAGGAATTTGCTTATCAGTACTTTTCCCCATTCCCCAAAGCTGACAGCACAGAAGGGTCTGTAGTGATTACAAAGCCATAAAAAAAGCTGATGAATATTCACTCTGCTTCTTATATTAATTTGATTCAATGACCTTTGCTTTGCATTGAACTGTGTTCCAAAGCTAATTTCAAATTGGATCGCTACCAGCAAATCTGGATTATGTACTCAACCTCAGACTCGTAAGGATGCATTCTATAACTCTCCAGTTAGGGAACAGGAATAATACCTTGGGACTGAAAACCCCTGACTTTCCACTGGTTCTGATTGCCTGTGCCTCATTAAACAATCAGAGACTACACAGCACATAGAATATCAAAGGTTATGGAACAACCTAAACCTTTGTCCTACAGACATTTATGCCTGGGCTTAACTTTGCAACCACATGTAAAAGTTTCTTTGAATTTAACTGAACTAATCACAAGAAGAATGCGAGTAGGTGTTTGCAGGATCAGGGTTCAGCAGGTCATGAATTGTACTTCAGGAATATTTACAATGAGTTGCTTGTGGATGACTTACAGAGAAAAAAGTTTTATCAGAAAACATTTCTAGATAGCAAGCAAATTCAAGAACTTCACAAATGTAAGGGGCAATATTTGTGATGAATTTATTTCCCAAAATTATTCATGGATTTTTTGCCATATGCTCACATCAGGAATCTATGAACAGTAGTACTACTGCTGAGCTAGAGAGAAGTAAATTTCTGAACCTTGTGAAGCATTCTGAATCTTTTGAAAGAATTCCCAGATGTTTGTATGGGGTCATTTCATTTCTTTCTTGAGGGCTCTCAGTTGTGGAGGCCTATAAGCTGTACTTAACCAAGGAATAACACTATCTATTTGAAAAACACTGAGATAATCTCATATATATTGTCACCCCTGTGAACAAGAGTATTTATTCTACATCTCTTCACTGAGCCCAGAAAAATGCATTCTCTGCAGTCTAAATACCTGATGCGAAGAAGGATCTGGAGGAAAGCCAGCTGGCTTAAGCTCAGCCAGTGTGAAATAAAGGTGACACATGCTGGCAGACTGAAGCACTTTGAGGAATTGGCAGGAACTTTCACTGCCTCTCCAGCTGATGGCATCTGTCCACCCATTGTCCGAATGGCTTTGCAATCAGCTAGACTGCGAATTTTCCAGGCATCATCTCGTTATCCTGTATTTGTGCAGTGCCCAGAACACTGGGATCCCAGACTATACAACTATAAAGTACTGTGATGCAAACAATTAACAATACTAAGCACAGAGTCTTTCCAATCTCATCTCTGGTTGCAGGTTCTCCATATTAACAACACGTATGACATCCTCTATCTGTGGCTGCACCAAGGTTGCAGCACTTCCTTACCAAGATATAGCATGTAAAATCAATCACATCTTTGATCCCATATGATTAGGAGGACAAAACCTAGCATCAGCTTTCAGCCTCAGTCAGAAACTGTGTTCAGCAATGATATTTTACTTTGTAAAATAAAGTCAGCCTCACTGAGACGTGCAACACTGACTTTGCCTCTTGTATTGGTGATTAGTTCCACTCAGATAAGCTATGCTGGTATTTAGACAACATGAGCATTGAATAGACTCTCTGATTATCAGAGACAGCCTCTGTCTCAAAAGAAGTAAACAAAGTAATTCTTTTTTGCAGCAGGCTAAATTTCCTGCATGGAACAAGACTGCCTCAGTGGTTTTAAGTACGTGATGTTACTCCTTGTTTGAATACAACCTCTAGGACTCTACAACTGAAAGCCCTTAAGGAGGAAATGTTTTGCCCTTTGGAAGGGGCTACACAAAAAACCTTTTGCAGGCTAACACAAAAATATTTTCTCCAGAAAAATGTACTTACTGATGTGAGATTAGTGTCAACAATTTTGACTACATCTTGTTCATTTTCCTTGACAAGTAAATTAGGCTTATTGCTTAACACTTTCAGTCATTATTCAGCTGAGTAATGACTGATGTTATTACTGTGTTACACATTAAGTTATTCAAAATGTTAGTAAGTGAGAAGGTTTGCACTGGCTTAATTTTTCACAAGCCCTAGCCTCATAAGTCTGCATTTCAAAAAGTCACTGCTTGATGAAAACCACAAAATTTCTAGGGTGATTTACTATAAGTATTGGATATTTTCAAAATTGCTGGAAATTGAAAATCCCACTGAACTCACAGTTATTGAAGTGCTCATTTTATTTGAAAACTGGAACACTTCTCCAAGCAACGAAACACAATGAATAAATGCCTAACCATTGCTGTTCTCTCTTGAAAATATAGCTGCAGATATACATTCAATCTGGAATGAAAATACTTCTTTTTCCCTGTCCAAAGATTAAACACAAGAGCTGTTTCTGCCACATAATCAAGGAGAACTTGTATCCAAGTATGAAAACACAATAAAACAAGACATCCAGTTTGAAGGGAACAACACTACAAATCTACAGCATGTTTTTATTCAATTTACTTTATCAGATTATAAAGGAGAAGCCCCATACCATTTGCCTTTGAGGAAATCGTGTCTTATTACGTGACTCCCACTCCCTGTCATGATAAGATTCAGGTGTCATTTTTCATTACGATTACAGTCCTGGCACACTAAAAGGTTTTCACCTTTTCCATTCAGTTAATATGAGTTTTTCTTGACAGCTTTTAGATTGCAAGATGATAATGATTGCAGGCATTTTGGCAGAAAACGCTGAGGTTATTCTATATCAATCTTCCCTTCCTGTTGTTTTTTTTCTACTGCTTACCCAAGAGCCACAATCCAGTTGCCTCACGTTATTATGAGATACCTCTCCTATGTCTTCACTACACCAGAAAATATTTCAAAATTTTTAAAAGCATTTCTTGAAGCTTTTCGTTTTAAGAACACAGAATCAAAATTTCTTGAATGAGGCAAATTATTTAATTCCTTTTAGGTTTCAGTGTGATCAAAGTTTCACTCTGCTTATTGTAGGATTTTATAGTGGGCACAGACACTACCTCAGTATCTAACTCAGTATGTACTTGGAGCTGTTTTTAAAGGGTCTGTGGTATTTTCATGATAAACTTTAGACTGTCTTTAAAAGAGGATAAGTATCTTTTTCTTTATATTCACATATATTTTCTGCAGAGACCTTGTTAAAAGAAACAAAGATGCTTAAAATGCACTGTTTTGCACTGTCTTTAAGATTTCTTGATTAGGCTAATCTCTGCATTGAAACATTTCACATAAATTCATTTCTTTCTTTGTCTCTTTATATTAGGAAAAATATAGAAGGAGAGTAAATATAATATTATGGATTAAATGTAACTGTACAGCTGGTGTGAGACCACCTCCTGGGAAACCAGCCAGATACAGGAGAACCTTCTCCCTTCTGGGCATGTTCTCCTGGAGGTGTTCCACTGCTCACACTCACAGCAGGACCCAATGGCACAGAACAGCATTACTGTCCTTAAACATGGGCTTGTTTGGAAAAGAAGGACAGCAACAACTGAGGTGAGAAACAGAATTTATATTCTTTGGCATAGCCAAATGCTGTGAAGCAAATGAAGTCAGTGTTTACTAGTCCTATTATAGCCCTTTAAAATAAACATAAAATTAAAGGTTAATATGAACTAGAGAAATGAATGAAATGCTATTGCTGAGCCAGTAGCATCACCTTTAATTAACAAGCTTTTCTCTTTTTTCAGCTGTGAAACAGCTGTGTCCCTCACTGTCATTTTACTAGGAACACAAATGCTTTTGTAGTAATTTTTATAGGCAAATTTGCACATTAAGCAGCTCTTGGGTTAAGTGCTTGAGATAATTTTTTTTCTAGGTATTTATATTTCTACTGTAGGTTTGTGAGAAGATTCATTTTGATAAGAAATAAATACAAATTTAGGCAAAATTAAAGCAGTATGAAAAACTGTGGCCAGATCATTATTATTAAATCAGGACAATTCCCCTTCCTAACCCAGCACTCTGGGACTGACAAGGAGTATTCCTGACCCTCCAGCATCCTCTGCACAGAATCACAGAATCATCAAGGTTTGAACAGACCTTTAAAATCATCTAGTCCAACCATCAACTTAACACCAACCTAAATCACCCATAAATCAAAACCCCAAGTGCCATATCCAGACACTCCTTGAATATTTCAAGAGACAGTGACTTCACCACATCCCTGTGCAACTTTTTCTAATGCCTAACAACTGTTTCGGTGTGAATTTTTTTCTAATATGTAACCTCCCCAGGCACAACTTAAGGCCATTTCCTCTCATCCTTTCACTTGAGACACGACAAGAGAGACTGGCCCCCACCTGGCTACAACATTTGCTAATTACCTTCTGGTAATTCTGTGACCTCACTAGTTAACCAGGGCTGCTGGTAAATGACTGAAAGTGACTCGGGAAGCTTTTCTGGCCAGTTCTCTCATTACTCTTGGCTGCATCCTATCTGGGCCCAGACTTGTGGATGTCATTGGCATACAATGTCACTAGCCATTTCCTTTTGGATTATGGGGGGTTCACTCTGCTTCCATGAGGAACCTCCAGCTCTGGGAGCTGTACCTCACTGTTGAGCCTTGTGTCTTCCCTGCAGACCCCACCATGCTCCAGGCAGGTCGCCTCCATCAGCTCACCAAGCAGCTGTTCAGCTCTGCCATCACTGTCATGAAGGTTCACACCAGATTTGAACCAACGTTTCCTGGCCACAGGGATTTTGTTAGGTAGTTCTACTCCATGCAGAGCCCTTTTGCCAAGTACCTCTTGGTAAACAGAACAGCACAGAGCTCAGGGCAATGGTTACAGGCTCATTCAAAACAGCCAGCAAATTCAAATGGTTGGCTGACTACTCAGAGCTTTAAGATTCGATAGCAGAAAGGAGTATTTTGAGTATTAGCTCATGCAGCCAGAAAGCTGGTTACATCATAAAAATATAATCCATTTAAATCACAGCTCAGTGGAGACAGTTATATGCCAATTGACCTAACAATTTGAAGCCCATGGGAAGGCAGGCATGTGTATAAAATTTGCATTATGCCTTATCCGATGCCTTTAAAAAAAAAGAAAACTTTAGACATTCAAATGTTTAGGAATGTGAAATAAGGTAAGATTAGTTTCTACTTGGTGCTGGTACCAGACTACACTGAGGAAATGAAGGACCATGTGAAAACAGACTAAGCTAGATGAGGTAAGGCAGTGGTGGTACCTCAGTATTTTAGCTGAGAAGTACGCTGGCACCTTATGAAATCTGATGCAGTCATGGTCAAAAGTGGAACCACTGCATGATAATATGAACCTCAAAAGGAAAAGCAGTTAAGCATCTGTCACTTTCCTTTTATTTTAAGATGCCTTTGAAGTGAGACACCTCATATGACGGCTGTTTGACTGTGGGTGTTGCATCATCGTGGTTTGAGTGCTTCCGACTATTTCCCTTTAACTTTGGAAAAAGATACACTGCCAACAACCAAAAGTAAACTGTACTTATCCACACATAATTCCCCCATACCTTAAATCATGAGTTTTGCTCCACAAAACATAAACTGTTCAGGGTCAGTGCAGGATTATCCCATCAGAAACACAGTAAATAAAGCCATTACAATAGGAAGAAAATTGGGCCGTTAGAATATTTTTGTTTCTCTTAAGTAACACAAAAATTAAATAAACAGATGAGTTAAACTGCTCCCATGCATGATCTGCAGGAGAAAATATTAACTGCTTGAATGCCAAGGTTAAACTAAACTTAAGAACACCCATTGGTCAAAATAAGAGCTGAGTCAGTCATAGGCTATGAAATTAGAAAACAACCTATAGTTCATATTTAAGGAAGAGTTTTAAGGGATTTTTTTGTTTTGTTTTGCTATTAAGTAAGTTGATTAACTATACAAGGGACCTTTGTCAAGACATTTCAATTGAGTAATAAAGTTCTAAGTCTGACTTAAACTGTAAACCATCAGGGTACAACCACAGTGATTAGCAGAGCTTAGGCACTGGATGGAAAGCACTTAGTTTCAGATTCGGGTTGTGAGGAAAGAGGGGCACAGAAAATTCAAAATCTGTCTCCCAAAGGCTGTGCAAAACTAATTTGGATCCTTTTTGTGCCACCGAACAAACCCTGGACAATAAAAATTGTAACCTTTCAGATGCTTCTTAACTCGGTGCTATCAAAACCCTGAAATACTCACTTTTTAATGAGAAATGGTCTGGAATCACAAATTGTGATGATATTCAACTGAAGTGAGGGACTGCCAGTAAGGACAGCAATAGGAGTGAAATGCTGATCTTACATCACCAGTACAAACCTACAGTAACTTGAATGCAATGGATGCATTCTACTGGATTCCAGCAAGGTAAACTGAGATCAGCATCCCAGGAAAACAAAATATTCAACACGGAAGAGATATGCCATTTGGAGAAAATAAAAAGTGGAGACTTTCAAGCCTTTTAGTAGATTGATTTACTACATCTGCACGTTGGCTCAAGTCAGTAGATTGTATTACTGTTAGAGGCACTGTCATTTCCAAACTATACTTTCCCCTCTCAAATCACACTTTTGTATGAAAGGAAGAATCACAACTGTAGGAACTTCAAAAAACTTCACATTGCGTTAAAGAAAAGGAGAAACTTAAACAAACCAAAATAAAATGTAAACAAAATTAGTGGTCTGACTTAAATAGACAAAACTGTAGCAACCCAGTCAAGTCTGAAAATCCAGCTTAACACTGTGTCCCTTGCTGAAACTCGTGTGCCATGTACTCATTTGTTTTGTTTTGTTAGTTTTTTTCTGCACAAAAGATGAGGGTACTTCTAATTAAAAAATATTATGTGAACAAAATGACATTTCCCAGAATACTTTAAAACTTTTTCCATTTACTTTTCAAATTTCAGGTCTGTGTAATGAAAATCATATTACAGGAAAAACAGACAAATTCCCAAGTCACGTAAGAATTTTAAAAAAACCCAACCAACCAATCATATAAAATACTATCCAAAGTTTATCCAGCAGAGCCTAAAAGAGACTTCTTGCTTTCAATGAATACTTCTTAAATAAGAAAAAGACTTGTCCAGGAGAAAAATTATCTGAGTAGTCTGGCACTGTCTCAGTATGCTATCACGTCTTGCTCTCCTACATACCAAGGTTCTTTTCTTCCAGGTTGCATAGAGCAGAGGCAAGATTGCCTGTTTATGAACATGAAACTTATCCACTTATCCAAGGCAGGGTGCATGTCCCCCAGGGAAAGCACATGACAATCAACTGGAGTGCAGAAATAAAAAATTGTTTATGCTATTTACAGATGAAATTTTAAAAAATTAATTGTTGTCATTTCAGCTTTATTTCATCCTTTTTCAATGTCTGTCTTTGCATGTTTTACAATATACTTAATTTATTATTCTATTAGCAAATTGATATAATTTATAAATAAATATACACCTACTGCAGGTATGTGCTTAAAAATGTTTTACTGATTATAAAAATGTATGAAATACACATAATGCTTGAAATATCTTCACCCACAGACTCAGCCCGAAAAATCACAATTTCAATGATTCAGTTGATAATTCTTAAGCTTGGCTGAATTTCCCTTATGATTTTAGGAAAATACAGGGGCACCTACATCTCATCACACCATATGTTTAGCTTAATAAGCCTTCATGCTAAACCCTTTTAAATGCTCTTGATCAGCTTATGTAGAAAACTGAATTCCTCTTTAACACACCAGTAATTCAAAGTATGGAAAAAACTATTCAAGACTTTACAGAATATGTTAGTTCACCACAGAGCTCCCATTTTAGTGTGTAACACAGAGGAGAACAAAAGGTCAAAATACAAATGTTTGAAAACTCTGTGAGAAACGTAAAAAAAAACCTGTGAGAAAGTGAAAGACTGGGAAAGTGAAAGACTGTGAGAAAAGTAAAAAAGTAAAAAATCTGTAAGAAAGTAAAAGACTATGAGAAAGTGAAAGACTGTGAAAAAAGTAAAAAACCATTTTGTTTCCACAACATGTATGACATTCTCTATACTCCTTTTTGAGTTCAGTTTCATTATCTGAGAATAACCAGTTTCTGAGAAGGATCATAACTGCAAGTAATCTCAAAAAAATGCTTTGGCTCCAGAAAAGGACTAGAAATCTAGTGGGAAGAATTATTATTATTATACAACTTCCAGCCCAAACTCAGAGATACAGGTGGCCTGGATCGTCCCTACAAACATTAGACTAGCCTTCAGTTTCACATGCTTTATATTAGGTTACCTTAGGATGTGAAGACATAGTCTTAGCTAGGTTTAAATTAGTGGGAATTTTGCTGTAGACTCCAAGGGACACTTACCTTCCACAGTTTTGCCTCAACAAGATATCAGTGCTTGCCAAAAACTGCTTCTTGATTTATTTACAAATTATTGTTAAAAATATTTGGCTTAACATATAATGGGTTCAAATTTTCAGGTGGTATAAATCAGTGCAGCTGCAGAGCTCTGCCAATTTAATCCACCTGAGGATCTACCAGTAGGGTTAATCCCATTTAAGATCATTCATAGCAGTAAAGTAATTAATTTTAAAATCTTCCTTGTTTTACACAGCAGGCAGTCACAGTGGTTTCACCCAAGGCTATTGCATTTTTGTGGCTATAATCAGCAAATCAAGCAAACCCATCCTTTCAGAAATGCATTATTCTCTAAAAGTAAGAATCCAATTAACCTACTTTTTTCTTTATTCAGTCCTGGCACCATTCGGCAATTATATGCTATATTTAAATGTAGACAACACAGATGCAAACATGCCTTTGCAAGGCTGCTTACTATAGAAAAACTGAATAACAGTGATTCATTGCTATTAAAAAGTTGATTCATATTAGCTATTTGCACAACATTGTGTTGTACAACTTGTTAACAACTAGAAATATTTGTACACAATCATCTTTCAACCTCCTTTTTTTTTTCAAAAAATTGTTTAAAGTAAATTCAATTAATTTCACTTGATGTAGTGTTTTCATGATAAGAAATAAATTTAGCATCTGGAGACTTGTGCATTTAGCTTTACAAAGAGAGAAAGAAAAAAATAAACATCTTAACACAACTGCAACTGCGAAGTAGCCTCTCCCCCCAGTTACTTCTGCAGGCATGTACATACTTATTCCATGCTGCAGCAGAAGAGAAGGAGATCCTTCTAGCTAACCTGTAAGTATTCAAGAATTTTTGGTATTTGCCTTATTTTAAAATAACACAAGGCACTTGGAAGTCAAAGATTAAGCAACCTAACATGAGAGAGAGCAATCCATGTCATACGTAGCAGTTATGATAACTACAGGCTTGCATTGCTGTAGTGGTTTTTTGGACTAAAGTGCACATAATGCAAAATACCATAACGTAAAAAAACCAAAATCAATATACCATTGCCTAACATAATGAAAATTAATTTATCTAGTGGGAGCTTGCAGCATTGAAAATTATTGTTAACTATTTCAATGGAAAAGTATCTTGACTTTGGATCAATCTTTATTACTGTGCTGTATGAAAGCACTAGCACTATAGATAAAAAATAGATGTATAAAATCTTAAAAACCTTCCCTGCCCATTCTCCCTCTAGGATTACATCTAGTAAGTGCGTTGCAAAATATTTAGCAAAAGGTAGGAATGACCAGTAAGTAATGTCTTCAACTACAAAATTTGTTTCTTCCAACTTCCGCTCTGTTATAATATCTTCTGAATCAAGTTGTTTTCACTCAGAAAAAAACCCCAAACATAAAATCAAGTAACCATCCAAGTCTGTAAGTATGAAAGTGTTGTGTAAAATAATTTGTTGAAGATGGTTAACTTTCCACTGGTTTCCATGGAGTTGTAAAATAGCACAAAATAATCTGGGTTGGAAGGAGCCCTTGAAGGTCATCTTGTCCAGCCCCCCTACAATGAGCAGGGCATCTTCAACCAGATCTTTTGATTAGCTTCTATTAGAACACAACATAGAGTTATAGCTAGTATTTTTTTATTACACCTTGTAATTAAATTTATTTCATGACAGAGAGCATAGATGTGTGTTCAGTCAATGTGCATTTCAACACTGATGGGCATTAGTTGAGAATTATTGTCTGAATGTTTCTTTGGGTGACCACACTGGAATATTTTTCATGCACATATTTACTTCTTTCTGGTTCTTTACAATGGCTGAAAGTGGCTTGTAATTCTCTCATAACGTGCAATATCACTAAACCTGCTACACCTCAAGTTATTCAAGCATACTAAGAGGCCATTTTAAAAATTAAGGAAGTCTATTGACTTCTGTATAGTTCAACTAACCATAGATAAAATCTCTCACGTGATTATAAAAAGTGTGGAAAAAAATTATAACTCTAATAAACATCATTTTTTCCTGCAACAGAGAATAACCAAAAAAAGTATTATTGTGAAATAAACTGACAAAGACACTCTCAGAGAAAAGTAAGATGGAAACATTTTTTAGACTGATTTGAAGATGGAGGCCAATTTCCCATGGATTTTGCTACAATAAGGCTAATGAAACATAGTGTAAGTTATCCTGGATATATTTGCTGATTTCCCTGATATGACAGCAGCAAAGAATAATTCCAATAAGTAAATATGACTTCCATTAAACTACTGATTAAAATGAGCCATACTTTCTCTGACAAGATCCCAAGATCCATATTGACTTACACTGTTCCAAAGTCAAGTACTTCAGTCAGTTGCAAATCAATACAGTGATACTTAAAAGATACCTTATTTTGATATAGTGTAAGGAATTGCTTTCTAATTTACTGTAGTGAATAAACAAAGCATTGGAATGCATAAACTTATCAGTTTCACTGACCTTGAAGCTGGCGTCCTTTGTACAAATCCTTAGTTTTTGTTGGGTGAGCTCTGGCACCATTATCACATTTAGGTTGTTCATATCTAAAGAACAAACAGGGAGAGAATAAAAGTGGTCAAGGTTAATTAGATAAAGAATTAATTTCTTTCAAATTTTGCAGTCCTCATACCTTCTTGTATTCAGAGAATAAGCCTGCATTTTCATTCAGAGGGCGATGCAAACTTGTCTATTTTTCACTTACCTCAAAGAAACCACCTTTATTCTCCTGGAGTTGGTACCAAACTAAAAAATATTCTCTCTCTTGAAGCCCATTCTACTGAGAGGAAAAGTAAAGGATTGCTATAAATTAATACAAAATAAAAATTATTTTGAAAAATATACCAATGAAACCCCACAGAGGCAAGAAAAAATAAAGCTGTCTCCCACATATAAAACAAAAAATCATAAACAATATTGCAGACAGTATTTATGTTGGGAAACACAAGAGAAACAATTTCAAAATCACAGGAAGGCAGGTACTATAGTTAGGTACTACTCCAGCTCTAAATTCTTGTGCTACTGTATCTTCCTGAAAAAAAAAAAATAGTTTAAGTAAGAAGGGTTAACCATGAATGTTTTGAACAAGAGTGAAAAAAAGATCAGATTTCCAGAAGGGAAGTAATGGGGCTGGAAGTGCTTGAAGTGAATTGTGAAAAAGACTGAATCTCCACCTGCTACTGGAATGTTCTGGCTCTTCTATGCTTACTGAGTTTACTTAAAGTCATTTTGTTAGTCTAACTGGTAAAAACTGTGCTATTTGTACTTCCAACAAACAGTGAGTGACTCATGCAACACCACTTGCAATATCTTTTATGTAAGGTCAGGAGGGATGGGAGCATCTGCTGCTGAATCTCACCTCTTTTTCTGTGTCCCACCATCAATGCATGGTGGTTTTTCACTCAACTCGACAGAGCCTCTTTCTGAGAAATTTTTACTTTATTGTCCTAAAGGAGATGGAAGTTGCAGAACTTAGCAGGTAGTATTTCAGGGAAAGTTTCAATTCTCAGTTAAACTAACATGAATTGTGTCATACTGTTCACTGGATCTAGATTCTTTCAGTTTATATAACCGAAGCTCTCCTGCTCCAGCTTCACCAAAAATCACATTTTCTGAGTGAGACAGTAAAATGTCTTATTAAAATACATTATCCTAATTTTTTGGAACAAAACGTTTCTAAAATACTGAATGGTGGCAATATCCTGGATTCAGATCAGACTGCTTCTAAAAACAGTGCCTAAATATTTTGCTCTTAATTATCAGGCAGCATAGAAAACTGCAATATTATTTCTCCTTTGAGGATTTGATTTATTTCTACATCATCTGATGAAGCTGACTACTGGCCCATCAAATTTTGGCTGCTGCAAGAAGGTACAGTATCGTTTTCATGGACATGGGAGAGCTAGAGACTCTTTTTTACCCTAAAGAATGGCAGAAATAGAAGGTGCTTTGATAACATGGGTTGGATTCAGATACTTGATGGATGACCACCTTAATCAGCCAAGGAAACAGTGAAAGGGAAATCTCTGAGCAACACTCACTAATGCAGTATCTGGCAAACAGCCTGGCCCCTGATTAATCTGATACCTGACTCTGCATTCCCCTCCTTCTCTTCCATTACTGTGGCTGCTCTGTGCCTACATTTTACTTTTTGGCCTCTACTCTTCTACCCTTTTGGCTGATATTTTTGTTAAATACACACATAGTTCATCATATACAAACTAAATCTATAAAAGCCCAATAGGTGTTAAAATGCTGCAAATGTGAAAAGTCTACATTTAACTCTTTAAAGCGACTGAAGAAAGAAAACTAGTCATTCAAAATTTGCCATACAGGAACAGCCATGCTAAAAACTGGTAAGAACAGACTTGCCTCAGTTTTCATGGAGAAAGAGTGGGAATGGGATAGCATGTCAGAATGGAGCACTGACAGGTTAAAAATAGTGAGGTTAAAAGACATCCCAAGTTACTCTTTTGAATTTAAAAGGGGAAAGAATCCCTAGCAGTAAAGATATATCTAGAATTGGCAAGGGCTTAGCAAGACTGCTTTATACCTCTGATCAGTCTGCTGGGAAGCACTGAGATTTACTGAGGTGTACAAAGCTGTAGAGGATGGAGGCCTCCACAGCGATTCTACAGAGTGGGCAGCTTCGTGAAAGAGATGATTTATGTTCCTTTTTAAGTGTAAAGAATTTTGTGCAAGTTTGGGGTTAACTCTGCACAAGATCCTAGTTGCTGAGAAGTCACATGTGGGAACACAGCTCCATGATCCCCACTGAGACAAAAGGCTGAGGTTCATGCTGTGATTTCCAAGAGGCATTGGGAGCCAGCTGGTGAGGACCACACTGATAGGCTTTTGTGGGAATGGTTATTTTTAGCCTTTAAATACATTAGCCCCTTTTAATCCAGATCTATCCCACAACTTCACCTATTTCTTTTAAGTTTTACTGTTTTAAATGTCCTAGAGGGCTTCTTCATTGATATATCTTTAATACTAGAAGGAGGTTTTTAGTTTTTGTTTGTTTGTTTGTTTTCCTGAAGTACCTTTACTGACAAATGGTTTGTCTTTTTTTCAGATGACAGTGTATGAGAAGGTAAACGAGTGTTAGTAACTTCCCTTCATTTTGAGGGTCTTATTCAATGTGATGACCATTTATAAGTGTTCAGAACCTTATAATATGACAAATATCATCCTCATGAATACATCCAAAACAAATGACAAGCAAAATTTTGAGCTGTTCTGGCAACAGCTTCTCAGATCTGCTTATCCTGTCAGTGTTGTCCCTTAGTGATTCGATCCTTATTTGCCAACAGAGATTTCAGGGTGATATGCATCCTTCTCACTGCCAGGAGCACTGATAGTATCAGTTCCTGCAGTAGAGTTTTAACATCTTTTAATTTGTATTTTGCAGTGGAAAACTGAAAGATAGTACACCAAATTTTGCACAAGGCCTTGGTTGTTTAAACTAGGAAAGACTCCCATATTCATTTGTTCCATTCTATAAGAACTACAAAAAGACAAGTCTATACTCCTCATTATATTCTGAACCCCCTTTAGTTCCCTCTGCCTGAGGAAAAAAAAAAATCTATACAGAAAAAAAAATAAAATCAAGAAATAATTAATGGGATTCCAGCCCACCTAAATATTTCTCAGAAATGAGGTCTAGACATTCCTCTTAAGCTCCAGGCAGTAACCCCACCTGCTTGTTTACCAAGACTGTAGATTCCTAAATGCACCAGTCATTCTTTATTTAGTATGAAATTCCTAAAACTGAGTACTTTCCTTACCCATCTGTGCTCAGAAATGTCCTCTTTGGGGATATCACTAAATTTTACTTCCGCAGAGCTTCACTGAGGACTGACCTTAAGTCTAACAAAACTGAAAAATTAGAAATGGTCAAGAACATAGCAGCTGATCTTTTTAGTATCAGTCATCAGGCAGAGCACTTTTGTGTCTAAACCATATGCATGAAAAGACTGAATCCAATTTTCCAGCCTCCCAACCTTAGAGACACGCAGCACAGTGAAAGATCTTCCTGCCGCCTCTTTTCCCACAGCTGAGTGACTGTGTAGTTGCCAAAAACAAGAGTCCAGCAGACCAAACAGGGAAAAAAAGAGACAGAGACTGATTCTAGTTCCATAGGTGATTCATCAAGGGGTTGGGAAGACCTAGACTTCCAGTCTGTATGACAGAAGGAGCCAAAATGGCACACACTGTATGCACACTACACACATGAATAGGAAAGCAGGCTGGCTTGATTTTTAAAGATCATCACCTCCAGTTTCACAAATGGTTCACCCTGACGTGCAGGATGCAGCAGGAAGCCCTCACAGATGAACAGAGTGCACCTAACAAAGTTCACATTTAAAAAGGAAGCACACAATTGGTCAGCTGATACAGGAGGAATAAACGAACACTCTTCAAGTGTGCAGGGATTTAGGAATCTGGTAAAGGATCATGAAGGCAACAAGAAGAACTTCTTACATCCATATCAGCAGCAAAAAGAAGACAAGGGAAGTGTAAGCCTACTGCTGGGTGGGATAAGAGATCTTGTGACAAAGGACAGAAAGAAGGCAGAAGTATTCAGAGGTACCTCCTCCCTGGCCTTTATTTGTAACACCAGTGCCCAGGAATCCCAGGTCCTTGAGAGCAGTAGTAAAGTCTAGAGCAAGGAAGACTTATCCTGGGTCACAAAGGATCAAGTCAGGGATTGTCTGAACAAACTAGACAAACACAACTCCATGGGACCTGATGGGACGCGCCCTGAAGTGCTGAGGAAGCTGGCTGATTTGGGGACCACTCTCTATTATATCTGAAAGGTCGTAATGACTCGGGAAGGCTCCTGGAGACTGGAAGAAAGAAAATGTCACTTCAAGAAGGGCAAGGAAGAGCCAAATAAGCCAGAGAGCCTCACCTCAGTTTCTGAGAAGGTGATAAAGTAAATCCTCCAAGAAGCTATTTCAAAACATATGAAGAAGAAGGTGACTGAGAGTAATTCAGGATGGAATTATGAAGAGGAAATGATACTTGGCCAAATCTACAGCTTTTTATGATTCTATAACTTGCTCAGTGGATAACCTGAGATTGGCAGAGATTATTCATCTTAATTTTAGCTATGGTTTTGACACTGTCTCTGATCACATTCTCACAGACAAAATGATTAAGTATGTACAAGATAAATGAACACTGAGGTGTGTTGAAAACTGGCTGAACAGTGAATTTCAAATAGTTGGGATCAGCAGAAACATTTCAGCTGGAAGCCAGCCATCAATGGAGTGCCCCTAATTTTGCAGAGACAATATTGTTTAACCTCTTCCTTAATGACCAGGACACTGGGACATGGAAAAACTTTAATAAGTTTGCAGGTAATACAAAATTGGGAGGAAGTGTCTGATACACAAGATGGTTGTGCAGCCATTCAGAGGAACTTCAACAGGCTGCAGAAATGGGCTAGCAGGAAACTCATGAAGTTAAAGACAAGAAGAAAATGCAAAATTCTTGCCCCTAGCGAAGATTAACTCCCTGCATCAGGACAATATTGGGATGACCAGCTGGAAAGCAACTTTGGTGGATTTCTAATGGATGCTGAGTATAAGGCAGAAAAGAAAGCCAATAGCCTTCAGGGTTGCATTAGAAAAAATACTGCCATCAGGTCAAAGGAGGAGATCCTTGCCCTCTCATTCACAATGGCAGAATGAGACTTATCTGCAACGTTGTGTCCAGCTCTGAGCTCCCCAAACAACACAGACATGGACATGGTAGAGTGGGTGTAGCAAAGGGCCATGAATATGATCAACAGACTGGAGCATTTGATACAGTAAGGAAAGGGAGCTGGCAATGCTCACCTAGACAAAGATCAGGGAGGATCTCAATGCTGTCTCCTAGTATCCAAAGAGAGGAAAATAATGAAAGCAAGTTATAATCATCTTGCCAATATCCAATGGCAGGGAAAAAGGCAATGGGCACAAAAAAAAAAACAACCTGAAAATTTCACGCAAAGATAAGAAAGAACTTATTTTTAACTATGATGGTGATCAAACACTAAAACAGGCTGCTTAGAGATGCTATGGATTCCTCACCTTTAGCAATACTCAGAATAAACTGGACATATAGATGATCTTGTTTTGAGTAGGGGGATTGGATAAGAGAACATTCAGAGGTTCCTAACAATCTCAGCCATTCTGTGACTCTGTAATAAAATTTCAAAAAACAGAAGAAGCAACACCACAACCACTCCCTGCTAAAAAACCCCAAATCAAAAACCCACAAGAAAAAAACCCAGACCAAAACAAAAACAAGGAACAAAAAAGACACCACCAAAACCCAAAACCCAACAAAAACAAAACCACAGCATAAGCCCCATTGCTTGATGAGCACAAGAGGATGATTTGGACTCAAATTTTACAGAAAGCAGCTTATAAGGCATGTTTCTTTCACAAACCTTATGAAAATGATAAAAAAGATTTTGCTTAAGTTATAAAAGAGTTATGATTGCATCAAGATACCTACACTGCCTGCCAGCTCTATATGAGCTTCTATAGCATTCCTACAAGGGCCAAACCTCAATAACCAACCTAAATAGCATCCTTTGGAACCTGATATGTGCTCTGCCTACATCTGCACTATGTGGCTCACAACACTTTACCATATATCCGGCTCAGCTGAGATGACTGAACTCCAACCCTCTATTAATAACACACTAAAATGATATTTCCTCTCTATGGGTTCCCGAGGAGTTGTTCCATCAAAGCCCATCATATTAAATAGTTGAGGAGGTTGCTGGAAAAATAACTAAGCATTTCTGAGGTTGGATATGGTTTCTGTCATAGACTATCTTACTTGGCTTTTTTATATTCAGGATAAGGAGTGAGAGATTTCCTCTGGGATTATTCATTATATGTTTCAAGCCTTGGATTCCCAGCACAAAACAGGAATAAAGGAGGACTAGGAGAACAAACTGCCTGTGCCATTGCAGTGAAAGAGTCCATGGCCACCTGGCCTTGATTTTTGATGTCTCAAAGTATTTCACTTGAGAGTGGAAAACATCTATATGACAATTCCACCAGCAACAGAAATCCACATGATAGTCCATGGACGTTAGGGCATGTCCTTATTACAGCTTTTGAGAGCTGTGTACTCCCTTACCTTGTTGATGTACCGGGGATGGGACGTCCCGTATCCACCAGGACACACCAGCAGTAGCCTGTGGAAGGATGGCACTGCACTGGTTTGTAGAGGCCGCCCTGGGCACACTCTGGAATGAACACATTGTCTTTCTGGGGCTGTTTTGCCTCCTCCAGGGCTGACTGAAGTTCTTGATCACATGATGATGCTTTTGGATGGAAAAGAAAAGTATTGAGTAAGATAGATAGAAAGAGCCTACTTGATTTATCAAACAGATTTTATATCTGTTTTATATATTTCTTTGATTGCAAATAAGGATTTTCCTTCTGAAGGCTTGCTACAGCTCAAATACCAGCTCCACTGGATTAAGCTATATATTGTTAGAAAGTTTAGTTTCCTTTTCATGCAGCTGCCTGATTTTATAGTCCTAATAATATCTTGAACGCCCCCTTTCCTATACTTGATATAATCTCTGGATAAGCAAATATTTTGTGACCTAAAAAAAACCCTCATGCATTTCACAGTCCCTAAAGTACAGATTCTTTTCAGAGAGAACAGTAAAAAATGCAACTGCTTAGGATTCCTTAAATAAGTTATTCATCCAGATATTCATTTGGATGTTTATATTCTGCTCGGTCTTTCCAGTTTTAAAACAACCTCTTAACACAGTGAGAATTCTTCCACGTTCTTTTCTGGTGATTCTGGTATTGGCAATGTATCATTTGCTCTGGAGAGCAAAGACCCACGAGAAGAATACATTTTTATGCCATGTAATCAGTGTGTCTGAAATCTTTCAGAGTGTGTGAAAAACTTACATATCTACACATTCTCAGCCTTTACATGAAACTATAGGGCAAGGGGGAAAGAGCAGAAACCACAGGGCCCAAGAAGACCTGTCAGTCAGTAAAATAACACCTTTGCTGAGGATTTTTGGTCACTAATAAACTGGTCCATGTGAAACTTCAGAGACAGTAAATAAGAAACGCTATTTACTCAAGTCATTATTTTTCCAGGGACTTTAAAATCAGTCACCTATCATGTGAAATTTAGATTGTTAAAAAATACATTTCTAAGTAATTTCCAAATTATCCAGTAGGAAAAAATATTAAATATTTTAAAAGCAAGAATATTAAGCACTCTACAGATGTTCAAATTACTAAATGGAAAATTTCAAGCTAGTAAATAAGAGATTCTCGTTAGTTAAAGGTCATTTTAATGTTACAATGAAAAAAAAGTGGGTAATATTTGCTCTTCTTTCAAACCAGTTAAAGGATTTACTTTTTGACTTTTAATAGTTCAGTGCACAATAAGGAACAAGTTGAATGCTGACTGAATATTCTAGTGCATTTTAACAAATTTCTGCTCTAGTGTAATCTTTTCTTTTATCCACAGAGTTCAGAAAATTATTTCAAAATTGTAGGCACTGACAGAAATTCACTAATCACTAAATTCACTACTGTCCAGAATACTACTGCTCCTTGACAGCTTTTTGCAAATGTAAATATCCAAAATCAGTACAACTCCTGTTTCAGAGGAAAAGGTGGTAGGAAGCTAAACACCTTCCTACTTTAAATGGCACACAATTCCATCTATACAATGTCCTGGTTTAAAAAAACAACGTGCTTTTTTCCAATCCATGTAAAAGAGAAAAAAAAAGATAATATCACTTGCTAGCTTGATAACACAAGGCACTGATGGAGGTCTTTAGCTGACTTTTTTCCTCTTTTGTTTCATATAGTATTTGAACAGGATAAGCTGATGATTTTGCATGTTTTTGTCTTGGTCTACCCACTGACATAAACAGAGATTGAATACCTCTCAAATTTCCATTGTTTAGATAATAAAGTGTACTTAGAGAATCATTGCAGTAGGTACAGAAAGACTCTTTAAAAAGGGAAATAGGAATTACTTGCATGTTGAAACCTTCACAGAAATAACTATAGTTTGACAAAGCAGAAATCTGTCACCGACATCCTCCTAGAGTAGCCAAAATAAACCTTCCCCTCAACGAATCTGGATTATGATGTCTATCAAATAACAAGCTGTGACAACTCTAGAAAACACCTCACTTAGCTTTGCTGTTCACTTGTTTGGTTTTGTATACAATCAAGCAAAAAAGAGCAAAGAGGTGAAGCGGCTGCCATGAGAGAGAGGAAATAATTACTCCTCCACTAAATTAATGTCTCTTTCATACTGATAAACCTTGAGACCATTTCATTAGTTGCTGTGACCTTCTCTTGCTTTGTGTCCTTGTAACTAGCAACATAATATGGCAGATCTGCAGGTATTCTTATCTTCCCAAACCCCAGCTTTGTATGAAAAACACATTTGTATTCTCCCAGCTTTGTTTAGAAAATACAATGGTGCATAAGGGCCACATAATCAGGTCATTTAGATAAACAAAACATATCTGAGCAGAGAGGGTGTGATGGAAAATTCCCAGTGCAGAAGCAGATACTGACTGTTTCAGCTGTGGGCATAAGCTACACTCCCTAATTTCTGTGAAGCTCTCATTTCTACTGATTAAAACAACCCATGAAAGACTGTGCTGCTGACTCATGGACCAGCCCCGACACCTCTGTTGAGGTGATTTAGGAGACAGTGTTAGACCCAGATAACTGGTCTTTACTGGTTGACTTGCTGAGACAAGATTTCCTACAAGCAGTTGCTTGAGCCAGAAATTTGTATCTTTTGCACTAGGTCATGTTTCTTCTGGTCCTTTTATTCCCTTATGTCAGGTTTTAAATCTCAGAGGTACAGAAAAGCAGAATTATGGGAAAGATGTCATAGGAGGGCTGAAAATCTGGCTTATAACTTTAGAAGCGACAGTCAGATGCTTGAACTTAACATCACAAGTGAGACTGGAAACAGAGCAGACAGTAATCAAAGGAAGGTTTAAAGATTAAGAGGAAGGACTTTCCCCTTCTTGAAACTTTTAATTTCTTATCTTTCCCTTAGAGATGGGAAATTTTAACAAGAAGAGGAACACTTATCACTGGGCTTAAATTAGTTTTCAGATAAAATCTAGATTATTTCTAACAAATTAGGGGGAAAAAAGAACATGATACACACTACATCTGTCAGTTCTTTATGAGCCAAATGACTGAGTCTTATTTCAAATCTGCTGAAGAGAGTTCATTAACTTCATTCAACAAAAGTGCAGATTAGCTTATCATTTTTCTCCCTTATACATGGCTAATGAGCTTCAGGTCAGCTATCAAGCCATTTGCCCAACAGAGTAATTTCTGAAGTCTAGGGTTTCGTACACTTCTGATACAACCATTTGTGTCACCAGTACTACTTCCCTGTTTGTTTTCCCTACTAGAACATTGTTCCTGCCTAAAGGAAAACTGGTCTAAAGTACTTATCTACAATTCTGCCTGCTAGAACCAGAACATTAATCCTCTGTGTGATTTCCTTTCTGAGGGAGCCATTCATCCCCTTTCAGACTTTTCTTTCAATTATTAACAAGAGGAGTAGTGGCAAGATGCAACTGCAGCCCTGTGATGCTAAGAGCTCTTATCACAAGAACTACCATACCACTGAAAATAATTGCCTTTGTAATGTCAGGAGAGTCATGGTCAACAAATGTTCATTTCCCAGGAGAATCAGTGATAAATGTCATTAACTTAGAAAATCTCTGACAGTTTGTCCAAACAATCTGACAACAACTATGCACTGGAACCATAACAGATGGATGCCAGAAGTTCATAAAGTGAGCAGTATGGAAAAGGATCTATGTCACAATAAAGGCAGGATAAATACCTTATGCATTAAAATGCATCAAACTTTCTATGGAATGTATCACTACAATAACATTCCTTCTGGGAACAGAAAAGCACTGACACTCCAGTTTCTTCTTTTCAAGGAATGTGCTTATACCGTTGCTATTTTACTTAGTTCCTTCAATTCTACCTTGCCAGAAAAAAGAGATAATTTCCAAGCACCTTAGTAAAAAAATAGTTAAACACAGTTTAAAAAATCCTTTCTGCATAGCTTACCATGTTAGCCAGAGCTATAGCTTAGCTGGGATAATTTATTTCAGGTTAATACACCTTTCTGCATTTTCTACCCAAACTACATTTTATTTTAGGCTTATAAGCATTACTGATTGAACACAGACATTTCAATCATACAAGGAAATATACCTTTTGGCCTGCTTTTATACCAAGAGCCTTTGTATATCCACCCAATGACCATTTCTGAATGACAAAGAAAAATTATTGCTTATCACTAAGAACGAAAATAAAAAAATGCTTTAGATGTAATATATGCTACACTTCTTATGTTATAGTGCTATTCTATTTCTTCCCTTCTCATTATTAGATGCTAAATACATATTTCATGTTCTGGTTTAAGATGCCTTTACAGTCTGTTACAAACAAGCAGCTGAAATGCTGCATCTTCTGTCAATAAGAAACACACTTCATTTAATGACAAACTCAGAAGTGAAGTTTCAGGTTTTGTATAAAGTCTTTGGTTGATTTTTTTTTTTTNACAAACTCGGAAGTGAAGTTTCATGTTTTGTATAAAGTCTTTGGCTGATTTTTTTTTTTGCCAGTCCTCACTAAGAAAACTAACTGGATTTCAATAAATCAAGTTAATTTACAAGATTTTTTTAAAAAAGAAAATTAAAGTTACTTTCAAAAATTAAATTAATTAAGTTAATTTTTAAGAAAAGTACCTCAATAGTAATAGGATGCAACACTGTAAATCCTTATTTATTAAAGACTCCATTTACTCATCTGTGATGGGCTATCTAAAATATTAATTAATGTTTAAAAGGGAATGTCCTAGAGGAGAACAGCAGTGACTTTTCTGGAAAAGTCATCCTGAATAATCTATTTAACTGCATTTTTCTGTCGCACATCTAAAACACCAAGTGCTGTATTATGTATGTTAGGATAATCATCTTGTTAGTCTTGTAACAGGCCCCTTATTTCAGAAATTCAAGCAGTTTTTCTGCTGTGTCTTATCACAACTTCTCCCAATGTGTGGAATTTCATGATTACAAATAATTTGACTTGTGATTTTCTGTATGAATGTAAATAGCTAAATTTCAGTGTGTTCCACAGAAACAACTTGCCAAATCTGCAGAAAATTACAGGCATCTGTATGGTACTTTAACATTTCCTGCCACTATACAAACTTTTCCTTCCAATTTTGTTAACCCCACAATGTGTATATAACAAATAGAATCCACTCCAAGAAATTCTCTTTTCGGTTGGTTCCTTCTCCCTCCTTTTCTCATTATCATAATGAGCCATGAAAGGACAATTTAGACAGCCTGGTTTTCAGGGTAAATGGAGCTTTTATTAGGGCTTGAAGCTCAGTGTCCCCTATAGAAAGCAGGTAACAAGAAACCTGTGAACAAGAATACTTCCAAAA
>VWYP01015229.1:0-12587 GCA_013400435.1 Pycnonotus jocosus
CAAAACAGAGGTGCCACTTCCCACAGGACCCCTGGAAATGTGGGAGCCAGGATAAAAACTTTTAATCCACCATATTTCATAAGAAGAAAAAAAAGCCCAGAAAATATATTCTTCATTGTTATAAACAACTCAAAATCTGGGTGGGAATAAGTAAATAAAATTTAATTTGAACCCATTAAAAATTACAAAGCAAAGGGAGAACAGAGCTGAGAGCTTGATGGAACTCTTTCTGCCCACCAGAGGCTGCGCTCATAAAAATAGAATCTCTGCCTTTTATATCCGGAGAGTGTATCAGCCTCATTAATATTCATAAGCAGTCCTTATATGTCCTGGTCCCTCCCACAGTCCATAGCTTTGCCCATATGTGTATACTTGGCTCCTCCCAAGGCCCGTCAATTAGCCCTTCCGTGCCTTTCATTGGTGGAGCCCTTCTCTCTTGATCGGTGGTGAAATATTACCTTGCCAGGTCTCCGAGCAACAAGCGTCCCTCACTCCCTGACAAGGGGCAAATATGCTCCCTCCCCCACATGTTTTTACAGCCCTGTCATCCAGAGCTGCCAGGCAGTAGCCACAAAAGGGGAGGGGAGTATCGAAGGGAGAACAGAAAAGGGTTCAAAACTATACTGTAACAACAAAAGTACTGTCGAAAGAACTGTAAACCCCAAGAAAACTTCTCCCCACCATGCTCAACAACTCTTCCTCACTTGCGTGGGCCAATCACCACCTCTTATTCATTGTTTTTAATAGACATTATTGATTTTTTTTTTATTTTTATATGCTTATTTCAGTTATTAGCTATGATTTTCTCTAGGAACGCAGACAAGCTCAGCAGCAGTGACACATCTTGACACCTGATGACCCACCTGAGGTGGGTCAGGACAGGCTCTTGCTTCCACAACTCTCCTCCCCCATCTCCATGGTGCGATCTTTTTGCTGACATCACAATGCACCTCTGCAGACTGCCAGGGACATCACAGGTGCCACCCCCCATAACTGGGACACCCCATGGTGACAACTGGGGGCTTCTGGTCACTGCGAGCAGAGTTGGGGAGTTGTTCTGGTCATTGTGGGGGCTTTTATGGGAGGGCCCTCAGGGACAGGCAGGGCAGGGGCTGATCGGAGAGGAATTTGAGGAGCAAGATGGAGAGGTGCTGCACCATCAGCATCAGCAAGAAGCAGAGCTGCTTATTCCCCACACTACTGAGGCTTTCTACCAAAGGTCAGGGTTTTGGAGGCCCCTCAGGGGCCAGAAGGAGTGTTTGACAAGGCTGGGGCTGCTCTGAGGGTCCCATGGGCACCTTTAAAGGTTCTGGCTCTTACTGGAGCTCTGACAGATCCTACTGGGCTCTCAGGAGCCATCTGGATTTTGAGTTGCCTTCTCCTTTTGGGGGTTGGATTACCACAGCCCTGGTTCTGAGCCCTTTCCACACCCCCAGTTCTGCCCCAGCCCTGCCTGGGGAGTAGGAGGTGGTAGAACCAGGGGCATAGTCCAGTCCAGGCTCTTTGTCAGCCCCATCTATCACTCCAAGGGCTCCCCAAAATGCCACCAGTGCAACCTGATGTCTCTTTCTGGTACTTTCCAGAGGTGGTGGCCATCTGGGACGTCGTGTCTGCCTACATTCTTGGACAGATGAAGCTGGAGAAGGTTGGCTGGTGTCTTGGACCCCTGTGGTCCCCCTCCCTGAGTATCATGGCACCACCCTGAGAGAACTCATCTTAGTGTTTCCTGATCTGACAGGGGTGGAGAGACCTAGCAGAGAATCCTGCAGGGTCCATGCCAAAGATCATCCCTGGGAATCTGTCCCTGGTTGGAATTCCCTGGGATCTTCTTTAACCAAGGAATTTTTGTGAATATTTTGAAGAGGAAAAGTTAAAAAATTGAGAACATGGGTTTTTCCCACAGTTTTCACATTTCCTTTGTCAGAGTCTGGATTAGAACAATGTCTCGAGATGTCATGCACTTGACAATGCCAGTGTCTGTGTCTGGTGGGAGGGGAAGGCTGGGCTTTGCATGGGTGAAGCAGTGCCCTGTCCCGCCCCCAGCCCCGCAGCCAGGCTGTCAATCATAGCACCTAGTGGGGCAGTGCTAACCTGCCCTCTGATTGGCCGAGTGGCCAGCAGTGCCACCTGGGACACGGGCCCTCAAAGGCCCAAGAACTTAAAACAGGCTGACCTGTAGCCAGCACATGGACCCTGCCTCATCTGGGACTCTGTGGAGGAACCCAGGAGTTGATTGCTATATGTGTGTTTTGCTATACCTTTCCTGTCTCTGTCTCTCCTTCAAATCCTCTTTTCATGGAACCTTTCAGGTAAATGCTAAATATATGCTAAGTAATGGGATGATAAGTGGATTTATGTTGAATTTGTTAGTGTATTTATTCCTTTGCCAAATTTCCTTAATTTTCTATTTTTTTTTTCCTTCAGTATGATTTTTTTCCCTCTTGAAGATAGCTGGTGGGGATTTCTCCTTTGCACCAGCTAGAGTAAAGGAACCTTGAGTTTAACTCCTGCATTCAGGGTCTGGGATGTAATACTTATCGCAACTGTTTTGTCTTCTTCCTGGGCAGGGTGTTCTTGTCCCAGGTCTTGGGACCTTTGCTGTGGTCCATGAGCAACTCAATGGCACAGAAGAGGTGTATGTGGTTCGAAGGCCCGTGTTCCAGCTGGACATGGACATGTCCTGTCTACGGGAGCTGGTGTTCCCAATAGTGATGATGCCTGGTAAGAAGATATCCAGCTCCACATTTGGGGGGACTGTGTGCCCTCAATTGCCTCCAAAGGGGGGAATCACCTCCAAAAAGCTGGAGGACAGCTTGAGCTGCTCCTACACCAAACCCGTGTTTCTGCATTTTGCCATGAATCTCCTGTGAAAATTTGTTCAGCTGTGGTATTGAGAATGCTCTCTTTGCAGGTGACATCGAGATCATGCCACTGGATTACTGGTGGCTGTCCCAGGCCAATTCCCTCCCACCCGATGTGGTGAGGGGCTGTGTGGAAGAGACTATTCTCTTGTACTCCTTCCAGCTGAGAGACAGGCAGTGCCCTGCCTTTGCCTTTGAGAATATTGGTATCCTGTCCTGCCAGGACAATGTCCTGTGCATGCAGTTCCACTGCAGCTGCATTGCAGGACTGGAGAGTCAGGACACCTGGGTGGCTCTGCTGCTCACGGTGAGCTGGCATCTGGAAACATTGAGGTGCTGGAGAGTGCCCAGAGAAGGGCATAGAGGCTGGGAAAGGGTCTGAAGCACAAGTCTCATGAGGAGCAGCTGAGGGGGCTGAGCCTGAAGAAATGGAGGCTCAGGGGGGACCTTCTTGCTCTCTTGCATCTACATGAAAGGAGGATAAAGCCAGGATAAAGCCAGGATAAAGCCAGGATAAAGCCAGGTTGGGGTCAGCCTGTTCTCCCAGATAACAAAAGATAAATTCCACCAGGAGAGGTTTTGGTGGGATTTTAGGGAAAATTTCTTCATGTAAGAGGTTCTCCCCTGACACAGGCTGCCCAGGGCAGTGGTGGGTTCATCATCCCTGGAGGGATTTAAGAGACATGTGGATGTGGCTGTGGTTGAACTTGTTGGCTTCCAAGGATTCTTCCAACCTTATTGGTTTTTTGATTTCATGATGTTCACAAATGAGGTTTGGGAGTTTGGAGAAGTTGCTCCTATAGGAGGAGGAGACAGGTCTGCTTCCTCCATGGAAATCTCCTGACAGCTCTCTGTCATTCTGCAGAGGCTGAGTGTGTCGGGTTCTGGTGTCAACAGTGGAGTGACCACTGCTCAGGAGGCGCAGGCTTCACAATCCCACATGTTCCCCAGGTGAGTGCATTTCCTTGGTGACTTTCTAATTCCTTCATTGCCTGCAGAGTGTGGGGTCTGCCATTCCTCAAGCCTGTGGCATCATTTGCTTCTGGAGTTGGCCTCACTTATTCTTGTGTGTCCTTTCCAATTCAGGATGTTGTCATTCTGTGATTCTAGGTTTCAGCTCACTGTGTCTGAGGCTTTTTCCACCCAACGTACTAAGACTGCAGAGAAACACAGGGTCAGAATGGGTATGAAATGGGTTCCTGCTGCTCCATCACACATGAGGTGATCACATCCTGTGACCACACAACCTCACAGGCTGCTCCCAAGAGCTTCTTCCTTTCCCAGGAGAACAAGAGCATCCTGGAACATTTTCACTCCCTGTGCTGCCATACCATAGGCCAGGCATGAGGCAGCAAGAGCCAGGGCCAAAGCCACCTGCCAGGTGAAACACTCATGGGAATTGATTGGAGGGATGCATGCACCCTGGGTGAAATCCCCTCATTGGGCTGTGTAGCAACTCAGAAAGGTCCACGGGAACAGCCCTAGCTCCCCACTTCTCCTAAAACCTGTGGAGTTTTGGCTCCAAGGGAAACAGGTTCCCTATCTGCCCCACGCTCATTCCAATGACTGCTGGTATTTCTGCAGTGTGATCACCCCATGCCCAGCCAACTCTCCAAGGACGAGGAAGGCAGGTGGGCAGGAGTTATCTCCTTCAGCCAGGTCTGACATCACACTCCTGGCTTCTGAGAACTGCCAGAGAGCACTGCAGGTATGTGTCAGATGGATCAGACCTGAAGGAAGCTCCTCAGAAGCTGAGGCTAATCATGCCTGACACCTCCAGGGGGTCTGGAAGCTGTCTGCAAAATGGGAGCATGGGAATTTCCACTTGAGAGAACAGAAGGTGGAATGGGTGGCGTGGGAAGCCTGGGCTGCTGAGAAGGACCAACAGATGCCGGAGGTAAGGGCAGACACCCTCTGTGTCTGGTCAACCTGACTGCCCATAGAACCCCCCAGGACAGGGGCACAGGGGGTGGAATTGGGGGTCAGGGTGGACCATAAAGTACTGAGGAGGCATGGGACAGGTCCCTTGGAGGGGTTGGATGTTCCTGGAGGGCTTAGGGTGTCCCAGGAGGCTTTTGGGTACCCCTGGACAGGTTTGGGGGTGGTGCTGGGGACTGGGGAGACTCTTAGGACCCCAGGAGATGGGAGTCCCTGGAGACTCAGGTTGAGAGAGGGGTCTCAGATGGGATTAAGGTGACCTGGGACTTCAAGGGGACTCTTAGGACTCAAGGAGGTGGGTGTCCCAGAGTACAGTCAGGGGTCATTCAGGTGCAGGGCAGGGATTCGCCTACATGACCCCCAAGGGAGAGCTCTAGGGAGCAAGAGCAGCCATTAGCCATGGTGGGGTGCCAAGTCTCATGGCTCCCACATTTCCAGGAGTCCTCTGGGAAGTGGCACCTCTGTTTTGCTGAGTGTCCTGTCCTTGGCAGGTATTCACCGCTGGAGGTGCTTGGGCTCCCCACCATCCATCCCAGCCCCCAAGAAAATGGGTCACTATGAGGTGGGGGAGGGCTGGACCTCCCGTCCCCACAGAGAAAATGGCAGAGAGATTCCAGCCTGGGAGCAGGTGGGTGAATGCAGGGCCGGGTGGGTGGATGCGGGACTGTGTGGGTGCAGGGTGGGGTGAGGGGAGAAGCAACTGGCAGCTCTGGGATGATGATTCCCTGTTGTTGCAGACACCTTTCCCCACGAGCCATCCAGGTGCTCCGTGGGCTGGAGCCACATCAGACACGGAGGAACATCTTCATGTTTTTGGCTGAGAACAACCGGCGGCGGCGGGAGCAGCAGAGGCAGTTCTGCAGGTCACTCCAAAAGGGATGGAAAGAGGCAGCCCCAGGGGATAGAAGCGAGATCTGAAGGCTGCCTTTGGGCTGCCTGACACTCCCCTGACCCCTACCTGGACACCCAGTATCAGCTCCCTATGTGGGACAGAAAAGTCGTGGCTGAAGGCAGGGGGACCTTGATGGCAGGCTGTCCCCTTCCCAAACCAGAGAGCATGTTCTTCCCTGGCAGAGTCCTACCCCACAACACCTTGTCCTGAGTGGAGACACCTGTATGGGACACCCAAGGTCACCCAAGCCCAACCTGGCTTTGCCTCAACTGCGCCAGAGACCTTTTCATGGGCTGGGAAATCACCAGAGGCATCTCCATGGGCACCTTGACATGATCCAATCCCCAGTGGCCTGAGCCAATCCTGCAGAAATTCTCTGTCTTCTGTTCGCCTGTTTGATTGGACGCCTCTCTCTCTCCTCACCTCAGCTCCAGGTGCTGGTCCAGCTCATGAGGGGCTGGGCCTGGAGCTGTGGCTGCAGCAGTGGATGCTGGTGATGGGGCTGGGAGGCAGCTCACCTGCTGAGGTCCACCTGTGGATACAAAATAAATACTTCTATTCCCACCTGGACTGAGTGGCCTGGACCTGATGATGAAGTTGTGTAATGGCTGGGACTGTGCTGGGACCACGGGGGCTGGGACAGGGAGGAGGGTCGGGTGGGGAGACATGGGCTCTTCAGGAAGGTGAGGAGGTGGGTTTGCCTCTTGCCTACTGCTCAGGGTGGGACTGAGCAGCAGGTGGGCATCATGTTTGCAGGTGCCTGCTCTTCAAGGAGGAACAGGTAGGTGAGGCTCCTTCACAAGCCCTGGTCCTCATGGGGGACCTGTGCCAGCCCCCAGGCTCCCCATCCTCCCCCGATACCTGACAGCAGGAGAATCCAGACATCCAGAGTGCATTTCCTGGCACAGGTGATATGGAACCAAGAGGAAGAGGTGCCTGGGGAGCAATGATCACCCATGGGATCACTGATGCCTGCTGGGATGTCACTGCCCAGTGAGGTGCTACGATCCAAGTGAAGAGACTGGGGAACACTGGAAACGGGGTACAGTGGAGAGTGGAGAGCAGTGAGGCACACTTGGGAGCACTGAAGGGGGCACTAGGAGCAGTGCAGGAGACAGGGAGCAAAGGAAGGGGCACTGGGAGCCCCAAAGAGGACCCTAAGAGCACTGGGGAAACTGTGGAGCACTGCAGAAAGCTGTCACTTGCCTTGCCTTTGCCTCCTCTGAGCAGCCCAACACCTGCCCCACCAACCCTGGGCCTGGGTATTTTTCTCCCCCAGGAAGGGAAGGCACTGTGCTCCTCCTCCTTGAGCCCACCTCCCAAATTTGGATACCACCTCCAAAATTTGAACATGTCCAGGGATTGCTCCCACACAAAAGGTGCCTTTACCTCCTCTGGGCAGAAAAGGCACTGACACATCTCTGTGCTCTCCAGTCTGGTGGCTTTGTGAGAATGAACACCTATCATTGCAGCAAGGCTTATTGCATCCCAGAACTAGAATCACAGCCAAAGAACTCATGATTTTTTTTCCTCCATAAAATTCTAGCTTTTAATATAATCCCCCACCAGTTTCTGATTGATTTTGTATGGTGCTGCCTGATGTGGTTTTTCAGGGGTGGTTTGGTTTGGGTTCTTTCCCCCCTCCTCATCATTCACCAGTGACCAACCATGTCACTCAGCACAGTGGCAGAGCACTACAGAAACGAGGTGTGAAGCAATGCTGAGGATCTAGGATGCCCATGTCCTCCATTTTAGCATCTTTCCGGCAACAGCAGGAAATCCAAATGACAACATCGTTTCAAATGCACCTCATCAGTCACAGGAAGCTGGGAATGACCTTCCCTGAAACTTTGAGCATGGTACGTTTATGCATGCAAGTTACTCCTGGGGAGGTTCCAGTTGGACACAGAGGAAAAATTTCCACAATGTGAACAATCAGCCATGGGAATAATCGCCCCAGGGAAGTAGTGGATTCCTCAACATTGGACACTTTTGAGATTCAGCTGGACTGGGTGCTGGGCCAGTCTTGTCTGGACTGTGCTTTTGACAGGCAAGGTTGGTCCTGGATCCTTGAGGGCCCTTCCAAACTGGGATTCTATGAGTTTATGAAATCAAACAACGTGATCCCTAAGCTCTGCTGAAACTTTTATAAAAACAACATCCAAAGGCAGCTTCTAGAGGAAAATTGAGACCTATCTTCCTAGAGGCACTGTTGTTTTTCTGTCCCTCAGAGCTGACTGAGCAAGGACTCATAAGGACCAGCTCTGCCCCTAGGAGAGCAAGTGGCCCTGGCCAGTGGCAGAATGTATATCAAATGCCGCAGGACAAAGCTTATGAAGCAGGTGTTGTCTAAGTTGTGGAGCTCCACACCCCACAACCCCCTCAACACTGGCTGGTTGCTGCCAGGCCACGCAAAGCTTCTGCAGGGGAAACAGAACCCTTTGTGGTGGAGTTACTCTCTCACTAAGGCCTGCAAAGAAATCAGATGCCGATGGACAAGAAAAGCTTCTTGTGGCTGAAGAAAGGCTTTTCACAAAGTACTCTTCTGTGCCCAGAAGACCCAGCTCTCACCTACAACCCAAGCACATCGTAGAGGCAGCCTTAGTGCTGCCATTCTCCTTCACTCCTCCACGCACAGCTCTGGCAAAAGGGCGGTTTCCTTTTGTTCACATGCAAGCAGCTGCTTTTCTCTATCTCTGGCCGACTTTCTTTCCACCCAGAACCTTACGTCTGATCACTAGTCTGATAAGGCACCATGCGTTTCTACAGGCATTCACCTGGTAAGGAGTGTTCAGAGGAAAGACAGAAAAAGGCAAGTGACTAGCACACAAGGCAACCCCGACTTGTTGCACCTTCCTCCAATGTGTCTTGTCTTTTGGGGAATTTGGGGCTGTTTGGGGGTGATTTTATGATGATGCTTTATTCCTTACTCGACTGTTTTATGCCCAGAAAATGAGTGCTGTAACTTTAAGATGGACTTAGGGGTGGGGTAGGGAGCCTTGGGCTCCTGCATGGATTCTGTTCAAGCTCGCTTGTAGGCATGCACCCCCACACTTTTCCGTACAAGGAAAGGAGGGTCAGTTTACGCTTGGACTCTTTAGGAAGCTAGCCAGAATGTTCGGTCCCCTGTTTGAAGCTATTGGCTCAGTGCCAAAGGAGAAGCACTGGTTGGACCCTGTCCCTGTCTGTGAAGACCTACCCTTGTCTCTATTGGCAGCTTGCCAGTTGAACCAACCTGAACCATAAGCTACTAAAGTAAGAACACAAAGGGCACCAACAGCTTCTTTGGGGTGTTGTAGCAATGTTCAGAGCCTCCTCTGACACATGCGCACGGCTTTCCTTTTGTTTCTGTAACGTTTATTATTTTCTTGTTATTAAACTCTTTTATTTACAAAACACACCCAGAGGAGCTGTCTCGCTAGCCATCTCTCAGAAGACTGGACCCTCAGAGAGTGTATGGGTAACCCCCCATAGTCGCTCTCTCCGAATGCTCCAGACAGTGTGGGCCAGGATGCTACATTGTTCCTTTTGTTGGATTGTTGGGGTTTTTTGCTAGTGTGACTCTACTAACTTTTCGCAAAGTCTTTTTTTTCCCCTATCCTGGCGGCTGCACTGCAAATCCTCTTGGCGACTTGTTTCTTTTTACTTGAACTGTTGTGGCTTGCCTTTTTTGTTTGTTTGGTTTGGTTTTCTTTTTCTTCAGCCATCTGGGGAGCCACTGGGACTGCCCTATAGAAGAACAGGTAGGAGGTGAAGCAGCAGGGGTGGGGGGCATGGTGGAGCTTGTGAATCCAGATATCTTAACCTTGGTTGGGTACAGATCATGGTGTAGAATAGTTGGCTTTCACAATTAAGGCATAAATATTATGTGTATGTTAGAAGAAGTTTTGTGGATATATAGTTATGTTATTGATACGTCCTCCCATAGTCCTCTTGTATTGTCGTGGGATGGCCTTGGTAGTCAGGGCATTTGGGAATGGCCGCCATGTTACTAAGTGGTGCAGCATATTGACAACTGGCCTCCAATCGATGTAAGAAAGTAATCTCCCCCAATGGATGTCAAAGAAGGAGTTGACTGACAACACTTTGTGGGGGGGTAGTAATATAGAATGCAAAGCATTCATTTTGCAGACGACCACATGGCTGCTGGTCACAGAGACTCCCAGCACTCCTCTTTCTCCTTATTCAGTATTTTGTTGCATCTTGTTAAAGTTTAATAAACCTTTGAAATTTTAAAGGTGAGCATTGTTTCTCACAAACGGGGTCACATCTGCGATCAAAAAACCCTTGTCTCTATGACTCTGGGAGATTTTGAGAAGGAGGTGTGCCCCGCTGAGTTTGGTGGCTCGATCGACTTCTCTTTGGGTCACCAGGGATTAGCAGGTTAGCACCCCAAAGACAGCAAAAGACTAAATAATGGAAAAGAAGAGGAGGAATGTGAGTCCCATTCTTATGATTGTTTTGGCCAGATTGTTTGTCCGTAATTTGGGTATACAAACCTCAGCTCCAGGCAAGTAGTCCATGGGATCTGTTCCGGGAGTCCATTGGCACTTAAAGGACAATTGGGTGGTTGGACATATAGGGTGGAACTCAAGAGCACCTGGGAACGTCAGCTTGAGAGTTATGGGGTTTAAGGGTGAGGTGTGGAGTAAGAGGAAAGCAGGAGGACCACAAAATGATGGGACACAAGTGAGAGAGGGGCAGAGAAACTGTGGGTGGGGTGTGGAGAAAAAGGGAGGCAGGAAACCCATGGCTGGCATGATGTGAATGAAAGAGGGGTAGGAAAAAGCCGCAGGTGGGGTTGCTGGCAGTGGGAACCACAAGCAGAGGCAGATTCGTGTAAACAGTGTCCAGTAGTGCTAAGCGCAGCAAAACTTCAGCGCCACAGGCTTGCCTGCCCACGGCGACTCAAGGATGCCGAGCAGTAGAACCAAGCGGGGCTGACCCAGTGGCAGGGCACCTGGTTCTGCGCAGCTGACGCCAGTGGTGGGAAAGCCACTGCTTAGAGGGTGCCATGTGTATGGGGTTTTCCTGGCTGTGCAGGGTCTGCGTCGTTGGCGGGAAAGCCACTTGGCGAGAACTGTGTGTGCGGGGTTTTCTGGGCAGAGACCTTGGGCAAGGAGGTGACTGAGGTTTTCTGAGCGGAGACTGCAAAGAGTTATACAGGGTTTTCCGAGTGCAGACCACAGAGTTATACGGGGTTTTTCAAGCAGGGACAGCGAACAAGGTCTTATACAGTGTTTCCCGAGTGGGAACCGCAAGTGGGAGCTGGTCTGTGTGAGTGAAAGCCAGCAGAGACCTGGCATAGTGACACCCAGCGCTTACTGCCCCAGCAGAAGCAGCGGTGGCGCTAAGTGCGGTTCATGCACTGTGCCACTGAGGATCAGGGGCTGACCCGGTGGTAGGGTTTCCTGACCAGAGCACCAAAGCTCAGTGCTTCACTGTAGTCTCTGGCACCACCAACTTGGCTAGGAGGTGGCTTGGAAGCAAGGGGCACAGTCGCACGCAGTGTGACTGGTGATGGGTGCCTCTTGGTGAAAGCCCTGGCGCCGTAGGCTTGCCTGTGTGGGGCTGCCTGCGGCAACTCAGGGGTATCAAGAACAGCAGCACCCAGCCGGGCTGACCCAGGGATACCGGATCACCGAGGCTTTTCTGCAATCCACAGCATAAAGACCACGCAAGTGCAGGACCACGTGAGCGGCTCAGCAATTGCTTGTGCTGGAGTGCCAAGGGTGCCGGGGTGCCAAGCCAAGGCAGGAGAGGAGCGGCAGAACAGACCTGATGGTACAGGGGTCCCTGGACCATAAACAGGTTGTTTATTTGCTTTTGTTTCCCAAGGCTTCTTTTCCTTTTCTTTTCTTTTCTTTTCTTTTCTTTTCTTTTCTTTTCTTTTCTTTTCTTTTCTTTTCTTTTCTTTTCTTTTCTTTTTTCTCTTGTCTTGTCTTGTCTTTTCATCTCCTTCTCACTAATTGGGAAGGCGGGCCTTATGAGAAGCCCTGTAGATAACTGATTAGAAAGGGGGCCTTGTGGGAAGGCCTGTAGATGGCTGATTGGGAAGGTTGGCCTTGTGGGAGGGCCTGTAGATAACTGATTGGAAAGGGGGCCTTGTGGGAGGGTGTCATAGTTGGCGCACTGTGACCTCAAATCTGGTCTGGCTGGGCGAGCATGGCAAAAATAGAGGGACGGAAATGATGGAGTTGCCCAAAAATTAAAGAACTTTTATCAATGCCTTAATGAAGCGATGGGACCGCTGGAAGGCTAATAATGATTTATTATTCAGATAGAACATCAGGCTCAGAGGCTGTGAGATTTTAGAGAAGTTGGCCATAGCTCAAAAGTAGTCAGAAGTTTCTTTGTTATAAGGCAATATATAACATTGTGATCCAATGGAAAGTTGCCACAGAGTTTATTTTGTTTTTCTAACCTATCACCTTGGCTTAATTCTGCTGCACTGTGTCTGTCTTTCACCCAATAGCTTACTACCTCACATACACACATATGCTTCTATGATAACATCTAAACTCTTCACTTACTCTATTGTTGGGGTTTAGTTTTGTTTGCTTTTGTTTTTTCTTCTCCCTTATAGAATTTTTCCCCATATGATGCTAAGGAACTAATTGCTGGATAGTTATGAGCACTTTGGGCAAAGACAAAAGGGGGCCAAAGAGAAACTGGCTACACCTTTTGTCTCTTGGGGGGGGCCCCAGTTTGCGCCCGGCTTTGGTTTTTTGGGCTCTCTGCACACACTGAGAGGAGACATAGGCTGCTTCAGTGGAAAGAACTGGAGTCCCGGGAAAAACTTTGCATCGTTTGCTTGCACACCTGGGAATTCCAAGTTCTTCAGTTTTCCTGNGGGGGGGGACGCAGTTTGCGCCCGGCTTTGGTTTTTTGGGCTC
>VWYP01015234.1:316-135006 GCA_013400435.1 Pycnonotus jocosus
ATGTTTTACCCGTAGAGGCTCCCATAGAATAAAAAAAAAAAAAAAAGTCCATCATTGTTCCCAAGAGTTAGACTGGATCTGAGTATCCTCACTGGTTCACCTCTTAAGTCACAAAAAGAAGTGAAAGGAGGAAAAAAAACCACCAAAAAACCACTCTTCCCACAAAGGAAGAGTGAGATAATACACGGTAAGAATAATTACATATGGACAGGAAAAAATTAGCTCTCTTGAGCTTTGTCTTGTTCTCCTTCTAATAGCTTTCTACTTTTAGTTTGCCCATGGAAACATAACTTACTATGTTTTCTACTGGCTCTGCTGCAGAGGTTGTTACTCAGTGCAGAAGGGTGGTAACTTCTAAAAATTCTACAGCAATTCTTTCAGGAGATCCAGTAAAGTAACATCAAAGTAGTAATTGCTTGGATGTAGGAAGCCATTGTAGGAAGCCATAATGCATGGGTGAGAATATTTCTTATATATCAGCTACTCCTCTTTGGTAGTGTTTGTGTGATCTATATTAACTATTTCAACCTGTTAATTTAAAATATATTTTGCTGTAAGACTTATCTAAATTTTGAAGGTTTTGACAAAATGTGTTTTAATGTTAGGTACGTGACCAGACTTCTCATAAAAGAAATATTTGAAAGAGGAATATTTGCACAGTTTATACATACCTATTTGCCATTAGGATAAGTTTTCCATTATTTACCTCACTGTTGAATTAGGAAGTCTTGGATCACTGTAGTAGCTTCTATGAGGAAGAGATTATAAAACCAAGTAATCAGAACAAGGTAGTGTTCTTTCTGTAGAAGCAGCTGTTTGATTTACAGTCTCTGCTTTATGATGCTACTCACCAGTATTTGCAGCTGTATTCCTATGAAATAGCATGGAATTCTTGTGGGTAGGTGCAAGCAGCAGAATTGCCTGTTAATTTTCAGACTCAGACTGGCTATGAAACAACTGAGCTACTGATACAAACGTCTCAGTTTTGCACATTGTGCTTGAATCTTTTTAGATAGGCTATTTCTGGAAAGATTACCATATTACTTGCTTTGGGAAGAAGGGAGTACATATGCGAAGAATCTGTATATAAACAAAAATGCTTTTTTATTATATTCAGTTTCTTTTAAAATTTTTTCTTCAGTTACAAAATAATGTTTTATCTTCTACATCCTTACTATATTTTTTTATCATAAAGCATCATACAAAAATCCTTTTCAAAATTCCTTCTTTGTAGTGGTGGTTCTGTCCTTGAAAAGATGAGAGACGATGATCACAGCTGGCAGATATTAACCATATTGTTTAGTGCAGTAGTTGAAACTTCAGGTGTAATGGTAACAAAGACTATTAAAATTCCTCAATTGTATGGCATAGATCATAATTTATTTTAGAACTGTAAATTAAGAAAAACACGTAGAAATATCTGGAGAGTAAAAGAGGTTTTTTGTGGTTTTTCCCCTTTATTATTGTTTTAGAGACATATTACTATGTATCTCCTTTGGTTGCTGCCTTTTTTTTGGCTCTGACTCCGATGGGGATTGTCATAGCTGCCAAACACCCAGCTACCAGAACTGTCCTCCATTCAGGATGGGAGCCTGTCATAACTGCCATGATTATAAGCAGGTAGGTCTGTCTGTCTTGCTGCATGGAAGCACCTTGAAAGTCATCCTGTATCCCTGTGTATCTTACTTGATTGTACTTAAGAGACACAATTAAGGACCCTCTCGGATTTAGGCTTTAGAATTTTATGACTGATCAAAGAGATTATTTAATCCAATGAAAGTTATGAATCTTAAAAGTAGAGGAATTGGCTAATACTCTGTGGTTTTTGTTATACAAGAAGCCAATTTTAATAAGTGAATAGCTATAGTGATGTTAGTCTGTAGTTCTGAATGAGGTAATGGCTCAAGGGAAAGATGAGATGAAAGTCCTGGCTTGAAGATGATCTAGGTCAGATTTCTCTAAAATTTTTAAAATACTCTTTAATGGTACTGCTTGCCTTATTCTAAGCGTTGTACTTTGTTTTCAGTATTGGTGGCCTTATTCTGGACACAACTGTATCTGATCCTAACTTGGTTGGAATTGTTGTTTATACCCCAGTCATTAATGGTAAGACTCTGACAGGATTAACTGGTACTATGTATCAATTGATACACCTTGTTTGGAGAATTGTCTATTACAGTAAATTTCTCTTGTGCCAATTAATATCTGGAATATTAATTGTAAGTATTGATGTCAACAGCTGTTTATTTGAACACCTGAAAAGTGCTTCTTGTTTTCACTACAACCACTAAAACGTGATAGAGAATGTGAGAAGTAGAAACCTCAAGTATTCATTAAGAAACTGAAAGTGTAAATATTGAAGGAGTGTATTCAAATATTAAACTATCAAATATTACATTGAAGCAGTTATGGCTGGGAAAATGTAGATAAAATTTTATTTCAAAGGGGTTTTTTTTTCTGAACCTCCAAGGACAAATTTTCAAACAATAATTTACTATTGACCTGTAATGTATATAGATATAAGAACTGAGAACCATACTAATGTATACAGATATAAGAACTAAGAACCATACTACAGGCAAGTAAATAAATTTCTCAAGAAAATATTTCTGATGATTGATATGCACTTTTCAGATGTGTAAGAATGAATTTGTGAAAATTTGGTCCTTAAGTTAAGTGTTCTATCTTCTAATGATAACAACAAGGCAAAGTTGAGAAGAATAGTTAATATCTTATTAGCCTGCTGCAGTTTGAAAATGCTTTTCTTTCCTAGTACAGTACCACAGGGTTGATACCTATTTAGTTTGCAACAACTATAATCACCAGATCTGTTCCCACTGTATTGCTACCTAGCTATTCTTTCTCCTTTTTGTATTTTTCTGTTTGATTTCTTACATTAATTTGCACTTTTATGTATTGTTATTAAAACCATTTCTCTAGTTACCAGGATGATTCTGTTTTAACTTAAGTTGGCCCTTGCAAATTTCATATGAATATGTTCTATCTTGTTTTCTAAGCTATAAATTAAATCAATTATGGCCACTTCTTTTCCACCTTGATACTAAGCTGTTAATACAGTCACTGGGTTTTAGTTTTGAACTACATTGCCTTGATATAATTAATTTTCCAGACATTATTAATCAAAATGTAACACAGGATAGCACCCAAACATTTTATAAGCTTTGCTGTGGTTGAGAGTTAGTAGATCTATTGCTGCAAACATTACACAAGCTGTTCAGTTAGGGGCTTTGACAGAAGCATGTTCTTGGCAAGTTCGTGCTAGCCCTTGTTTTGCAGCTTTCATGACTTCTGGATGCTTATAAATTGTCTTTTTAAAAATTCGCTCTAATTCTTATGTAGGAATATAAATTTCACGGATACACAGCTTCTCTGTATCATTCTTTCTGACCTGCTTTAAAGATATATTTTCTGTTTTCTCCACTACAGCCCTCAGGTATTCTCTAACCTCCAAGATAATCAATCTGCAAAAATGATCACTAAAACTTCGTGGATTGTTCATGTAGCTCTCTAGATGCAGTAAATTTAACTTAACCTCCAGGCCCTAGCTCTTACCTACTTGTGATCAGGTATCTCCATTTTTGTGAAGGCAGTAGACAAAAGAAGCTGAGTATTTCAATCTTCAGCAGAGCATGTTGCTTGCTCTCCTTTCTCATTAAGGCCCTCTATTTCCTTCTTACTTTTAATGTGAAGCATTTCTATGTGGCAACTGGAGTTCCATACTAACTGTAAATTAATTTTTACACTACAGCTGTTGTGTTTCCTTGCCTGTTCCTTGCCTTTCTACTAATTCAAAATTGGAAATACTTGCATGTGACTTTTGTGTGTTTCCATTTTGATTTCCAGATACCCAAAAGGCAAGGCAGACATGTTGATCTTCAGCTTTTTTCTGCTTTACATCTGTAACTTTTCTTGTAGTAGTCCTTTTTTAGTTAACCCTCTGGATATGCTTCCTAAGAGAAGAGGATTGGGTTTTTTTTATTATTTTTAGGTATGTGTATCCAAATGGGTATTAAGGCAATGCCCATACATTCTTTTGAACTGTCTTTGTGGGATGAGAACTAGCCAAAAGCTATAGAGCCCTGGAGGTTTAGCTGACAGGTCAAAAGGTGTTTGAAGAGTTAAGCAGGTGTAAGAGAGGGAAAGCTGGGGCTGCTGGAGTGGGCAGGGAGAGAAAGAGTCTTTCCAGGAGGCTGGGATAGCAAGAAACATGCTTGGCACAGAATTCTAAAGGTAGGGGCAGTTATATAGGAAAATATAGAGAAAATATGTTCTGTGTAGAGGATGCAGGGGTTTATGGTACACCTCCTGGAAAAGGAAACTGTAGATAGGTAATTTTTTGGGTTGCTGTTAGATGAGCCTCTCCTGGGTTTCATAATTCTACAGATACCTTTTGATATTGCTGGTCAGTACAATGTAGTAAACTGGGGATAAGGAAGTTCTTCAGTTAAAAAAGCACAACTGTTGACACTCATTTACTGACATGAAAGGTGTGTTATGTCACTTAACAGATGGCTTTTTAAATATTACTGTTGCAGAAAGTTTTCTCTACCTCTCTTTGCCTTGAATTCTCATTGTAAGCCTAAATGGCAAAAGAAACTGAGGCTTTTCATGTTTTATTTTCTTGCACATGAAAATTTGTTGGTCCTATGGCACAGAAAATCTGGAATAAAACAACAGTGGGGAAACCTGAAAGAAATTTTCATTTCCACTGGGAATGTGTCCAGCCAGATTTAAGGACAGTGTAAATCTGTCCAGAATGTCAAGCTGTCACTGTTTTTCCAGGGCCATTTGCTGTATCTTGAACACCTGAACAGTATTGACTGCAAAATGGTCAGGTGTTAAGCTTCTTGTGCACCATTAAGTAGGTTTCATCCAAGTCCTGCCTAGATAGTTTGCTTATTCTTAGATGTGAGACAAGTGACTTTAATCATGTCTTACACTATGGAGCCATAAATATTTTAGAATATTGAAGAAATACTGGTGTGGAATTTGAGCAACGTCAAAAGTTCCCACCCCTATTAACAATAACTACAAATATTTGCCCAAAATATTAAAATAGTTTTTAAGCAGAAAGGCATTTATAGTCAGCTTTACAGCTGGTTGCCAGACATATTTCACAACTGTTTTTTCCATTTTCCCACTGTTAAACACATTTCTTGAGATGAATAATTATTTTTAATTCTATGGTTGGCTGGCTTAAATTGCATATTTGCTTTTTGAAAATAAATAAATCATTTTGTTGTTTCAGGCAACTTGCAGACTACTTGAGATTTAGATGTCTCTTTGATGTACTGAAGTCTTCAATAATATAACTAAGCCCAAGTGTGGCTGTGCTTCAGTCTAGATACTCAAGCTGATTTTGAGTTGTGTTTTCTCATGAATGAGATGGTTCAAATTTGCAAATCGTCTTACAGCATCACAGCATGTTGAATTTGGCTCAGGATTTGCAATTTACAAGTAACCAAGTTGTTTTTGTGCAGGAAAAAGATAATATCTTAAACAATTATATGATTCTGAATATGCATCAGAAATGAGCTAAGGTGCAGTTACCAGATAGAGCCACTTTCCTCTCCATTTTTGTTGTGTGCTTATACAAAACATTGTGAGATATCTTCTAAGTATTTGCATTTCAGAAGTTACTGGGTAATAACCAATATTGTCAGTAGACTTTATCCCATTTTTATGCACCTTGAAGAATGAAAGCTCTGCAAATTAATTCTGAAAACACCTGAAATTTGGAAATACTTCATATCAAAAAACTTTCCTTTGCAGGTGGTTTGAAGCAGTACTCTTTAAGGGTAGCACAAGCCTGTTCAAATATTTCTTACTCTTTGGCTGTCCATACTTTAAAAGTATTTGCTATCTGGAGGGAATACATAGGTATCAAGGAATATGAGAAACACATATGAGAAAATTTAATGCAAAACTTAATGAATGCCAGTTGTCTGGGGGATGAAAATAAGGCTTATGTAATATATTCCCCAAACCATCTCTTTTTAAATCTGTTAGTAGGGTAAATTGAATGACAGACTTTCAGGTTTTTCAGAGAGCTTTTAATGTAAATTGTTTTGGAGAATGTGGAAAAAAAAATCAAGAAACCATTCCTCCTCAAAAAAATACATCTTTTAATAGCTATATATTTAATTTTCTTTTATCATAATTGTACTTTGATTTTTCTCACAATTGAGTGGTGCTTTTATTAGAATATAACCATTGTCTCAGAGAGTTGAGCACCTGAAATTTGCCTCTGTAAATCACAAGGGAAAACATTAATGTACCTGGATGGTAGTAGAGCAGTTTGGCTGGGTAGCAAATTAATTTTTCTGCATCCTGAATTGGAAAGAATGTGTTAGTCTCAGAAGGCACATGTACTGTATGAGAACTTTATAATTCAGTCTTTACTTTGGCATGAATAAGGAGGAGGGTTTTGATTTCTGTTATTTACTTCTGATGCATTATTGGGTGATAGATTTACTACCTTTTAGTTGCTAACTTGTACATGTAAATCTGCATATATACTTTTATAATGTGTGATCTTTCTTTTAAGTCTTACTTGTAAATTTTTAGAAGATTTCAGTAATCATTGTGTCATTTTCACAACACAATTATATCCAGAACATTTTCGTTTTTTGACAGTCAAAGAACAATTTTTTTTTATTAGTCATAGGAAAGAAATTATTTATGAGTCAAATCAAACATGGAATGTAATAGTTGAATATATAATAAAGGTTTCTCTTAAAAAACATCCATCTAGGGAAAGCTAATATTTTCCATCTGTTTTCCCCCAAGCATTTGTAAGTGTTAAAAAAAAATGCTACAAAATAAAATGGAAGATGAATGAAAAAAACCCATATAAATAGGTAGTGAGTTAGTTTTCTAATCTAAGTATTTCACTTGCATAAAACAGGATTTTTTAAAGTTAATGGTAGAGAGGTCAGGGCAAAAATTCATCTTGCATTTTCTGAAAGATAAAATGATTATTCCAAAATTTAGGGTTCTCGGTCACCATTGTAACTGAGATTCTTTTTTCCCCTTTCAATTTAATTTTTATGATGCAGATGTTGAACTTCAAAAAAGCCTGTTTGGCAAAACTGACTATTTTGAACTATGGGTTGTGCTCAGGACTGTGCAAAAGTGAGAATCTTCTAGGCCTCCCTCTCTTGACAGATTTACAAGAAAGATCAGTTTGGCAATTGCATTGGCATAATTCTCTCCTTATGTAGATGTTAATTGATTTGAGGCCCATTGCACAAGCTGTATTATAGGTGGTTGGGAACAACACAGTATTCTGTGACTGATTAATCCCTCTCCATAGAACTGGGTTTCTAAAAATCCTTAATCTCAGATTTGCTTTGCCTGTTATTACACATTTTTTTGTGTGCCTCATCATGTAACTATTTGCATTTTCACGAGTATTTGTAGTAATGGTCATTAAAGCTGAGTATGTTCACTTTATCTGGTGCTCTCAGAACTTTCATGAGAGACAGTTTTCTACAGGAACAATTCTTCAATTATATGTATTTAAGGAAATGAACAACAACAACAAAAAAGAATGAGATGGGGACCTAGGAAAGAAAGGGGCTTCAGACATAAGGTAGTTGAATACTGCTCTGAAAATTTTCTGTTGCCTATTGTACAGTTCTCCCCTTGTACTAAACAAGTACTTTAACCAGGATTTTTTTTACTGGTTAGTAATAACATGGTGCATGGGATTATTCCTACTCAGATGGAGGACTTTGCACTTCATTTTGTTGAATTTCAGGAGACTTCTCTTGACCCAGCTTTCCAGCCTATCCAGTTCCCTCTGAATGGCAGCACAACCCTCTGGTTTATCATCTACTCCTCCTAGTATTCCCTGAAAAAACTTACTCTTTTAATCAAAAAGTGCAGTGTAAGATTGGAGGAAAAAACCCAGCCCTGTGCATTACCCAGAGCAGTGGATGATCTCAGACTGACCTGCGTCAGCAAGATCCAGCTTCCCTTAACTTCTTGGGTTTTTTTACCTGCGCTTGTTATGAGTTATGAGACACAGATTTGCTTTGAAGTGTTAAGACTCATTGATGTACAGTGCTTTAATGTGGTTTTCTGAATAGCATGGTTAGTTCTATTATTAGAAAAATTTCCTTTTACCAGATGATGATTAATAGGATTGTGCCCATAGGCCTGTTTTCCAATACATGGCATGGTTTTGGCTCTACATTCAATATAATTTCCTGTGCTTGTTAGACAAAAGTCCTGTGATAACAATTTTTACAAGAAATGTTCTTCCTTAGCCCTTAACTACCTTGGTAAAATGATGAGATTTTAAATTTTCTTTTAAAGTTGTAAGTCAGTGTGACATCCTTCACACTTCAGCAGACAACGTCTTCTGCTTATTGACAAAGCAGCACTCTTGTGTTAAACACATTTGCTGTTCTGAAAGGAATTAAGTAATAATTGCTGGATTTTACTTTTGAAATAAATTGTTTTCCCCTAAGTTGTAGTTCTTGCAAAAATGAAAGGAAACTAAAGAAGTAAGTTTTTGCAAATTTAGTATTTGCTACGATGGCTGCCATAGTGCAATAGGAGAAAAATTTCTGGATTAATCAAATATTCATGTGAACAGTTCTCATCTAGATCTACAGAGCTTTTAATAATATGAGCAGCTACTGAGCATGTGACCATTTTATACATTTAGAAGATGCTGAGAAGTTACCAGTTTTACATATCAACATCTTGCCAACCTACGCAGTTTTGTCTGTTTTCTGTTTCTTGCAGGGATCTGGTTAATCTGGCATAGCTGAGATGGTAATGGCACATGCACAGTAGCTGCTGTTACCAAACAAACTGAGTATCTGTACATATCCAAGTGATTCATTTAGCCTTATATGAGTCATTCTGTGACCAGCAGATAAGCAAAACCTGATTCTGTCCTGATTTGTGTCCTGAGGTTTTTAGAAAGTCTTTTCAACCTGCAGTGTTCCCCATTGCCTTGTGTTCCTGCTGTACCCACTGCTCGCAACATCCTCTCCATTTTCCCTCTGCTTTCCACAACATAGCCATTCCTCTTCTGTCTCACTGAGCTGTTGGCTGAGCAAGAGGCATCATGCCTTGCTCCAGGCTGAGTGCTGACTGGCCAGCTGGCCTGCTTATGCTTATGCCATGAACTATATAACTCATAGACTGCCTTTGTCTCACTGAGAACATGGGTTTGGATCTTTGCCTTTATTTATCTAGGCACTGTTTCATTTTTCTAGATTGTTTAACCATGCCTGGGAATAGTTAGCATGTCTGTCCTTGTTTCAGACATGATTGAAACTGGTCCAAAAGTTCAAAAATAATTAGAGGAATTGATAGGTGAATGGGTGGAACAAAAAAAAAGTGTCCCTGCTGCTGTCACCACTGTACATTGTTGGCTGGCTGAGACTGAGCAGGATTTAGGGATTCTAGAAGCATTTACACTTTACTATACCTGGCTATCTTCTGTGAGTTAAAATTATGCTAATATTAGGTTATTGAGGCTCAGACAAATAAAATTTAAAATAATTTTGCTGAACATGCAAATATTTAATTTCTGTTTAGTTAAAATAGATAGTTCAACTCAGCTGTAATTAGTTACACCTTTTGAAATCACACTCCACACTGGCTGCTTTGGTTAGCTTGTCAGCTTCCTTTGCAGAGCAGCTGTCACCTCCTTTACCAGTTTTCCATGGCTGACCAGCTTGTTTTAGAATCACTTTTGATACTTGTCAGTAATTTCTTGCTATCTACATGTGCAATAGGGCTTGGGGAATACTTTCTCTAAATTATGGTTATAAAAGTAAAAAGATTTGTCATTAATAGCTATCCATCAAAGGATTGACAACCAATCTTACACCTTCTTTCATAGACATGTCAATGTCTGTTGTCCAGACAGATTTTTTTAATCACCATTTCAAGTGAATTTATTTCTATTTCTCTTAATTCTTTTATCTCATTTAGTTTCTCTTATTATTAACTAGGGAAAGAAGTCCAGATCACCTGAGGTATTTCTGAGTGTCTGAATTTGTTGAAGCAAATAATTACCAGTCACAAAAGGAAATTACATACATCCCAGGAAATATTTAAAATCCATAGAGTTGTGCCAAAGTAGTTTGTGGTTGCATTGCTACCAAACTCAAACCAGCCCTATGTACTTCTCTCTATTATTTCTTTTTGTAGTGCTATAAGAGAAGCAGATAGTGGCAGAATATTTGACTAATTTTTTTTCTTAATATTGTTGTGAATAAATCAGTTATTGCAGTTGTTAGCCTGATTGTAATTACCCAGATTGCATTTATGTCCTCTTTTTTACGAGAAACTGTTTCATATTTTCCAGTCATATGTCACTATCCCCAGCTTTGGAGCTCTATTAAGAAGTGGTTTTACATAACAGCTTTTTCAAAATTCAGTCAAATAAATTATCCGATCCCCATCCAAATGTAATGCATTGATCCTTAATTTTACTTCTGCCTCTCTTTCTGTTCCTTACTCTCCCTAGTCAGAAATCTGTAATTTATTGTTCTCAATTGAAGGACAGACTTTGAGTCCTGTTTAGATTGGGTTTAATCTTTTAAAAACTGCAATTTAGATTTTAAATCCCTTACTTTGCTACTTTTTCTCTCGTTCATCTGAAAAATGAGCTACTGCTGTTTTAATTTTCTTTGCAAACTCTGACTCAGCCTTTTGGTAGTTCATCTTTTATCCCTGTATCTCCTGACTGGGAACATGCATTTTCTGATTTGAATGTGAAGTTTTTGCTTAGAAGACTACTTCCCTGTTAGCTTCAACCATTTACTGTCTTTAAGCAGCAGTGAGGCAGGACATCTTTCAGATCTCAGGATTAGGTCTCTGTGCCAACCACTCCATAGTCACCACAAGAATTTGGCAAACAGTGTCTTCTGGTCACCACAAATACGTGTTCTTCAACCAGACAAAGCACCAGATAAATTAACTCAACTACAGTAAACAAGGCCTTTCTCCTTCTGAAGTGGGGACAAGATCTGCATTATTTCTGCTGCTTCTCAGACCAACCCATTGCTATGTAAAGCATCTGAAGCAGAGAAAGAAAAAGCATGTGCTTGATGTGCAAGTAGACAGCTCGAGTATAATAACAGGAGGGTTTCATGTTACTGCGTTCTGCAATGTGGATATAACAAATTGTTTTAGTTTTCTGCTCACTGGAGTAAGAATCCATAGAATGTGAAACAGGCCCAAGGTGGAAGGAACCCTGAGATGTCATCTGGCTCAGCCTTGTGTGAGAAAGGGAGCCTAGATGAGATTTTCTAGCACCTGGTCCGGTCACATCCCAAAAACCTCCAGTGAAGTGGGCTCCACCACATCCCTGGGGTGGTTGTTCCAGTGAATGATTGTTCTCACTGTAAGAAATTTCTTTCTTATATTGAGGTGAATGCTCTGCTTGTACAACTTGCACACGTTGCCCCTTTTCAGAAAGAAAGTAGAATCTCTATTATTACCATTCTTTTAACAATCAGCTATTCAGACACTCCTCTTGTTCTTTCAGCTTGAATTATGAGTGGGAGAAGACTATAGTTATTCATGCTTTGTGGCAGAGGGGAATGAATATATTAACTCTTGAAGCCTTTTCTGGCCCTGTGGTTCTGGGTGTGAAATCTGCATTTATGTTTGTGGTAGTAAGCATGTCTGCTTTCATTATTTACCCTGGCCAGGAATACTTTCCTAGGGAGGTCATACAGCAGTGGCACAACTAGTTTATTCTGGTGATCCAAGAGGGATTTCCAAAGAAGAGGCAGTGATAAAAGGGAGTTTCACCTATGAGAAAGCACAAGATTGAAACCTTTTGGAAGGTTTTGAATTTTTTGCACTTACCATGATTCAAAACTGATCTCCAAATACCCAGTGATACAGTAAACTGTAGCCCACAATTTTTGGACTTATTTTAATGATTTGCAGCCTGTCTACAATTAATATACATTCCAAAAATATTTCTCATTTTGACTTTTGTATGTAAGGTACTGTGATAAACATAGAGAAAGTTGGTAAATGTGCAAAAATATTGCCTACTAGAGGAAAAACAATAGTTGAACATTTTTCATTGGTTTCCTTTTGCATTTCAGGTATTGGTGGCAATCTAGTAGCTATTCAAGCAAGCAGAATTTCTACCTACCTCCATTTACACAGCATTCCTGGAGAGCTGCCAGAGGAGGCCAAGGGTTGCTATTACCCATGCAGAACATATTATGGTACAGGTATGTCTCAGTCAGTTAAAAATTCTGTCTCACATCTCTTTACCCCTGTATGCCCAACTGTACCCCCAGTGAGAAATGGCAATGAACTGAACCTGCTGTGTGCAATTCACAGGCTGGTGAGGCTTGCAGTTTCCTTTCCTTGTAGCTGTTTGCCTGTGAGAATCACAAGAAACTCCCTGAGGGGTGCATACAGAGGAGCACAGAGAAGGGTGAAGCCCTGGGAAGGGCTGGTGAGGCAGGACACTGGGATATACACTCAGAAGGCTTTCACCCTTCAACTGTCCTTTGCTTCTCTACCTGCTCCTAACTTTTGTCTGCCTTCAGAACTTCAAACCAATTTCCTTTTAGGGCCAAGCATTGTATTAGACATTATTACTGAGCCAAATCCTCACTTTCCATTTCCAGTTTGCCATTTTCTCTCTAGATTGTTTCTTCACAGCTTATTCCTCCCCTGTATTTGCCACTTTCCTAATGATGTAGTAACTGGTGAAAGGTGATGTGTCACCACCATGTATTACACTTCCTTATTTATTAAATGAATTGAAACAGATGTAAAAGCAGTAAATGTGGGAATACTTTTTAGAAATAGAAGGCATTTTTGAGGATGTCTTGAATATGGAGTCCAAAAGATCCTCTTTTCCAGTAAGACTTTAGGAAGTCCAAAAATGTAGATGATATTACATGAGAATGAAGGCAGTTTGCACACTTTTCCAGAAGGGCTCTGCTTACCTTTTCTGGAAGACAGTGAAATTCCTCAAGGAGTCTTCTAGAGGAAAATAATGTTCCACAGTAGCCAATGCTGTCGAATTCCAAAAATGGGATATTGAAATGTTTTTATATTGAAATGAATAAAAATCTAATATTGAAGAGCTTAACCAAATTTTGGAATTTTTTTTTTTTTTAGGTGTAAATAACAAATCAGCCCAAGTTCTGCTTCTCTTGGTGATTCCTGGACACCTGATATTCTTGTACACTATCCACTTAATGAAGAGTGGACACACTTCCTTAACCCCCATCTTCATAGCAGTGTATTTGTTTGCTGCTCTGCTACAGGTAAGAATAAGTACAACTGGCAAATGCTTGTATAAAATCAAGTTCTTAAAGAAAATGATTTTTTTTTCCTGGTATCTGAAATCTCATGAATGGTATGAGAAGATGTGGTTTGATGTATGAATATATGGCTTACACAGGTGTACTGTTGTTGTGAGTGCTTTTCAGGACACACTTGACTGCAAGATCTCCTTGTCATGCATCTTTCACATGCTTTTGGAACCATTGCATCTAAACCCCCATCATTTTAATCACCTAGAGGGGAAATGGAAAGAAGGGAGGGGAAATGGGAAGAAGGAAAGGTAGCATTTATGAATAAGGAAAAACAAGGAAAATTCTTAAAGAAATCTCCTAAAGTGGTTCACATTACTGTTTTAGTTAACATAGTCCAGTAGATGAAAATATTACAGCTTCCTTGGTGTGTTCTTGATATTTATTAGTTTAAATTAATATGACAGAAAACACTGTACAAGAAATTATAGTTGCATTAATTGTCAAACTTTGTTACCTTATTTGTCTGTTTTTACCTAATGGTCTGTTATACCTGGCAAGGGCAGTTCTTGAAAGATGCCTTTTGAAATAGCAATGTCTCAAGGTGAAATGATTTCATTTTGAGAAATCACTAATACAAAATTAAGTATTTTATTAAAGTCACACCAAAGTTTTAGGTATAACCTGCCTGAATTATAATGTTTCATTACACCTTAAAACCAAAAAGTGACTCTTTGTGTTACACAGTAGAAGTGTAGTTGAAATATCCATAATTTAAATAAATATACATATTGCTTTGAAAATGTGACCAACTTCATTTTTGAATGCCAACAAAATTATCAACAGGTCAATACTTAATAAAATTATAATTTCTAATGTTCTGAATTGTCCCATTTTTTTTCACACTGCTATCTCAATGAGGAGAGGTTTCAAAAACTGTTACTGTTTTATGTGAGAATTTTACACCTTTCGGGTAGAACACGACTGGTAATGTTTCAATCTTCGCCAGTGAGAGTGTCATGCTAAAAGACATAAATTACTTTTCATTTCCATCTTAGATAATCATCCTAGTTTCCAGCCTTATCACTTGCTTCATAAAGTGTTTTCCTGAGGAAATGATGCTATTCCTTTACTTTGTCTGTTCTGTCTGGGTTGAGGCAAGAGTCCCTGGTAATGTAAGACTGCAGTGTGATTTCAGTCAGTATTAACCTTCCAAGATTTCCTGTGGGAATCAACCTGAATTCATAAATGCAGTCCTCCTGCTCACAGAACTGCAATCACAGAATGTTTAGGAACACTTTTTCTTCAGCAGCAAGACTGGAGAAAGGTAGGAATTTCAGGTTTTCACCTGAAAACCAAGTTAAGGCATTATGGCAGGACTTTCAAGTGACATAGTAGTTCAGATCCAGGAGCAGCATGTATACAGGTGTAAAGTTGTATTTTCATTAATTCAGGATCCGATTGGAATATTCAGATTTTTGTCATATATCTCTATTGCAGTATGTCAGGCCACACCTGGTTTTCTTGATTTTTCACCAATAATGCAGGCACAGAGGTTTTTTTTCTTTTTTTCTCTGCTCCCTTTTATGGATTATTTTTTTCTCTTTATCTTCTGTCTTTAGTCATAAAAGGCATTTTGAGGTGTATTTACTGGGAAACTGAGGACCAGTATTGCAGACTATAACTTCTCATGAGTCTTGACATATATACAATTTGAAACACCTTGGATTTTAAGACCTGAAAATATTTAATAGATTGCTTTCCCCATTTGAATTGTTCTGGCATTTTTCTAGAAGTGATTATTGTAGTGTTGCATACCTCTAATTAGAGCAGATTTAGTTTTCAGAGAGATGATGCTGGCTTTAATCCTTAAATCTTCAACACATTTTATTTACCCATCAGTCTGAAGTACTTCCATACTGCAGTTTCATGCTTTTGAGTTTCTCCTTGCTCAAAGAAAGCACTTAAATATTTGTACTCATTCCTCTTCCCTTTTTCAGTTACATCATCTATGCACCTGGAAATAGCAAAGAACAGTTTTCAAGCCGCCATTTCTTTTGCATAACCTAACAGCTACTGATCTTATTTTTCCTGAACTTTTTTATATTTCTGTCCTCTTGGTGACAGCTTTTCCAGTTCTGCTGTAAAACTGAAAAACCTCACAGCTAAGTATTATTATTTCAATTAGCAACAAACCAAATGCATTAACAGTCTTTTGAGCAGTGACAGATCTGCATTCTAGGCCTTTTTGTAATATATTGGACTTTGTATTTATTTTCACTTTGCGTGGAAGGTATATGAAAATGGATGTCAAAAATTACAATCCTGCTTGTAAGCTGCATGTTTTATGTTTGAGGTGGTAGATGATAATTTAGCAGAATATAGTGATTCCCAAAGGTGGGAATTAATTCTAGTCAGTCCTGTGAGGAGGTTTAACATCTCTGCTTTGCCCTTTGCCATTCCTTACTTGTGTTGAGCTGGGGGGCAGAAAGAGTTGCTGAAAATGATAATGGCTATATACCACCTATATAGGTTTTTCCTCACTATATTAAAAAATAATGCTAAATTAAAAACTAGTAGCAGCAATTCAATGAATTTTCTGTTTTTAAAATTCAAGTGACTAGTGTAAGGTGTTAAATTATTCAATGATGTATTTTACAGTAGAGTGCAATAGATTGTTAATTGACTTTGATTCTGTTTATTATTTCTGATTGTCCAGCTCTGTTTATTTAAAATGGAGAGGAAAGGGTTCAAGAAATGGGAAACTTAGAACTCCAAATGGAATGCTGGAGTAAATGGGAAAAAAATCAAGAAAATGTTGATGCAAAGACATTGATTTTTCCTTTTATATTTCTCTGTCTCTTTTAGTTTATGCTATCCCACATTATCTCAACAACAGTACTGTGACATATATATGAATTCTATTTTACATTTTAACAAGATTTTTCAAATTGCCTGTAAGCTTCACTATCCATCCCAAAGTGATAAAAGTGGAATTTATTTGCATTGAAAGCTCTATGCAGTATTACTGAATTTCCAGTCAGAGAGTTAGTTTCATTTTCAGCCAAATCTGATACTTTCATTATTTGATTGTTGTTTCTTTCACCACCCAGGCCTACCAGCTTCTTTCATCTCTTCTCCCTACCTGCTCTGAGATATTCTTAGATATTTTCTCCACAGCATGTCATTTAAATAAGTTATTTGTGGGGACTAAATAATTAATATGCCATGATGCATTATCAATAGTATAGTTCAGTTTTTAGTGACTGAAAATATGCAGTGTAATAAAACAAAGTACAATTTCACACATTCTGCATATTCATGTAGGTTTTTTTCTAAAAATCATTACACTAAGACATTTTAAGTAATATGAGCAGCCAGAGCTATGATTTGCATACCTTTTGATTCTCTGTGAACAAAATTCTTCTTGGTTTCTAGGCTTAAGAAAAACCAGAAAACAGTTTATTTAATTTCATTTTCATTTTCCTACCCTTAATAGTACAGCTGTTTGTATTCTTTAAATAAATACATATTCTTGAAATGTTTTCCAGTTAAATTTAGAAATTGTTTGTAGTGACATCCAAGGCTGATCTCACTTTATCTTTAGAGGGGCTGGGATTTCGCAATTATTTTTCCAGAAAGCGGGGAAAACTGCACATTTATTCATATTAATCTACATTCAGGTAAAACTTTTAGGCTGAAGTTTAAAAGGTCTGTGTTGAAGAGACTGCTCTGTGTTTATGAATGGCAGCACCAGTGGAAAATACAATAAAGAATGCTATGGGGATTGTATACCCTGTAACTATGAAGGGTGCGTCACACAAGGCACTGTACAGTGTCAGGGCAAGCCAGTGTGCCTAATCAAACCCAGTATAATGTTTTCAAGTGTGTTTTGGATTTGGTAGAGTGGGCTCTGTTAAAGAGGAGTACTCTTTCCTTGAAAATCTTACAAAAACAAGCCACAAACACGCACTAGCACACTGCGTGCAGTTACAATATGGCATTTGATCCACGAAGGGTATATTAACTGGGGAACACTCCTCCTCTTATTCCTCACAAAGGCACGAGTCTTTTTTTCCTGATGAGGCTGTGCACCAAGCAGAGTTTCATCCCCTGTCTTGTCAGCCTGCAGCAGAAGGAGAGCAGCACTGGAACTGCCAAGCTGTCAGTCCTGGCACACAGCTCGAGGCGCTCAAAGGCGGCCTCTGTTCTGCACGCCCTCACTGAGCCAGTAAAACTCCCTCCCAGGAATTTTCACACCTACTGACCAAATCTGAGCACACAGTTATGTTCAAGTCTCGGGGAATAAACAAACAATAGGAGATTCCTAGAGCTATTACCAAGCAAATAAGTAATTCCAAAATTTTTCTTACCCGGTGAAGGTCAGTCATGCACAGCTGTGGAGTCAGTTTTGGAGTGCTTCAAGGGCTGTTTGGGGCAATAGAAAACCAAGAATTCACTGGTGCTCATAACAACTTCCTGCTCATATCAAAAACATCTTGGATTTCTCACCAGTGTGAAGATTCTAATGGTGGTATGGGCCTCTTAAATGTGGAAACATAACTTGTGGCATATACTGTACGTTACAGAGAAAAAAGGAAGGTTGTGTTTATAGACAAAATATTGATGCATTATAAATACTGCTTTTCTAACAGGAAAGGTTATTTCCGAAAGATGGAGCGTATAACTGCTAAAGAGACTATATTTCAATGAAATATACAAAGTCAAGCTCAAATCTGGACAGTTCTGTATGTTCAGTGCTCTCTCATTGCAGCATGACAAGCAGACTTGCCAGACTCATTGGGGTCTGACCATGGGTACCAACAGCTCCTTCCTTTCCAGCCATGTTGCTGTCTGTGGTAAGAGCCCAGCTCCTACCAAATCACAGCAAGGATTTATCATTTTCAGATTTATCATTATCCAGAAGGCTGAGCTCAAAGTGCTTGTGGATGTAGCATGACACACTGAGTTGTGCTACAGCTCCTTCAGGCTGAGCATACCAGAGCACTTACTGGTCTGTGTTACACATCCTGGCAGATAGCTGAGAAACAGCCTGAAATTAGAACTATTTTGGTCAAACCAGGGTGTCTGGCAAAGCTACAAAGAAATCAAGATGACAATCTGAAAAACTTGGTTCAAACTAAAATTAAAGTTAAAAAAAGAAGTTGCTTCTTGCAAAATTACATCAATATAATGAAATTGACTCAGAGACAACTTCAGTTAAAGAGGTATTCTCTTTTTTACTTCAAAGAGGTCTTAGTGTGGCATCAATGTATGCTGTGCTGTCTGAGTACTTGGATACCTTAGAGGAGCTGACGCCACTTAGCTACAGCACAAACAACAGCAGCAAGAAAAAAATTTGCTGTTTCAGGGTTTCCTTGCAGCCAGGCATTGAGGAAATCTCTGTATGTTTGGAGGAAATGATACATGTCCCTCTGGACATGATACACACCAAATAGCTACAAGAGAAAATGGTGCAGAAAAATGTCTTCTGAAAAATGTATGTAGTCACTACTACTACTACTGAGATTTCAGGCTGTAGACAATGGGAACTCAGCGAGTTCAGAGTAGATCTATTTCAGTTACTTTACAGTAAATACTTCATCAAAAGCCATTTAAAATTGGAGACATGCAATGTATAATTTGAAAATTAACTTAATGAAGGGTCAGAGCCTCAAGAAGACCCTTTGCGCGAGAATGACAGAGTCAGAACACAGTAGTCTAAATTTAGAGATTCTTAAATGGGATGTTTTAGTCATAATTTTAAAAACCAAATAAATAAACTTACCTTTGAATTTCACAGATTTGTAAGAGTTCTTATCCAGTAATTGCAGGATCTTTTCATAGGGAAGTTATGGGTAAATTTTGAGTAAATATAATTTTGAAAGTAAAGGAGATGTAAAATACATTTGAAAGGAGATTATCTCAGTTTATTTACATCTGTGTTTCCTGTCTAAAGTAATAGAATACAACTATTTTGTTATGCACCTTCAGATGGGAAAAAATTAAGGTGGAATCATAAGTACTAGCAACAAGCAGTTTAACATTTTAATTTTCCAGCTTGGTGTTGGAATTCACTTATCACAGCAACTAATGTATAAATTAATATAAAAGTGAACAATTCTACTCTGCTTTACAAATATTCTTCATTTGAATATTATACTTTTATCACTGTGAATTTGACATGCATCCTCTGATGATATATGGACATTCCAGATGAAAGAAACAATAAAAATATTATAGCATCCTGCAACTTATTAATTAGGCTATAGGAAGCCTTGACAGTATTAAGAATGTTTGGAAGGAGTTATGTATTTTTATTTTAAATAATAGAGTTTCAGTCTTTTCTCATTTTAGGAATCATAAGAAATTATTTCCATGAGAATATAGAGGTTTACTGCATGCAAAAGAGAGGTACTACATGCAAAAGATCAAAAATAACTTTTTTTCACCTAACTTCTCTTTTTTATTTGCATCTAAAGACCTTGAAAGAATGAAAGTAAATTTTGTGCACAATAACAAAGGAAAAAAACCCCTGCTTTATAATTTGTAATGTTCCCATTTCTAGCCTTGTAGTCATAAGATCTGAAGTTTCAAAACAGTAAAGCTCACTCATATTTAACTATTCATGTTCAATTTCAGTTCCAATCTGAAATTCATAATTTGAGTCAGAAAGTTCAATATCAAGAATTACTCCCTATTTCCATCCTTTGTTGTACAGAATATTATGAGTACTTGTATTCCTTATTTTTAGATTCTTCATCATTAGGAGTTTTCAAGCTTTTCCCCGCCTTCCTACTCTTATCGCTGTATTCTGCTGCTTCCAAGAACATTTTTTGACAGTGAGACCGAAGGGTGATTTTTAGAAATGCAGTCTCAGTCTGATCATGCCTTTAGTTTAATTTTCCACTCTTTTGATTGTGATTTTTCCCCCTGTAATAATGATAATAATATAGCATGGTTTCCCTTTTAAGCTATCGAAACATCTGGAATTTTGCTAGTATTTTTGCAGTCCTGTCTCTAGGGTGGTTTTTTTTTCTTTTCTTGATCAGTGACTATTGAATGTCTCCCTTTTGTTAGCCAGATCTTTTTATATAGATAGGCATTTAGTTATTTTTCCCTTTCTTAAACCATACAGTTATTTCATCCTTCAGTCTGGAAGAATTCCTAGAGCTTTGTTTCATAATTCTACTACTACTCATCTCCTTTTTTTTGCAGAAAACTCTCTATATTAAATAATTTCTATGCTAAATAATTTCAGCTCACATCATGAACAGTGCTGCATATATTTACAAGCTTTTCTTACCAATTTTCTACAGCATTTCATGCTAAACAGCTAATTTTTGTACTGTATTATTAGGCTTTTCTGTGATGTTCATCTATTTATTTTTTCCCTGAAAACCAGCTGGCTTTCAGTTGGGAGAAGGAAGGCTTTCTTCTTCATAGCATGAATGCAGGGCAGAAATGCGGTGTTTGTATGCTGTGCCATCTGCGTCAATTTACTGACAGAACTATCTGTCGCTGATAAATAAAACTCACAAAACGTGAAGTGTCATCTTGCAATGTCTCTTTACTACTTTTTTTTTTATCTGTCAGATCTTTGTGAGTGACTTACCACTTTAAATTCAAGACTGTCTTTCAAAAATCCAGCAAACTCATAGTAGAGCACTTTGCTTTTTGTTTTGTTTTCCTTTTCTTCCCCCCCCCCAAAAAAATCACTGATTGATGTCTTTGATTACCTTCTCTTAACAGTGATGAGAAACAAAATGTTCTTGAAGTCTTAGTCACATTGATTCAGTCTTGCATTACAAACTGATGTGAGCAGATAAGTAGCCATTTCCAAATACTGAACCCTATAATTCTTTAATGTTAGTGAGTTTCTAGCCATGCATATGCATGATGGATGATGGCATTATTTTTCTTCACCAAAGTAAGTGAAAGCTGGAACTGCAGCTTTCCCATAACCTGTAAGCACTAAGTTCCAATTTCCATCACATACTGTTACAAGCACCAGTTAATATATCCTGCTATAAATTTTTCCTGATGATTTACAGAATACAGGCTTGTTATAATCTGCATTATTTGTTGTGCACCCCTACATTAATACAGCAAAAATAATTATTTGGGAAGGTTCACAAAAGCTTAGTTTCCAAACTGTCCATTTAACACTAAATAAGAAGTTCAAGTCAGTTTATTCAGGATGGAAAACATACAGCAAACTGAAAGATTTTCAGGTCGTGATTTTTAAGTCAAAAGTGAATACTGTCATCTAAATTGGACAGAGTATGTTATGTCTAATTGGTTGTGTTATATAAATGCAGTGTATATTTTTCTTGGAATGAGTGCTCTCATCTTCCAAAGGAACATGCATAACTATTGTGGATGTGGGGCGCTGCAGCGTCTTCTGAGCACATCCTGGAGGAGATGGGAATGTACAGGATCTGTTATAAACAGGCTTCTTTTTGTCTCTGTAAGAAGAAGGAGCTGACTCAAGGAATCTGATAGTCTTCCAAAGAAAACATCTGTTTTAAATATATTTGTTTGGATTCCAGTCAGTGCACCTAGGACTTGCATAATTAGCTTAGACTACAGAGTTCCCTTTTCAAAAGATACATTTATATAAATAAGCTATGCATTTTTCATTAGGCAAATACTCCTCCTTTCTGTCTCTTTTTTTTTTTTTTTTAAATTATAAATTCAGGCTTGAATTTTAACATAAGCTTTTGCAAAGCAAGGATTAATTGAGACACTTTTTCAACACAATTATTTGTATGACATTCATTTTGCTGTACTTATAGTGGAGAAGTGTCTTGCAATCATCTGATCAATATTTCAGTGAATAAGTGTATACATTTATAAGCATGCTTTTGATGCCAATAATTGATTATTTAGTAAATAAAATATTATTGTTGTACTTTTTACTTTTTGCATTATTTTGATACCTACATTATTTTAAATGTAGATAGTAGAGTTTTTAAAAATGAATTATGGTAGTACGTGTCTTAAGTTTACCCTTCTTGAAGATCTGATTAGCTAAAAATACCTGAAATACAGAATTTATTTCAACTTAAGCAGCTCCTTAGCAGCTACAAGAAGAAATGAAGAAATGAAACTCAGTTAGTGGTCCTTTCTCCATTCATCTTGTGCCATTCCACACCACATGAATTGACTGAACCAGAATCCCTTATCACACAGCTGTGCAACATTAAAAGAATTCTTTTCTAAAATTGGGTTAATAATTATGCATACCTTTGGTATGAAGATCAAGCCTCTCAAATGTTCAGACATTCCTAGTTGGCAATTAAATCTTTTACTTTGGGACAAATTCAGCCTGGAGTGACAATTTCATAATGTATATTGCAGGTGTGCCTTAATGCAGAAGAGCTAAAGATGGTATTTCAGGCATAAAAGTAGGTTCTAGGCCATTTTTGGCAGTTCACACAACCCAGCTGACACTGTGCTTAATTTGACCTGTTATTCTTTATATCACATCTGATTTCGGGACAATGCTAGACCTGTACAAACAGGAATTATGCCTGGGTTGAGTGTTTTCATGTGGAGCAACATGATTTGGTTCTGAATTATCTCAAAGCCCTACTTATGCTCTCTCTGTACACAATGATGTGTAGTGTAAGAAGTGCAGTTGCGTGTTTGGTGGAACATTTTTGGCTTTTCTTGCCATTTTCAGAAGTTGTCAAGCATAGTCTGGGTGAAAAATCCTGTCAGTAATTCAGAATGTTCCTTCCAGCAATGCATGTGATTGAGAGAAATTGTCTATGTGTCACTCTCTCTGGTTGTGGGGAGCTTTAATTGTCTGAAGTTTATTAATATTAATTATTTGTATTTTTCAAAAGCAATGGTATGCAACACTTTGGTCTAGTATGGGGACAATAATGTTGGCTGTTGATTTCTTTTGATGTAACTTACATGATAATAATACAGATTTTGTTTCCTTGATGTTGTGTAGGTGTTTACTCTGTTGTGGATTGCTGACTGGATGGTGCACCACTTCTGGAAAAAAGGAAAAGACCCTGACAGTTTTTCTATCCCTTATCTTACTGCACTGGGAGATCTGCTTGGAACTGCCTTATTAGCAATAGGTTTTCATTTTCTGTGGCTCATAGGTGACAGAGATGGTGATGTTGGTGACTAATTATTCCAAAAGATGGAATGACTTTTCCTGGAATATTGACAAGACTGATCACTCCACTTGAGGGTCCTCAAAGTGTTTGTTCCTTTTGGTCTAAGTAAATCCAGTTAACACAGACATAAAAGAGCCTTAATGATTTTAGTTTGGTTTGCTTTTAAAAACTTGGATAGAACTACCTGAGAGCTTTATTCTGAAACCAAGGTGAATTGGTGGTAGCTTGAAGATATTTGAGTAGACACAATGAAGGGCAGATGAATCCTTTTATCAAGTTTTAAATTGTCTAAAGAACTGATGATGTGTTCTTACCTTGCAATTTCAGTGCTGTAGCTCTCTGACCATTGCAGACTTGATACCAATAATGACTGTTATGGTGCACACATTTTGTCACAGGCTTTATTTTCTGTAGAAGGATATGTTTCAGCATTTATAAAATTAGACACTTGAAAAGTGTCTGCAGGACTGAGCCCGTTTCTTTGTGCTAAAATGAGCAACCTAATTATTTTGCTGTTGGGATTTATTAGAACAAAAATAGTAAAGGCAAATAATAATGTGACACTGACCTGGTCAATAATAATGGGTGAGTGATTAAAACTCCTTGTGTTGAAAAGTGTTTGTTCATTTAGCAGCTGAAAAGATGTTTAACTAACTGATAATAATGGTGGTGTGATGGCCAGTATCCTGATTTTAATGAAGTATTTAGAGGTGTTAATTTAACTGTATATACTGACCCTGCTTGAAACTTGCAGTATAAAAGATGAAGTTTCTTTTATAGGCACTTAGGAAGTTACATAAACTTCTCAAATTCCAGAGCTATGTCATCAAATTCTAAGCAGAAATCTCTGCTTTCAAGCCATGTAAATAATATGGTCAATAAGGAGATTTATGGCTTTCTCAATGATCTCTCTTATTTGTAGACCTGAATATTTCAAATAATGCATTGATCATGAGGACTCTGGTTGCCATTTTGAAAAAAAAATGGTACTAAGTGTTCTATTTTAAAATCTACTGGGAGTTCCTCACAGCATATGTTTTAAAAGACTATAGCATACTTCCTAAATGCATAATGAAATAAATAATATTTTAACTGTTGTGATCGAAAGTTTTAAATCCTGAGATTTTAATTAGACAACTGAATCAATATATCAGCATATGGTTTGATCCTGTAAAAATTAGTCATGTGCTGTATGCATACAAATGCTTTTTAATTTGATGGACCTACTCAGATGAGTAGATTACATGGACTAGTGTTAATGGGACTTCTGTATGTGTTGGTCACCTTAAACTCTTTGGAAGTTCAAAGTGTTTGCAACTTTGAAAATTAAACCAGCTATTCAGTGCCTACACATGGATTTAGATGCCTGAATTTTAGCTCCCTCATTTAAACCTTTTTATTTAAGTGTTTTCTTACTGTTATTATAATATAGTTGTTTGAATGAATCATATGTATTACGTCTTTTATTATGTAAGAGAAAGATGAAATCTTTCTTACTTCAGGTTCTCTGACCTTTTTTAGTTTGTATTAATGTTATTTAAAATAGTTTCTTGTATGTAGCATTGCAGGAAATATTATTAAATAATTAAAAATAAAATACAACTCATTTTTTTCCAATAATGGTTATTTTTGATACAGCTGTAGATGCTTTTTTTTATTTCTATTAGAACTGCCATCTGAATCAACTCAACTGACATTTCAAGCACTTGCTAGAGTTACTGGACTTCAGGGTCATTTTTAAATGAATTGCAGGATTCTTAAAAACTAAATTTGTTGAGATACTTGTGATCTGTGCTTATCCAATGCATGAGGGGCTTGTAGTATTTAGTCATTGCAGTATCCTTAGTGATTGGTATCCTAAATATTTTCCCAGTAAATAAGCAACTGTTGGTACAGTGTGACTATTTAGATCACCGAACTGGGGAAGAAATGTTACATGGGTAAAATAAGTAAATTTGAAAAAGGGAAATCTATTGCCAAACTGAAATAATGTGGGCTTGGAAACAGTAAGTGATGGGAAAGTGTAATGGGACAATTTGGTGCTTTAAAGGGGAAAGTCCATTGCATGGTTGAGAGAGCAAAACTCATACTGTGGGAAAGAAAAATGTGCAAACTTTCACACAGCATTCATTATGAGAGGCAAGAGCAAACAGAAGGAATTTATTTGGAGAAAAGAATCAAAAGGCACAGCCAAACTTGTTTCTCAGAAAGGGAAGAAAAATATAACTTGTGTTGAAAGGACTTGGGGAAGAGGTGTGAAAAGAGATACTTTAGGGAAGGGTGGAAGTGAGGGGAAAAAAAAGAATGCTCTCAGATATGATTAAAGAGGAACCTGAGTGAGGAAAGAAGTTCAACACTGATAAAACAGCGAAAACTTTGACATCTGGAAGAACAAGGAATAAATAATCTATTATGTGGAAAGGGATTCCTGTGTGAAAGGAGCATTTTAGGAACCTTACATGCTTTGCAAACTGCTGCCTCATGTTAAGAAGTCAAAAAGCTCTTACCACATTTCATGTATTCCAGCTGCGAGGATAATATGGGAAGTGGCACAAAAGAGTGCTTGGATACCAGAGGATTTTTTAAAGTACTCAAAAGGTGGACTCCCTAAACCAATTTTAACTTTAGTCAAGTCAACCTCTTCACAGTGTTCCACCTACTTGATTTTTTAAACACAGCCCAGTAATAGTGAATTACTTCACTGCATGTGTGGGTAAGAAATGTTAGCAGAAATTCTGTCAGAGACAAATAGTGTGCTTTTTGTACAACATGCAATCGAAAGGGACGTCCTGAGATGTTTTTGTCTCTTGTTATCAAAGAAGCCATATTTTACAATCTTGCAGATAAAATGATGACTCTCTTGGTATTAAAATTCATTAAGTCTTTTCCTCCTCTCAGCATGCCAGAAGATTCTTTCAACCCTTCCTTTATAATCTGCCTAATTAGGGCTATGGCTGATTCACATCTCTTTGCTTTTGAGTCAGCATGGAGCACTTCCTTTGATTCTTGCTTATATCAGCTCACTCACCTCATTTAAGTTGTGGGTCAGCCTAAAGCTCCTTCTGGAACTTCTTGCTCCATTTTCATTCTGCTGATGAGCTAGACCAGCCAGAAGCTGCAGGTGGTTTGCCTTGCAAGTTACTGTCTGTAACCTGATGCTGAGCAATTCTTGGAGTGCTCTTCTTTGGCCATTCTTATTGTCTGCTCTTTTTTTCCATCTACTTCAGAAATATATCTAAGGTAAGTAGAAGTACAGGCAGGTTGTTTGAAATGTGTGTAATTTTCCATTCTGAAGGATTCTGTGACCATCTCAATGGTTCTGTGAGTGCGCATGAAAAGGGACAATCTCATTTGTAAAGTACAGTCAGGTGCAGCTTTAAAATGTGGAGTCAGTAGTGTTTCATACCATAGGTGTTTTCTTCTCCTGTGTAATGGTTTGAAAATTATCATTCCAGTGAGCTGCTGAATGACTCCAGATTCTTTTTAGAGTAATCATACAGCCAGGAGTGTTCCTCTGCTTTATTAGGCTGTTTGACATAGGGGGGGATTCTTCTTTTAACATAAATAGATCAATATTTTGATTTTTTATAGCATTACTGTACACCTTGTCTTAATCTGTGATGTTTAAATTGGCAAAATTATCTCCCACTCCCATGTTTAATATATTGATTTCACTGGGATTTTTAGAATGTTGATGAGAAACTGGTGAGCAGCAAATTAATTTCACTCCTTTTTACAATCTGCAAACAAAATTAGATTTTTCTCATGCAAAGATTAGAAGAGCATGAGGATTAAGGCTTTACAAATGCAGTATAGTTGCAGAATCAGGATTCAAAATAAGACCTATCATCTTTTTAGCATATTTGCTATTTCACTTCAGTTGTGATCATCACAAAAAGCTCTCTTAAGTGCCAGAATAGCTCAGAATACATGTCAGAAAACAGTAGTATAAGTACTTTGTGAAATGAAGCATTTGAAATTCATTATTATTATTGTAATGGTAAAATTGCTATTGCAAATGAGATAGTCTCTTTAGAGGTGCAGAAAATGGCAAGAGAACATGGTAATTGAATTATAATCATCTTCTTTGAAAAAAATAAGGTAATGTTCACAAACAGTTCCAAAAGGACTGGAGGCACTGTGAAGTCTCTTAGTAAGATTTTTCTTTTCTTTCTGGCTAGATTTTTTGGGATACCATACATTATTTTAATTGTGTTCTCTAATCCATTCCTAAGCACATCAGTCTGTTGCTCAGTAATCTTTTGGATAATCATCTTCCCTTATGTATTTGAAGTTAAAAAAATCAGTGTTTTCTATATATAGGTTGGTAAAGAACTAGGAAAGAGGTGTGTTTTGTCATTAAAGCCTCAATCTGATAGTCCTAAAGAAAAGTCTGAAATTTAATGAAAATTTGATCATCATGCATGCTGTGCATGAATACTCTGGGGAATCCAATATTGTCAAGACATTAATAATTCATTTATTTTAAATAAATGAATGAAATTTTTATTTCATTTAATTAACTAAAGCTAAGAACCAGTATGTTTACTAAGTATACAAGATTGCCGTATTCTGGGTGGGTACCCAAGAGCAGGAGTCATTCAGCATTGGCTGGGCTGGATGGGCTTTACCTTCTCTGCAGCTAAAAAAATGATTTGATTTCAAGTCTGCTAGTTGTTTATTTAATATGCAGGCTAGTTCATCATATCCTCTGTTTATGCTTTTATTTCTCAGTCTAAACTATACTTGAAAATGCTTCTTCCTTACTTAGCATTCCTCAACTTACTCTTTTGGGAGATTGTTTCCTCCTCAAGAGTTGCTTAAAGCCTTAAAAGGTCAAGGAAGTGCTTTCCTTGTATAATTCTAAATCTGCTTTTTGCAAGTGAAATAGGGTGCAAATGAAATCCTGAATGAATTATATGGTAGGCATCTATTGACTTCTGAACAGGTCCTCAGGATTTAATAATGCTAAGTTGTCAGATTTACATTCTAAGTTTTACTATGAATAGGATCTTTAAAAAGATTTTGTCTGTTTACTTTTTTCTGTCACCTCCTGGTTCAGATTAATGAAACTGTTGCCATGTCCCAATGTACAGTAGAGTAGTATTTTAGTAAATCTGACATTCTGAATGATATTTCAAAAGTTATGAACAACAACACTTGTTTTATACTTGAGAAGCACTCATCCACTACACTCCTGTGAATCCTCATACTAAGGTTAACTTTAGATCATCCAAAGCCCTTTCCCCCTCTTTTTTTCCCCGTTTTCTCAGTGCTGACAGAACTAATTATTTTATTATCTCATAGTATCCAGAGTTCTGGAGTAACATCAGAACATACTTCATGTTAATTGGTTTGAAGACAACTAATTTTTACTCACTGTATAGGAAAACAGACATATCTGATTAATTTTGGTTCTAGGGAGATGAAGGGTAGCTTTCACTTAAAATAGATTAGTACCTCTGGAGTTTGGAGGATTTCCGGAATCAAAGTGAGCTTTCTAAGCTTGACCACATTTAGGTAACTGGGATCAGCTCAGGTACCCATTTTTGGACAAAAAGTTTGGGTGATTTGGAGACAAAAGCAGGCTCTGTATTTGTCTGATACATGAAGATTGCTGATCGCTCTCTATCTTTCATTCATTTTGACTTCATGCTTGGCTATTGCAGCTTCTTTAGACCCAACCCAGTAAGGCCACTAAGTACTATGGTAGTGTGTATGTCTGTGACATGTGTATGGGGACTGTGGTCCTCCTGTAACAGCAGAGTGAGGTCTTTGAAAAAAAAAACAAAACCTTTAAAAACCCTGCATGTTATTTGTCCAAAATGAAAGCTCTAAGATGCTGTGAATTCAGATCCAAAAAGACATTCTCTTGTTTCACTTCTAGCTAGCTTTTGCTCTATTCCCACTTTAGAAAGCTGCTTCTTTAAAAAAAAAACCAAAACAACAAAACAAACAACTTTTTGGGAGCACTGTAGGGTTACTGAGCCAAAGAGCAGGAAATGCAGCTCTGTTAGACCCCATGTGTGGTTACGTGCCCTATACATGAGAGTGACATGAACTGTGACAGCATTCACTCCTCAGGGAGACATAAACCCCCTGCTAGGAGCCTGACTGTACTGGATGCACAAATGCTGTGAATGTGCACATACCTCTGGAATTTGTGTAGCTTTTAGACTGGCACTAAGAGAAACAAACATTTTTGGCACTCGTTACAAGAAGGAGAAAAATGTCCTATTACCATAGGAGCCCTCTCACAATGACATGAGACAAAACTAATGAATGTTCACCTTTCTGGTTGTTGATTCTCCTTCAGTTTTAATTACATTGCATCCAGTTTTCTGGCATATTATGAATTGAGGTGTTCAGCAAAAGCTCAGTTTTTAGTTAGCTTGTCTTTTTCTGGTCATAGTCAAGTCTCCAGCTAGGTAAGGATATCTGTTTGTAATCCATTTTGTCCTGTCCGTACCAAATAGAAAGCTCCTGCCCCCATAAAAGGAGATGTCTTTTTCCCCCTGTTCTTCTGCTTTTAGGAAGGTATGGCTTACAGCTCTGTGGATTAGGGAAGACTCATACACTCTTCTTTATGCTCTGAGGGCAGCTGTCTCTCTGTTTGCAGGAAGCTTTTGAAAGGCACAGAATAATCTGGAATCCCTTTTCCAACACAGGACCAGGAATAGGAGGGCTATTTCCGCTTTTCCACAGCTATACAGACTTAATTTCTCACCTGAATTGCACTCAATTGTGCCTCTTTCTAATCTTTGCACCATTGACTTCAAGAGCTTTTTTCACTAAAAAACTGTGGATTTAATTTTTGAAATTTTTCCAAGGGAAAAAAGGAGATTTTAAGAGCATCTGCTTTGGGAATTCTATGTCTACCATGTAAAATCATATTGCACACAGAGCAGGAATATTTCCACGATAAACTAGAAAAGCAGATTGTAAAATTAACTCAAGCTAGTGAAGTTGTTATTTCTTTCCCTATAACTGAAGGCAAATTTCTTAATAAATCATGAATAGCTGTAATTCCTGAAAGGAATATATTTTTTCTTGAATGAAGGTCTCAGCATTTACCTGGACACCTCTGCAAACAGTGCTTGTCTCTCCCCAGCATGGCTGCTTGCTCTGATTTGACCTTTCTTTCTAAATTAATTTCTTTGAAGTTTAAAAAAATAGTAAAAAAAGCGCAGTGATTGATTTCATTCATAGAGCAATCACTTTTAAAATAACCCTCTACTTTAGACATAAAACTAAATCAGTTTTAGCTAGAACAGTTATCTGCTAAAGGAAGTCTGAATAACTTAGTCTGAACCTAAGAAAGGCTTAGGTAAAGGTTAAACCCTGACTTTGCACAAGCTTTTATGGGAAATTGGGGCTGCTGTGGGTTGCAGATTTTGATTTGATGTAGGGCTGCAAATACCTGCTGACAGCACAGAGACCTCTTTCTGCTAAAAAGTCATGAATTGTCACAGTAAAATTCTAGTTTTTAGAGTAAGCCAAAGCCTAATGGTTAAACTCTTATTATTCAGCTGTATATTACTCTGACAGCTTTATGTATTAGTGAAAAAAAAGAGAAACCAGGGCATAAACTTTGGATTGATTTTTTTCTCTGACTGAGGAAAACAGCTTTGCTGGTTGTTTGGTTTTTAATTAAAAACTCTGATTGAAATGAGATTTTCAAACCCACATAATTTTACTGCAAGTGCTATGTCTCATTTTCCAAAATGATCTGTCCGTTTCTTGCATAGTGATAGGATGTGTGCTCCTGAACACCTAAAGGAATGTTAGCTCAGGTTGCTTTCACTCAATAAAATAGGGACTGTCAATGTCAGTCAGTAATGTTATTAAAATATTTGCAAAATATCTTTTAAACAATGTATAAAGGAACAATAATATTTTCTATATTTTTTCCTCCATGAATAAGTCACTACTCTTGGTCCTAAATGCCTCTGACTTAGCCAGCAGAAATTTTTATTGACAGTGAGTTGAATCTCAGAGTCCAGAGGCTCAAGCACACCAGTAGAGTGACATTTCAAGTAATAAGGGAAACACTTGGCTTCTTGTCATGCCAATAGAGAAGATGAAGTTGATTTTTCCTCTTTTTACATAGATTTCCTTTTAAAACTGATTAGCATGCAGTCTGGGGAGGTGGCATTTGGATACGTCTTTCAGTGCACTGAGAAATAAAACCAGACTCTAATTTATCAAAATTTTCAGTCTTTGGCAAAGTTGTAAATGCAACTGGAAAAGCAAGATATTTTTGTGTGGCATCAGGAGTCTTGTACGTGGTGATGTGTAACACAGCTAGTGAAAGGCACAGTGCTGCTGCCTGGCAAGCATATGCTCTGGTTTCTGCTCTGCTGCTGGCTGCACTTGCTTGATTTTTTTTTTCTCTTTTCCTTCCTATTTCCCATATTTTTAATTCTTTTGTAATTATGATGGAATTGAATGAAATGTGTTTTCATGCAAACAAAGGTTTGGAAATGTTGGAATTCACGCCTGCACAGGGAGCATGTTATGAACACAGGAACAGTCTTTGTTCAAACTTTGCATCGTCTCTACTGGACTTAATCTCTTGGGCCAAAGGACATCTCAGCTGTGCAGGGTCCTGCCACTTTGTCACATCCCCCAGTGCTCCACATCCGTGTCCCAGTGCCAGGGTGCTGCTCACAGCCCTGCTGCTGCCAGCTCTCCTGTCCTACAGCAGCTGCCTGAGGCCGCTACCTTGGGGCAGCTGCTGGGTACCAACGGGAAGGGATTTTGTAAATTTGCAATTATTTAATGGAAAAATTGAGGCTTGCCGAAAGGACAAATCGTCAAGTTTCCTTCCACAGGTGCAAATCCAGTTTTGTCAGTCTCTGTGGCAGTATCAGGGACTGGTCTTTTCTTTCTACTATCTTACAAGCAGTGAAGGAAATCACCCAAAAGCTGTGCACCCAAGGGCTATGCAGAGAGGCCATTTCTTACTCCATTACTCCAGAAATGGAAGTTTCTGCGTTTGTGTGCATGTGATTTCAATTTTGTAAAGCCCCCAGCTCTCTCCATCTCTCCCTCCCTCAGTGGTTGAGTTCTGCAGCTGCTGGTTCCCCCTTGTGGGCTCGGTTCCCTGGCTGCTCTGCCCCCTGACCCCCACCACACCAAGGGATCTCTCCTGCTCCACAGTAAAGCAGGTGGGAAAGCAAAACCGTGCAGACAAAAATCCCACCCTGACAAATCCGCCCTGAAAGCGTGAGCCATAAATAAAGCACACAGAGAGGAATTTTCTTTCTTCAATTTAATTCAAGTTACTTAGAAAAATAATCAGGCTTGAATGGCTTTTTTAAGGAAAGATTCATGAGCAGTTCACACTTGTGTTGGCAATGTATAATTTATCTTTTTTTCTTTATTAACAGTATATTTAAGTATGAGGAGATACTTTTCTACAACAAGCCTTCTACTGCATACAAATAGGTTAAAAAAAAAAATCCAACCCCACATTGATGTTAAATTATTCGTACACATTGTATTGTGCATGCATGTAAGAAAATAACACTCTCTGTAACAAGAGTAATAGTAAGGACAGTCCCTTTTTGTACCTGAAAAGTGCAGCAGACTACAGTGAAACCCTAAAACATCTGGGGTCAACTTACTTCTAAAAGCACTTCTGCTTGTGGATTATTTATTTCATTTGTCTTACACAGCGCATGGTTCAGGCAGTTTGCACATTTCTGTCATAACGGATGTGGTTTATGAAGAGGCTAAAGCATAGATTGAGCCAGGTTTGGGGGAACATCCCACCACTCAGAAGTCACCACCATGTCCAGATGGGCCAAATCCATCCTGCAGTCCAGGTTAAGGTGCTTGGGGCCATCTGGGGGCAATGACTCCTCAGCTGTGGGTATCGTGCCAAGTAAAGAGCCACCAGCACTGCTGGGCTCAGCGCTGGCCCTGCCCAATGACAGGGAGGCATCAGCTGCTCAGAGATGAGGATCACTGCTCCAGCAGCTTTGAGGGGGCTGGGGACAGAGGTTGGGAGCAGGAATTCTCCCACTGGGTCCTCTCTGTGCTCATCACTACTTGACATAACTAATGCACACCCTTCTACAACAGCAGCTTCCCAGGTGGCCCTTGCAGCCCCAGGGGCACGTCTGTGTTTTACATTTTGCTGTGGCTCTGTGCTGCCTGTTTGTCTCCCAGGATCAGCTGTGGCCACAGCAGAAATGGAGCCAGGAGAGAGGCAGAACTCAGGAGCAGACCAGCCCCTCTTCTCCTCCAGCTGGGAAACCCAGTGATGAGTTAGAGGGTAAAACCAGCCCTGTTCCCTGGCTGCCTCCCATTGCAGGTAGTGGCTGCCAGCTCACTGACATGAGCATGAACAGTCCTGAATGTCCTCCTGTGTGGCTGCAGTGGAAGGAGAGATTTTTTGGCTCAGACAAAACAGCACACCCAATAGACCAAAAGAAATGGCTATTCCTTAACATTTGTCATCCTGCTATGAGCTGGTGAGGGCTTTCTGCTCACTGCGCAGGACAGACCATATCCAGCATGTCAGCTGTTCACTTTAAACACAGATCTACAGCCCATTCACAGCACCTCAAAATAGATATAACACACCAAATAGCCAGGCTGTAGCAGTTTGGAATCAAGGTTTTTCAAAAGCAAGTGACTTCAAGCACCCACTGAAGTCCACATAAAATCCTTCTCAGTGCTGAGCATCCACCTGTAGAGCTACCCTCTCTGGGGAGCCAGAATTTGGGTAATCCAAGCCTAAATTGTTGCTAAAAATCCCAACTGGAGCAACAGTCACCCCTCACATCTCCTGAATGTGTTTTGCACCTAAAGTTTTTCTATCACAGCTACCATATAGAGGTTTTGTGTCTCCAAAGTTGTGAAACTACAGAGAATATTTCAGAATGCATAAAAATGTGGTGGTGATGCCAGAGAGAAGTACAATAAAGAAAGGGGTAAGCACATCCTGTTCTTTAAATATTTACTTTCTGAAGCAACTTTTGTCTTAAATGAAAAAAAATCACATCACATTCTTTTGGATGGATTAATAGCTAACTGAGAAGAAAATTGGACCAAAATATGAGCACTGTGGGATGCAAGACCAAGCTAGCACACAAAATTGCTTGTAGGAAGTATTGGTGGGGGAGAAAGGGGAACCTGCCTCAGACAGTTGCTTTTTTAACAACCATACAACCATTGAACTAGGAACATAAGAGAGCCAGGGCACACTATGAGAGGCACTTGCAACAGCCCCACATACTCTAAATGAGACTAAACTGCTTTAAAGTAAAACAACAACCAGCAATGGATCAGGAATCCAGAGGGGTCAGACACAGCCAGCCAGCCCCTTGTCAGCCACTGGCCCAGCGCTCCAGGTTATAAATAGGGCCTGGGTTATGAAAACTGTTCAGAAAGCTGTTTCAGAATGGATAAAAGATTTATTTCTATGGTATGATAGAAAAAATAATGACCCGAATCCTGCCTACAACCAAATCCAATTGTGAAAGGACTTCAGTTGCTGTTTGTTGTGTTAATTTGTTTTTCAATGAGATTTATTCAGCAACTTACTTTTAGCAAATAAAATGCAAACTATTTTTCTTCTTTAATCACATCTGTGTCCTGGAAATTAATATAATTCAGTGGATATTACTGGCTATTGTACAATTTGACATTTTTCAGGATCTGGCTCTGATACCATTGGAACAGCTCTGCCTTCAGCTGAGTTTATTTAAATCATCAGTCATTTTTGAAAGGGTTTGTTTTGATCATAGGATTGACACGCAGGCAAGTTAAACCCCCCATTTTTAACCATCTATCAACTTAAAACCAGATTTTACATTTTCACAAGCGCTTCAATTTAGCCTCTGCCTCCTTTTGCCCATCAGTTGCCTGCAGGTGCTGAGGTGGCTACAGAACATTCCCTCACCTGCATTCAACTGAAGCAAACATCTGGAGAAGTGTGACCTTCTGCTCCCACTAGCTGGCTAACAGATCCACACTGAAATCCCATTTTTCATTGTTTGTCTGCTGTGTATAGATTACTATTTGCTTACCCAAAACAATCTGCCATCCCAAAAAGCCGTTAATCACAAAACAACTGCTACTGAGACATTCCCCTTAAGAAAAAAAGGTCATGGTCTTACACTAGAGATGACTTAGATGAATTTCTAACTCACTGGAACTTAGAAAAATTCCTGGCAATGGCATTTAGGTATCAACCAAAAGAGAAGGCTTCTTCTTCTCCCTAGGAAAAAGCCATGGAGCCAGCGTGTAGGAAGATGAGACCTTTTATATTGCCCTGCATGCTTAGAGAATCAACATGAAGGTGACTGTTTGAATTTTCAAATGGCATGCCCAGATTGTTTATAGCAACTTATCATGACCAGTGTCTCTCCAGCCCGTTTTGGTTGCCCATCTTAGGATCAATTGGGATTGAACAACTTGAAGAGGATGAAGGTCCCCACAGCTCCATCCTGGATATAAATTAAGTCAATGACAATTGCTTTGGGCATTCAAAAAATCTCTTAAAAGTCACTTTCCAAATGCTGATTCTTTTCTGATGGACCATCCCCAATTCATTTGCGCTGGGAGGCTTCAAATTAAAATACAATGGGAGTGATCATATTCTCTATAAACTCATTAACACTTATAAAAGGTTTGTGGTTTCTCTTCCTAAGGAATACATTCACATTTCTTTCAGTCATGGGGTTTAGATACCACGAATCTACCCAAATCTGAGTTACTTTTTCTTTTCAGGCCTAGAAAGATGGGTTTTGTACTGGTATTGAGCAGTATTGAGTGCAACATCACTTTCTAAAGAATTTGTTTTCACCACTCTTCTCAAAGTGTGTGGTATCCAGAACGATTCCCATATTTACCTGCATCAAAGGCAAATAGAAGAATATTATTACCCAGAACAAGCTCAGTTGAGGAAAGCACAAAACCAGACTCCTTTTGTCCACACGTTATCTTATCTCTGCTGCTGAAGTGAACCCTACCAAGAGACAATGTTTTAAATAAGTATAAATAACATTAATTAAACTGGAGGAATGCAAGATCAATGAAATTCACCAGAACACAATTAACATTTGTTTAAACAGTGTAGCAGTATTATTCATTTCTACAGCTAGATCGTCACAATCCCGTTACCCTGCAAAGAGAGCTGTCCTTTCTTACAGTTGATTTAAATAATTTTGACTGTGCTGCTCGCAGCATCATTCAAAAAAAAAGAAAATATTAATTTACAAAATAACCCATTCTCCATATTTATTATGACAAATAAAAATCTTAAATAAAACAGGCTTTCTCTCCCCTCTTTCCCCCCAACCCATCCCTCATTCCAATTTCAGGTAGCTTGGCACTGAGTAATTAAACATTAAAAAATCAAGTTTGTAGACTTCATACAGCTGCGTTTGGTGCAAGGAGCTGATGTTCTGGAAGAACTCTGTGGTCATTTCATCAGTAGTTCTCGTAGACTTTGCATAGGTGGGGAATTTCAGATAATTTCCTACTCCCGCCAGCTGGAGAACATAATTCGAATCCTCTTCGAGTGTTTCGTACTTTCCTATGAGGTCATAGTGAATGTGGCAAGGGTGGCAGAGGGAGTACACAGTCTGCCAGTGCTCATTGAAGGGCTCTTCTCTTTGGGTGTGGGGATCGATGAGATATGCCACAAACTCTTCAAATTTCACGTCATCACCTTTCCGCAGAGCTTCCTGGGTCGCGTTTTTCCTCTGGCGCCTCACGATTTTGGTGCCGTATCGCTTGTGGAAGGAGGTGTTGTACTTCTGGGTGAACTTGTTCCTGTAGGCTGACACCAGTCTTTCAAAAGGCTCGCGAACAAAGAGGAACTTCATGTAATTTTTCAAGCGGTGGTTGATCTCTGGGATGCTGTACTGGTTGAGGGTCTTCAGGTTTGAAGACACGTGGGCTTCATTGGCCGGGATTTCCATTGGATCGCTGTACTTGCCTCTTCCCGTCAAAACCATCATGACTCTCTTCCAGTTTGTGCAGGCCACTTTGGGAACATAGCAATAGATCATTTCATGATCTTCATCCACGACCAGGTGCTTGAGATCGTTGGGGGTCAGCACACGACGCTTCCGGCTGGACACACTGTTTGCTCGGCACGTGTCCGTCACTTGGTCTCGCCTGATCTGATGAAGAATTGCTGTGTTGGACAACTGCAAAGGAAGCACAGGCATCAGTAGGTCATGGGCTGGGAAACTCTCAATGCCTGCTTTGCTTATTATACAATTCATAGAAAAGCAGATCCTTCCCTGCATGGAATAATTAATTATGTGGCTGAGTACAACTGATACTATTCTCGAAGATGAACTGGTTTTGTCTCCAAACTTCTTTATACACACTGATTAAATGCTATTCACAGAGCATCCAGAGCTTTGCTTTGAAGACAACAGGAAGGAGCACAAATGTTCACACAGCATGGTGGCAAGTGTATTTACAGAACCCTCATCCTGACATGTGATCCCTGCTTCTCTTAGGCCTGGAAAACAAATCTCACCTGCACTCTACAGTCCTACCCACAGCTACAGCAGCGTTGGACCTTTTGCTGCTGAGATGGGGTAGGAAGATTCTGGAAAATGTGACAAAATGAAAACAGCGTGTATTCTTGTTACTGGTGTCTTTTAGGTTAGAAAATTTAATAGTCATGGCTTGTTTCTTGGCTAAGACCTTGAATATGGCTTGTACAACTATAGCCAGAATAAACGAAGCTCATGGATATTCCTGCTACCCTCCAAGAAGAAAATTCATTCAGATATGATGAGCATGCCAGTGCAGGCCTCTTGTGTTTGGTTATTCAGAGGTGTCTCTGCATGGCACGGGGTTTTGCTGTGCAACTCTATTCTCACTGCTACAAATACCTTATTACTTATTGAGAATAAACTGCATGAAAGCAACACTGGGAAGATTTTAGGAGCAATGTTATTTACATTTATTTAACACCATTTACCTGTGAATTTCAAAGAGCCTTATGCTCAATAATTAATTTAGCCTCAAAGACAAGAATTAAGGCAAGTATTGACCTTCTTATTTGATAGGCAAGGAGGTCTGAGATTCCTTCTTATATGCTGAGTCTTTTGAAAGTATTTATCTTGTACCTTCTTGTTGAATTAACATGAATCACAGGACACTGGAAAGAAGTATTTGAGGCAGTGTAGACTCTATACACCTATTATGTGTGTTCCTTTGGTTATAGGTGTCTTCCTTCCTGCCAGAATAGCAGACAAAACCAGTACATGCCAGGCAAAACCCTTTGTCCTTGGAAAATGTTTTTGCACCAGCTTGAGAGTTCATACTGAATGTCCAGTTCCTGCAGTCACAGGTCAAATCTCTGCTTTCAATAGCAGTACTTAGCCATGATTCATATTTAAAAAAACCCATCAAAACTCAAAGAACAGGATCCAAATGAACTTTTAGAGTCAAAACTCAAATGAATCTACAAAATGGAACCAAGCCAGTCACAGGACTTCTGAGCTTTGGAGAGAAAGGAAATGGAGATTGCATTGTTGCAGACAATCACTAAGAGCCAAAACTTCACCCAGCCAAGGTGCAGCAAAAGCTTTTACAGCATGTGAGCAACAGAGACTCTCCCTCTGTCTGGGCTGTGGTGGGTTGCAGAGAAATGTTTCCATGGGATGAGCAACAGAGGGGCTGGTGCAGCTCAGCTCTGGGCAGGAGGACTTTTTCTTCAAGAGAAGAATGTGCCAAGCCTAGGACCTCTGTATTTCGCACAGTGCCACCCACCACTTCTCCTCTGAATTCCCTGATACTTTCCTCATCTCTTTTGCCCCTCTGTTCAGTAAAATGCTGGCTAGTGGTTAAAATGTGCAGTGGCCCAGCACAGCTCTTTTAGTCAGCTTGGCTTGTCTTTTGTGTGTGTGTGGTATCCCCCTGGATACCTCCCAGGTGCACTTCAAGGGCAGTTTTATGTTATAGTCAAAGAGATGAGAAGCCAGATGTGAAATAAGCTTCCTGCTTCCTAGGAAAACTGACTGGCAGGGAGTTTCCAAATTAGATACTAGAAAGCAGTGTCAGGGACCACACAGATTTTTCAAGAAAATTGCTTTTTCTGTTAAAAATTTTTTTTAAATCCCTATTTCAATTTATGATGTCCTCAGAGATAAAGAGAAGTAATGGATCCCAACCAGCTCCACACTAGTTAGTTCCCAGTCAGTAATTTTCAAAGAACTAAACAAAACCTTATGCAAACACACAGACACACAAATTCTCCTTTGCAGACAAAAAGTTGAAATCTCTTCTCCTGCAGATTTTCACCAAAAATCATATAGCACAGGAGTGCTGTCTGCCCCAGGTTTTAGAGGAAAAAAAAAAAAAAAAGACATGCCTGAATATATTGCTATATTATAATATGTTAATGCACTGTATTTGATTTTCTGGTGCTGTTCTTAGGATAAATACAGAATTAAGTGGATGAGATTCTATGGTCTGTATTAGATAGAAGGTCAGATTTGATAATCTAATGGTTGCTTCAGACCCTAATCTACAGATGAATCTTTGTAGAGCTGTGCTTTGCTCCTGATTTCATTCCTCCATCAACAGGCTAAGCACTTCTTCCCCATACATTACCATTAATGAGATTTTCAGACATTTAGAGTAAGAGGAAAAATGTAGCCTTAGTATTTGCAATTATCTGTGAGTTTGTATTACATTAAATTCATTTAGAAGATTACATTTGTGCATTTTCAAGTGGTACTTTCCTCTTTCTCTTTTTAACATGGAAAAAAATATGAAGAAATGACATAAAAGCTACATTTACTAAGTACACAGCAACATGCCAGGATGATCTGTGCATGTGCTCTGGTCTGCCTAGAGGCACCCAGAACACATATCAAATGGCAATGCAACTGTAGAAGGGGATTGTCTAATTCTCATCAATGACAGAACCCTTTGGCTGATGGATAAAGGGCCATGTAGGAAATAGAAAGCTCAACTTCCTTTTTATTCTATCCTGCTGACTTCATTTTACTAAACAAAACAAAAAACAAAACAAAACAAAACAAAAGGCAAAAAAATGCCAATCTAGCGACTGTCTTAGAACAATGCCAAATGTATCAAAGCCCATTTCTTCTGCAGCTGACTAACACACCCGATGCACCCTGGAAGAGCTGACCTACTTGCTTCCCCCAGAGACAGAGTCCTGCTGGCTCTCCTCAAGGTTTGATGGGAACAGCCCTCTTGCTGAAGGAGTGGCTGATAAGGAAGCCACACTGACCCTGCTCTAATGAAAGGTCAGGTAAGGCACCTGAGAGCCTTTAATGGAATCCTGAAAAAAACACCCAACTCTCCTTTGCACAGAGGACATGCTCTGTGGCCCTCAGAGTCTACAGCACCATGGAAGGTAATCATAAGAGCATTTTCAATCTAGTATTTCAAAACTATACACTAATAGTGAGTTAGCTGATGGTAATATGGTTCCTTTTCATTTAACGTTATAGGCAATGCTTTTAAACTACATAACAATTTCACTCCTGAAGCTGGTGAGAGGAACTGGAGGTCCACTTGGCCAGGGAAAATGTGCAAATGTGCTAACAGCTAATGAGGAAAATATACCCCACAGATTTAAGCAGCCAGAGAGAAGATACAGATCTCTTTAAACTCATGGATGGTGAAGGACAAGACAAACAAATTAGAGTCATGGACTGTCTTCCTCCAAAGCTGTAACAGACGTGGCTACAGCAGAGTTGCGAACATGCAGCTGCTGCCTGGACACTGATGGCTGTGCCTGTGCTCATTACCAGAGGTCCCTGCTGACCCCTCTGTCCTAGAAACCACAGTTACTAATGGCCTACATCCACCTGGAGAGAGGACACTTTTAAGCCTGTGTGCAAATTACCCTGAGAGCAGTGTGGGAATGGTGGTGAAATCAGTGCTCGGGTATGTCCTCTGACAATTCAACTTGGACTTCATCAGGGCATTAAAGGCTTTGGGAAGACATCTGATAAAAGCAGCTGTTCTTCCCTGAAAGGACTGACACCAGAGATGCACTTAATCATGTTTTTGTTTTCCTGCAGAAGTTGTAAAGGGGGACAGAGAAGAAGGGCATGTCAAGATCAAAGCTTTCCTTCCTTTTCTGATGCAGCGACCAAGTTTGAACAGTGAAGCAACATGAGCAGCGGGAGACTTCTAAGCTCAGTGGCATTAAAAGAAGAAGAAGAAGAAGAAGAAGAAAAAGAAAAAAGTAGTCTGATCCTAGAAGCTTCTCATCTCCATCAGTCCCAAAGTAACAACACGGGAGGAAAGTCCAGGACACTCTGCTCATGTGGATTTCTTCTGTTCAGTGGAAGGTGGGGGTGTGTGTGCAGGGGGGTGCAGAATGGATTTCTGAGGAGAGCACTAGAGAATATACTGACCAGAAATGCTTATGCTGACCAACTGGCAGTCATCAACTCATTACAGGCATAGGTTATTCAAGGTAAACCAGAGTAATGAGATGGCAGGTATTTCCTTCTGGTTACTTAGGCACAGCAGGATAAAGTAATCTTTGAAGACCTTTCCAAGCTTGATGGCCAAGCGGCAAGTACAGATTTAAACACAGGGATTTTTTTTTTTCTGAATACAGTAGTGTACTGAAAACTAGGTGCAGAGATCAATTAAATTCATAGGTACCTGCACTGAAAGCAGTTTTTAAAATAGAAGGATGGAAATACTGAAGTGTCACTTAAAAAGCCCATTAATTACATTCTGTCTCACTATAAAAATTATGGTGGAAAGCAGTACCCTCCACATTTACCAGGCAGGGTTTTGTTTATTTCTATTGCATTGCCTGCAGCTAGTCTGTATTACTGTAACCAGCCTATGCTGGGACTGCTAACATGACATTTAATCATAATAGACTGAAAGGCAAAATTATCTCAAATTAGTTTAGCATAGAATAAAGAGGATAAATGTTGTGAATGGCGTTTGCAGGCCCATTCCTTGCTAAACTGGATTTTCTCTTCAATTTTGCCTTAATGAAGCCTTTGTATGCCTTTAATTTTTCAGTTACCTTCATGTTTGGAGGTTTGGTTTGTGTCCTATGCTAAGACTATGCAAGTTGCTGCAGAGTTCCCCTCATCTGTGGTCCATCAATTAAAAACCAGCTGACACCCAGCGGGGTCTATCCAGCACTGTTAAAACCAGAGCTGATCTCCACCAGATTCCTCTTAATAGTATTTGTTCAGAAGGGGTGTGTGTAGCAGCCTCAGAATCCACAGAAAGAAAGGTCTTAAAGTGAGAACTGTCAGACTAACTATAGGTGGCACTAATGGTCCTGGTTGTGTGACACCGAGAGAGACACTTGCCTGAAATCTGTTATTATCAGCTCTCCTTCCCCCCGCCCATCAATTACACCACCTGAGTACAAGGATGGTGTTTGTTATTCAATATACAAAATGCTTTTCTGTATTACTTTTGTTTTCCCAGATGCTCAAAGGATGGGGAATTTTTGAGCGTGAGGTTACATGCAAGTACGTTTCCAATCCTCTTTTTCACATGAAAGGTGTGAATAAGATTCTTGCAACCTTGATGGACAGCCTTGAAGTTACAAACATGGTTTAGACTATTTTAAGACTTGACTTTTACAATTTGCATCCATAACTACCCTGCTTAGTGTATATATGTGCTATACACCAAGTTCTAGATTGTATTCTTAAAAATGTTCAGCATTAGACAATAATGGGGAACTAGCAATTTTTCATACTTGACAATCCAAGCCTTTCTCAAATCATCACAAATAATTATTACCCTGTGCATATTTCTACAGATGACAGTTAGACAATTGTAGCTGTGTAAATCAAAACACTGTATCTAAAGGAAAAACTGCATTTTTGATAAAGGGATTTTATTAAACTGACCTGAACTGCAACTTCTTTTGAAGGAATAGTTTTGCAACTTTTCATACTTTGACTTACTTCACATTTCATTGCATGTTGTTTTTGACTTAACTTTTTAAAAAACTTTGAGCACTCAAATGAGGAGCACATCAAAAATTAATATTCATTCAGAGAAAGTACATTGTGTGTCCTGGAGATGGAAATGCTTAACATCTTCCCTGAAAACTTGTGGACAGACAAACTAGAATATGAATTTGCTATGAAAATGTCTCTACAGAGTGGCTGGATAATAGAAGATAAAACTAATATTAACTTAGAAATGTTTTTACCAAGTGAGAACATTTTAGAAGCAAATTATATTCTCTGAAGGAAACTTTTGAAATATTACAAAGCTGTCTTATTTTCTCAATTTCGTGCATTGAACCTACTGCCCTATGGACAAGATTAGGCTGAATATGCTTTTTCCCCCCAATTCTTTGTATTGCAAACCAAGATAACCACACAATTTTCAGTTCCCATTGCAGAGAATGCACCAGGGCTATGAAAAGAAGGATCAAAGCTCTTGAAAGTAAAAGTCATACACAGTAGCTGCTAATACTGTATTGCCAAAAATCCTGAGTTGCTTCATACATTCCCTCCTTCTTCTTCCTGTGCACATCCCCAGATTCGTCTGTGTGTGTCTGTATGCACTCAGAAGGGTACAGCAGAGAAGGGTGAGATAATTCAGCATTAGTGTAGGGACTGTGGATTCAAAATGTTGAAACATCAGAGACTGACATCAAATGGCACAGCAGTATATGAAAACCAGCTTTTTAATCAGGCTGAAACACTGTCATACAAGATATGGACCAAGGAACAAAAGAGCCAGCTCCCTTCCAATGCCACCTTCTCCTGTATAATCCCAAACATCCTGGGAAGCCATTCCCATTGTCCCTAACAGGAGCTATTTGGTATCAGGACTCATACCATACACAGGGTTTGGGGCTAGTAAGATAAATGTATATGTCTTGTAAAGTGTCTCCTCTGAACAAGGAGAGGGAAAAGTTGGAAGTCTCCAGGAAGATCAGGCAGATAGACCTATGGCCTAGCCATATCCAGGGTAAGGATGTGCTGCTAGGCATGTTGCTGTTCTGAAGCTCTGGGGAAATATTACAAACACAGGGCAAGTGAAACTGAAGTGACTGAGTTTAAGTGCAATACATGCAAGAGGTAAGAAGTCTTCAAGGAGAGCTGGAGAGGACTTGAGCTGCGAACACTTAAAACAAGCAGTCTTCATGCTGGTGGGTTTATTGGGATTTAATTTATAGAATATGAGTTTGGAGCTTTGTGTTGCATGTACAAAGAGCACTCTGCACTGTCTTTCCAGCAGCCAAAGAAACAAAGAGGGAGAAGGGGAATAGATGGTCAATCCTTTTTTAAATTTTTTAAATTCTGTCATAACAAGAAGAAACAAATGACACCCTGGGCTGGGACCTCAGCAGCCATGCTGGGGTGAAGGTGATGGAGCTGTGCTGCCTTCCCACGGCAGCGGCTCTGTGGGGGGACCTGAGCTCTCTGCACGGCCACCACAGCCGCTCACTGCCGCTCTGGCACCAAAGGACGGTGCGTGATGAATCTGTTTGCTCCTGGCTCGTTCTTTAAGCGCAGCCATAAATCACTGCTCACATGAAAAAGCTGAAAGGTCTGGCTATTGTATGAATTTAATTTTGAAAGGAAAACTCTTGGTCCTTCCCCCTCCAACACACACACACACACACACACACACAGACACAGACAGACAGACCTACACACGTCTGATGGCTGGGGCTGAGCTGGTGCTCTCCAGACCCGTGTGTGGAAGCTGTGACACACAGGGACACAACCACTGTCCTTCTAACCATCCTTTTCCAAGGACACACTACCGTTGCACACAGATGCTTGGGAAAGGGCCAGGCTTGCAGAACTGTGTCCAGGTCACCAGGGACTGCAGACAGGGTCAAAGAGGCTTCCACTTTTTATCTCACAACTGCCAGGTTACTGTCAGGGCATAGATGAGACATTAACTATGACAACCCAAACTCAGGGACAAGCAGATGGGTTGGAAAGCTCAAAGCCAAGCCAGTGACCTGTAGCTGCTGCACTCTGCTATTACATCTTTACTGTAGGAGCTGTAGATATGATTTTCAAGGAAAGGCTTGAGAATTGCTTAGGAAAAGGCATGCCATGGACATAAGCAAATGATGCACCAGGAGGAGCACTGGGCTGGGGATACATGGAGTCAGCCAGGGTGGAGCTGGGAGTAGCCTTTAAAAAACAAAATAAGAAATAACATTTTAACATAGCTGGCATCTAGGAGACAATGGAAAAAATGACATTTGTTTCTCTGTTGCAAGGAGTTGTGCTTGAAAGGGTGAGATAAACTGGGTGGAGTGGGAAAACAGGATAGACTAGATACGTAAATACAAAAATATATAAGAAATTCCACGAGTAGGGAAGGAATAATTTGGACTCAGTCTGGTTAGGACAAGTAGTAACAGAGCTAAACAAGAGAGACTCAGATACAGGATAAATCCCAACAGAAAGGTAAGATACATGTGTGCTAAAACAGAATGAAGAATATCCAGCATTGGGAACATCCATGTGCCTAAGAAGGGAGAAGGACTCAAATTATCCCACTGCACAGGCAGGTGTTGTGTTGCAGGTCCTTCAAGCTTTGCAAACAGTGGGATGGTAGCTCCTGTAAACTAAGCTCACCGTCATGAACCTCAGTATTCCAGACACTCCAGGAAAAAGGCTTCCAGCAAACATTGCAGAGCCATACAGGCAGGGGCCAGTCAGTGCTGTGAAACCTCCCTGAGGAAAAGACAACACCATCCAACCCCAGGGTGGGCAGAGCTCAGACAAAAACCGTGTGAAACCCTGCACAGGATGTGGGGAAGAGATGCAGGAGGTCTGAATGCCTGGAGCTGCCTGGGCCACATGTGCCCTGCTCCCCCCAGCAGCTCTGAACTGGCAGCCAACATTTATGGATTTCTCAGTAACACAAATCCTCCTCTTGCAGCTTAGGTGTCACACAGTCGAGTAGAAATACTTATTTTTTTCTCAGCAGGATATCTGCTATTTTAAGTGAATACAATTTACTCGGTCCCATGCTAAATCAGGGTAATACGTTTCCAATTTTTAACTCAGTGTGCAGCACACCAATATTGCTCTTGAGCTTTTGAAACCCAAATAGGAGAAACAGGAGAGAGTTGCTGCATAGCTGGTTTCCTTACAAATAATTCATGGGCTTTAGCAACCCCCCTCGAGGAGAGGGGAACCCTGCAATTACATGTTTTTATGTATTGTTGTTTAGTTGTTCCCCAACCCAAGCAGGCATTTGGCTGGAATGGGACACTGTGGGATGTCCTTTCCAATATCTCTGAGCAGGTCAGGTGAATGCTGCTCCCGTGGGTCAGGGATGCAGGTTCAGGCCCCCACCAAGAAATGCTGTGCTGTTATTTTTAAGGTAAGAGGCTGGAAGTAGGAGTGCTGATGCCTGCCATCTATAACCCTGCTGTAAGCTGTGCCCTGTGAGCCTTGTTTCTGTCTAACTGGATGGTGCCAAGGTCCAGAGGAGACACGGAAGAGAGAGCTAATCTCACCCTCCCAGCAGGTCAGTGTCAGAAACAAGAACAGATATCATCTCCTATCTCAATACAGCTCTCTTTTCTCATCATGATCTAGATGAATTCATCCTGGCACAGACTGGCAAAATACCTAAACCCTTTGGGTAATGATTTTCTTCTCCTCGACTAAACTATCACAAATTAACATTAAATTTATTTTACTTTCCCTAGATAATGTTACATTGTGCTCAGACTAAACCTTGCTGGTCTAAGGTAACTTTTTCTGGCACGTTTGACTGTGCTGCTCACTAATGTTCACAGAAGGTGACTAACCAGGGTTGCTCATTCTCCATGGCCTTAACTACAATTAACTGGAAACTTTTCACCTTTCTGCTGCTGTACAAAAAGAATTAGATGACCTCCTGCTTGAAAAGACAAAAGGCCTCTTATACTAAAATGCTAGCATTCATTTATAATCTTAATTACAACAGGCTTCCCAGGAAATTTTCCAGCTGCAGAATGTAGCACAGAAATAAGATTCTGGGTTAACACAAAAAGCCTGTTTCATCAATAGCTTCCTAGGTCTGATTTATTCTTTATTGAGATAAACACCAGTGACTCCAATGCCAAGGGATGCTCAGTCCCAAAGCAGTCAGCAGTCCTTTTGCCAAACTATAATTGGATTGGGCCCAAAGAGGGATCAAGACAAAAGTCAGAAGATGAACCATGACACAGGAGAGGAAATAATTTGCTTTTTCAATATTTTCTGGTTTTATTAAAACCCCCAGTAGTCTCAGTCTTTGTGCATCAAAACAAATCCACTGCTATAGCCAACCACAGGCTTCTCTGGGAAGCAAAGAGCACATGCATAAGTCTACTTTCCCTGTTGGCCACTGACACCTCTTCTCAAATGTCAACATGTTCCACCCACTGTGCCAGCTCCACACAGACGACAACCAACATTCCCTGGATCCAACCACAAGGCCCTTGCTGGAAACTTCCAGTCTTCTTGGGTTCCTCTGCATGCTCAAACATAAAATAGAAAACCCAGAAAACACACCTAGGTAATCTTCTTTAAGTCCTGACAAGCCTAGAGTGACTTGGTTGCATTTTTGAGCATCTGACTTGCTTCATTAATTCTTCTTACTTCAGAGCATGAGGACAATGTTAAAAGTGCCTTTTGTCAGCTATTCAAGACAACTGAAAGGTACAAATATTAGCATGGTGCTTTATTCATTTTCCTCACCTCTACAGCTGTGTTTACTGTGATTTCTAAGGGTTCTCTGTCTCATCTAGTAACAGATCTATTTAGGGACTGCATACTAAATGTTGCTTTACAACAGAAGAACAAATTCTTAGTATTTCTTTAAATGGCAGCTTTTTTCCCAAACTGTTACCTCAACTACAGCCTGCAGCCTGAAAGAAATCACAGATCATCTTCTTTTCCCTTTTTAAAAAATGCTCATTCTATTTTAAACTTCCCAAAGAAAATGAGCAGAAAAGGCCCTTCTGAGCTCAGGCTTCTGGGATCCTTCTCTGACTGCAGCCAAGCGCTGTCTCCTTGCTCTCTGCTCCTTTCACAGATGCTGAAGGCATGCCAGCCTCTCATCAGTTCCCTCTCTATCTGCTGAAAGGGCTGGCTCTCTCTTCCTTGCTCTCTCTCATACCCTTGTCATCTGCCTTATCCCACCTGCAGCTAGAGCATGCCAGCAAAGATCGGCAGAGAACAGAGCTCCAGGACTAAGTTTCCAGGCAGCTCTTGCCCCGCATGCAAAGCCCCCTGGAGCAGCTCCCTGCTGTCCCTGAGCTGACGTGCCTGCAGCACCAGGCAGGGGCCTCGGCCAGCGCGGAGGGCACGGAAAGCTCGGGAAGGTCTCCCCTCTCCCTGCGCAGCGAGGTGAGGCGGAGAGGTGCCAACCCGCAGCCCGGAGGGACGTGGTCCGACAGGCAGGAGTGAGTGCAGGCATTCAGCTGCGGGCCGAGGGCAGCCAAGAGCGTGTGCTCCGTGGCAGAGCGCCGTGTGCTCCATGGAAACCTGCCCGCTGCTCTGCTGTGGGGAACAGCGCGCCTCTGTCCCGCACACAGCCCCGGCCTGTTCCGCCTCCGCGGGGCTCCTCGCTGGCACACGGTGTGCCTGGCCCCAAGCTGCTCACAGCAGGGGCAGCTGCTCCTCGGCTCAGGTAGGACACAGAGCCTGGCAGCTCACACTCACTGTGTGCTTGTTGTTATTGCAGCCTTGGGAATGTGCTCATGGGGGAACTGCTTGCCTGGCCAGCAACAGCCCAGCTACCCCTGACTTCTGCTTGCCCACTCATACCAGTCTGTTACGGTCTCCAGGACTTTTGCTTTCATAACCTGCTTATTTTCTCTTTGATGAACAAATAATGGCAAGATGCTGGGCAGGAATGCATACATCTCCCTCCATACATACCTACTGATACGTGTATATGCATGCCTATGCACATCCAAGCACCCAGATGGACATACATTTCTGTGGGTCACAGACCAGGGTTAATGGGTGCTCCCGGGCTGTATTGAAGCACTAAAACACATTCTGATGTGTAAGTAGGTGGGATTGAAAAAAATTCAGTAGCAAAGTGGAGAGAAAACCCACACTTGTTGCTGATTTTTCTTAGTAGAGTGGTGTGAGAAGCAGCCATGGTGCCCACTCAGTCAGCACCTGGAACTGCTGGCTGGAACTGCTGCCACCTCCCTGCTGATTTCAGTCAAGACAGCAGAGATGTCTGACAGTTCCTGAGAAACACCAGCAGTAGATGATGTTGAATTGAATATTGAATTCAAGAGGCTTATTGAATAGAGGTTGTCCTCCAGAGCTGCCAGGTGACATGGACTTAGGAACAGAGAAAAGTGACAAGATCACATAACATAGGAAGAGCTGATATTCCTGACAGAAGTAGTACACCTAAATTACAGTTTCTTGCTAAGAGGAGCATTTTAGACTCTCTGCAGGAGCTTCCAACCATTGGATCCATGAATGAAGAGCTCAAGGTTTCTCCTCCAACCCACAGCATTGCCTGCTGCAGGACCTGTCTTCTCAAGGCAGGGAGAACTGCCAAGTGCTCCGTGCCCTTCAGCTCGTAGGGTGCTTCCATGGCATGAATGCCTCCACAAACATGCTGATAATTAACAGTGGATTTTGCTCTTTGAACTGTCTTTTATGAGATACATCAGCACAGCTGACCTAGGGATTAACAATGTCATCCAAACTGCTTTTGACCGTCTTAGTTTTGCATTTCAAATATAAAACTGGTTTCATGAAAGTCTGTTTATCCTGTTGTTTCTAAATCCCTTCTGATGGTTGATCCTAGCTGGAGCAGGTCACTGCACGAAGGCCTATTTGTAAGGACCATACTTAAACACTTTTGATCTGGTGTGTGCAACTCTGCCTGTTTCTACAATCCACCCCATGGGTATCTTCCACTGATGTATATCCCAGCTAGCACAAGCAGGGAAGTCTCACAAAGCCTCTTTCCAACTTCTCCTACTTTTAGAGATATTTACTTCTGTTTCATGACCTAACTTTATCTCTGGCTTTGTTTGTTTAAAAATAATCTTTGTTCACAGAGGAAAGCAGTACATAGGATTCACTACTTCCAGGAACAAACTGTAATTTCATTCAATTTATTCTGCTTTCCCAGGCACTCTCTTACTCCAGCTCTCCATTACCTCTCATTATGCACCTGCAAGTTCAAGCCCAGAATTTCCATCCCTCTTCCTGGTGCCCTTCAGAAGTGGTTATGGCCCCTTAACTGACCTTATTAACACCACCGTGTTCACTCAGCCACTGGTTAATGCAATAGCGGGTCTCAGGTAATCCCAGTTATCTTTAAGGTTAGCCTTAACTCTTCCTTCCACCTGTGCTTCTTTTCCACTTGTGCTTCTCACTGCTCTTCCCTCTCTCTCCTTGACTGCTCTTCATTTAACAACTCCTTTTGCAAGCTGCCCTCAACACCACTGGAGCTCAACTTAAACTTTCAAACCCACGGGAAGGCCAGGAGAAGAGTGGGAGAGATGCAAACATTTCCTAAGGAAGACAGGGATGTTAAACAGGAGGAGTAGAAGGCTGCTCCCAAACACACATATTCTTAGGAGACTGAGACAAAGCAGCTACCATACAGTGCTACTTTAAACCTGATGCAGAACATCTGCTCCTGTTTTGCTTTTCATGATTCATGTCCTCTTGTCTGCAGTGCTGGAGAGAGGAGGACCACCTGAGCAGAGACAAACTGCTGGTTCACTCAGACCATTTCCAGGAGAAGAGAACACTTGCCAAGATTAACTGAGAAAACCTGAACTGCTCAACAGCCAGCTAAGCTATGAAGAGCCTGCACATCAGTCTAACAGTGTTTTTTGTTTCATCTTCACCCATTGCAGACAGGATTGGGTCCCTCCCATCCTCCAGTCCCCATTTAGTTTTTGTGGGTCAACTCAGATCAGTGGATCAACTCAGATCAGTGAATCTCAGGGGCACAACTGCAGCTTTAAACTGCAGCTTGTTAGAAGTACTATGAGATCTCTCTGCTCCCTGTGGTGAGGTAGTGGAGCAGACCTGAGTCCACTAAAACATGGGCATATTTTAGCTATGACCAGCCCCTTTAGGGACTGAAGGCAATAGATGTATATTCAATGGGAATAAATGCTTATTCCCAAATAAAGCTCAGATAAACTGCAGAGGGATCTGCAGGTGCTGGCAGGATGGATAACTTCTCCTGAAGCTGCATCTGGAGCCACTATTGCAGATCAAGGTCTGGGATAAAAATAACACTCAGTACTTATCTGGCATTTTTTTCAGTCTGCAAACTTTAAAGCATTATCCCCATTTTCCAGATGTGAGAAGCCAGCCACAAAGAACCAGTTCAGTGTTGCTGCATTCTTTACCATCTTCACAAGCTGAACCTTGTCCTCTTCCAACATCTCTTCTCTGTCTAAATGCAACTGACAGGTTCAAGACACAGCAACCTAATGTTATCAGCACTTTCAATTTTCTGTCATCTTGTCTTTTTCTTAAGAGGGGAAATGGGGTATATTTTTCAGCCCTGGCTCCTGGTACTGCTCTGGGAGAATTTCAGAACAAGATATATCTGCAAGTATTTGTCCTCCCTGAGGTTTCTAGTCCTTTCTGTTACAGACAGGTTAAGTAAACAGACTAAACCAGAGACTCAAGATTCAGATGAGAAACTGGCAATAAAGAATGCTGGAACCAGCAGATTACAGATATTCCAAGCACTCAGTTTAGGCTTACACCTTTCCCTCCTTGTCGTTTCTTCTCTGAACAATACTGGGGAGATTCACCTTTGGGTGTAACTTCCACAGCAAATTGGTGCCTATGAGAAATCAGTAGCAGACATTTGGCACTGCCCAATGCAAAATATTTAGCACGTTCTGCAGTAACACATATAGCCTTCTGTTTATCAAAACAACTCTCTTAAATGCCACCGAGATCTCCCAGAAAGTCATCACAGTTAAGTACAGTCAGAGCACTCCAAGATGTACCAGGATTTAAAAAAAACACTTGAAGTACAAAATAGAAGCATTGCATATGTTTGTCTGTTTTAATTTAATGAGTTTGCCACAGACTTGAAAACTAACCTGTATGTTATTGAAAAGAAAAACCAAATCATAAAGTTCACTGATCTATAAAGCTCATAGTAAAAAATAAAAGTCAGATTTTTTTTTTTTAAATACTGGTTCATTGCAGACAATAGAAGGGTGAGAAGCAGTTTATCTGGAATAGGTGGACAATGTTAAGCCAAACCAGTCCAATTTGGAGAAGTAGCATCAAGAAGCTGGTTAGTGGGTACAGTTTAAATGAAGTACTACAACTCTGTCTATCTCCTTCAGCCTACCACAACTTACTCATTGGCACTAAAAATAACTAGAAACACAGCAGAGAAGGTGAAGGAAAATGTGAAAGAAAACAAGCAGTCTGAGCAATTCCATTAAAAAACCTCCAAACAGTAACAAAACTACAGCCTGCCTGGGAACAGCCCTCTGGCTTTGAATGGCTTCTGCTAAAGCAGCCTGGTACCCCCACATCAGTGCAAAGAGGAATGAATGGTCTAAAATGTCTGTCCATGGACGACAAGAGAAAATACAGGGCTGGTGAAGTTGTCCCCTCCAATGAAACAAATGGAATCAAGAGCCTGGCACTGGTCTTAGACAGTGAAGGGGAAGGAACCCAGAAAGGAAAACAAAAATGATATCTAGCAAAAATACTGCTCCTACATCTCTGGGCTGAAGAGCTTCCTTGGAAAAACTCTTGTTTTTGATGGCAGAGGATGACATCTCTCTGGGGTGAGAGAGAAAAGGAAAACAGAAAAGTCTGTGATAGATTAAAACTACTAAACAAAAGAGACTATCTGCAGAATTAATATTTATGAAATGTAAAAAAGATTGTAGTAAAATAAGAGATAACACAAATCTAATAAAAGCAGAATTGTTCTGACTTAAAAAAAAAAACCCAAAACAACACAGATGCAGAGCCTGCAATCTGGCGCTGTACTATCAAAAAATCAATTCCCCCCTGTCTTAGTCAATGTCGAAACAAAAACCCCCACATATAGGCCTGGTTCAAAAGCTATTGAAGTTAATAAAAATTTCCTCTTGATTTGCAAATGCTTTGAAAATTTGAGTTCTTGGGAATTTCTGATGTTATTAAGAGATATATGCCAACACTATTACTCCCTGAAGAAATCCCATAGCTCACACCATGTTACACAGAGATTCTACAGGACAGAAAGATTACTGCCAGAAGTTGCCCAGCTTCTCTGCTCAGTAGAGGATGATGGCTCATCCCAAATGCTGGTGTGGGGTGTTAGGGAGCATTACCTGCAGTGTTATGGAGATGATTATTTTTGAAACTGCATATGGGAGTTACTGCACCAGTGGCTTCTTAAAGCCTTGGAAATTTTTTCCCCATCAGAGCTATGAGCTAGAAAAGATGTTTTCACTTCCTGCTGTGGAGTATCATAGTGTGCCATATCCAATGCATCACCTAGTCTTGTTTTTGAAGGACATTTGCTTTAGGGGAGGAAAGTATTCCACAATCCTAATGCACCTCTCTGTTGAGAAGCATTTCTTTTGATACTCTGCTAAAGTTTGTTTCCTTCTCGCCCCCCTCGATTAAATATACCCGTGGCCAGAAGATCATGAATGTGGAAATGTGTCTGTTAAAAAAGGCTGAATGAAAACCACTGTGACAACCTCAGTTCTGAGTTTGTTGCTCTGTATGTGCATTTCTTGGATGGGGTTTTCATTTTTGGTAGGGTTGTTTTCCATTTCCAGGCATGGTTTGTTCTGGTTCATGCCCAAGAACTTGCACTAACAAAGCTTGATGGTTCTGTGAAAGGAGTATAAACATAGATGCTAATCACCTGAAAAGGCAAATCTGTACAGGCAACTGCTCTTGGAAATACTGTCTTCTCACCTGTCTTACAAGGGTGAGCATCCAGAAGGAAATGCCAAGTCACAGGGCACTTCAGACCTATTAATATAATTTAGAAAGAAAGAGAAAATCCACACTGGGCTATTAGCAACAATCAGGTGTTAGAGTGCAGGGAAGATGCATAAAACACTGCATTAAACTACGACAGTTTAGCTCTACCTCAGAACATAAAGTTTATTGAATGGCTCCCAGAAGAGGGAAAAATGGATTTGGCACTCAGCAATAAAGTCTATAATTACTTTTTATAGAAAATCCACGGACTGTGTCCAACTCCTGGCAATTTCTTATGGTGTTGACTCGTAAATGCTCATGTCCAGTGCCACCATCAGTGGGAGCAAGATGTGTGGCTGGAGAAGAGTTCTGAGCTATCCCTTACCAGGAGCCAAGGCAGACAAAAAGTCTACAGAGGAGCCCAATTCTCCCTGTCATGCCATTGGAAAGGAGTAGTGATGGGTCTCATCACCTGCCCAAGGTCACCCAACTACCTGGAGAGCAGCGACAGAGCAGGGAGAGGCAGTGGCAGTGACCCATCCACTGAGCTCAGCCATGCTGGAAGAGCCATACTGATGGATGTGTCTGTGGAAAGCCTGGTGTTTGGTGACTCACAGACCCTCGAGCATTTCTAACCATCTGGTTTCCCAGAACTGGGCAATCTGACAGGTTTGCTGCCAAATTAACAAAGTTAACAGAATGTGCAGATATGTGAAATCGTGATGATGCAGCTAGGGGTGTAACATATCACTTCATGGAGATGTACAAAGTTTTGCATCTGGAATCAGACAGGTTGGGCAGAGGTGGGATGACTGAAAATGTTCTCTAGCACCACAAGAAAACACTTTTGGATGTTACTTACACAACAAAATTTTATGTTCAAGGATGCCTGAGTCATTTGATAGGAAGCTCACAGCTATACAACTACTGTGAAGAATAACAAATACAATTTTGGAGGAGAAATTTACAGACGTGTTTTTAAAATGCACATGCTGACACCCTCATTTCACTTTTTTTAATGGCCCTGCCTTCTGTGTATTCATGACCTTCCTGAACCTTGTGTGAAGTTTGAAAGGACTTGTAAATCAGTGCCTCTTCTTCACATTTAAATGGCAAGTGATTAAAACTAAAAAAGAAACTACTCAACTAGTTCTATTTGTGGTCATCAGGCACTGCTTCCTCTGCAGCTCAACAAAGCAGAGAAAACATTGATTATTCCCAGGCTCACCTGCTGTAAGTCTGACTCTACACAATGTACAATGACTCACAACAACCTATCTTTTATATTTAACTTAGCAAGACCTGTAGATACAGAAAACACATGCTTTACTTAGAGGTTAAGGAAGAGCACTCAGCAGTGCTCTCACTGCTGCACACTGAATAGGTGAACACCAATAAAAACATGATTAGCCCAAGCCCATCTGTCAGGCAGTCATAAAGCAGCAGCCTTTCACTAGGGACACTTGTAAACAAGCAGACAGCTTACATCTCTGTAGGAGCATGGGCAGTCCCCAGAACTACAAACTCTCAGGCCCACTGTGAAGCATGTAAACATTATCACTGCCCAATAAATGTGAAACTTGGTCATTTTGACAACTGTGAGTCTGTGGCAGAGCCAAGCCTGACACTCTACAGTGTCCTGGTCTCCTGTCATCAATGTCAGCTTCTGCAAGCAGTAAATAAACCAAAATAACAAGACAATCAAAGCAGAGCTTTCCCAGTTTCTTGTCCAGCATTTCCCTTTCTGCATGACACTTCTCAATTTTCTTATTGAGCTCAGTGCTCAATGAAAAATGTGCCATTGACAAGGCTGGAATTAAGCACAGCACAAATTTCTACTATGCCCACATTTCACTGTAAGAAGACTGTGCCTTGGACCATGGGCCTTATGAAAATTAATGTCAAGCTTGTCAATGCCTTCAAGGAATTCAGAATTTCCTCCACTGTGTTTGTCCAGAACCATGAAGGGCTGATTGCTAGCTGAGACCAGTAAGTGTTATTCCAAGAAATAGTAAAAATAATGGAGAAACTAAGCAGCCACAAAGTAAAAGGCAAAGAAAATGAGAAGCAGTGGGAATGTAGACAAATAACATTAACATGCCTTGCCTCTTTATGGAAATGTTCTTGTCATTACAAAGCCAGGTATAAGAAGTTTTCTTTCAAATGCCTTAGGGTAGAGCATCAACAGCAGTTTCAGAGGAAAGCACCACTTTGTATAATGGGGGAATGCACAAGAGTTTTTCGTAAAAAAACCCCCAAACCGTAAAACAAAATACCTACAAGTGTTTCCAGACTCTATGCCTCTACAGGGCTGCTCTGTTTCATCAGTCTCAAAGGATGGAAGCTGTCCACTAGCTTTGAAAATATCTACCTGAGAAAGTTATGAGAATACTTGCAGGATACAACACACCCTGCTAAGGGCTCAGCAAGTGACCCACTGATATGAGGGGGCTTTGTATTATGAGGACAGCTGCCCATGGGTTTATGGGTTTTATTATTAAGTTTCACAGCCAAGTTTTCACACAGAAGGAATTGAAAAAAAAAAAAAAAAAAAAAAAAAAAAAAAGAAAAAAAAAAAAAAACATTTTGATATNTATCCTAAGCATGAGTCCAATCCTGAAAGTTTACACAGTGATGTGACTGAGAACTGCAAACATTTGAGAAGAATCTGATGTCTAGATCAACACACTGACAGTCCTCTGCAGATGCCCTCTCTGGTCCTGGTGTTTGTTTTAAGATCTCTCGCTTTGAAGAACATAATAGAGACATTGAAGGTTGGTAAGTTCTGACCTGAAGACATTTTCCCAACCTTGCAGGTCATTTTTTTCTGCCTCTGCAGACACCAGGAGCCAATGGGAGGCACTTATTTCATGCTCTGAGTAACATTCTGTAACCAGATTTTTGGAACAGCAAGTTCTTATTTTGGGCAAGTCCCATGTGAAGGGCATGCTTCAGTAGACAGATGGATATCCTCAACTTATTGATATAGCATAACTATTATTAGATGCACAAACAGCTACTGCCTTGTTGTGCTTCATATGTTGAAAACTAGCAATGCAGAATCCTATTAATGCAATAGAACAATACACATACTGTATGTGAAAGAAGAATGCACTTATTTTAACATTCTAATTTTGATCAAAAAGATTAGCTGCTTTAGACTTCATGGTTCAGATGAACTGCAGCAGTCTGTAAGTGGCTGGTGAGACACATCATAGGTGAGAGGAACAGGTGCCACCACTGGAAATTTCTGTACTACACAATTGACAGAGGACACGCGACTGACACCGAGAATGGTTTCATTCATCTTTATGATTCCCCAGTGCAACCTTTTATACCCTGCTTCTCACACACATAACGTGTACCCTTTTACTCTTTTGTGACTGGTCAAGGCACCTCAGCATTCTGTGCTTCTTTTCCTTCAATGCTGGTCACCTGTCTTACACAGCTGCACTCCACTAGGGATGAGGCTTGCCGCAGCCCCATTCCCCGTGTCCCATAATCTATTCTCCTACACACAATCCCATCAATCTCCATATTGTACACGATGGCTACAAAACAGAATATTGTGTGGGAGTGCATGGAAGGATGTGAGAATGCCTAGCCAGGGGCTTATGGGCTGATCTATGGAGAACCAGAACAAAACCCCTCCTGTTTCTACCAGTGATTTGTACAGGGCTGCAGCAGGCTGGCATTTTTTTGTATGCAAAGATTCTAGCAGTCTGAGGACAAAATTTTTGCTTTCAGATCCATAGTGAACAGAGAATCACGTAACGTCAATGAAATTCCCTCTTGGGAGAGAAAGATGGGTACAGAGACTTGAGGGTGAAATTCTCGCCCTGCTGTTGGAAAGGCTGTGTTCTGGATGACGCTCAGGAAAACACCTGGCCCATGCCACTGTCAGTCACTGCACAGAAAAGAGGCACTGGGTTTCCATTACCTTGGACTCTTTTCCAGCCATATCTATGGTGATCAGATTAAAATTTCCAGCCTTTCAGGCAGGCAGCCCACCACACGACTGGGACTTGCACCAGAGACAGGATTACGCCCTGTGTTCAAGCCCAAGTTGGGTGTGACATTGAGCAGTCAGTGAAAGGTGTCCCTGCCCATGGCATGGGGGTGGAACTAGGTGATCTGCAAGGTCTCTTCCAACCCAAACCATTCAGTGATTCTATGAACGGTAACCTGCATTACAGCAAGCCATATGGACATATTCCATGTTCATCTCTCAGACATGATGTGTTTGTTTGTTTGTTTGTCAGGCCCACCAGATGGGGAATCATGTAACAAAATTACTCTGCAATATGATACCAGCCTTTCCCTTCCTGTCGAGAACTGCAGAATAGACAGGGGAAACAGCAGGATCTGATCATGCAAAATAAGGTTTCTTGACCCCTGAGCATCCAGACCTTGACCCTGGATTGACTGTACATGAACTGAAGAGCCCATGGTTGCCACCTCATTACCATCATCTACATCACCAAACCCAGCTGGGCATGCTGAGGTTGGTCACATCTTTTAACCCCCTTTAGGGGTGGCAACTCCACCACTTTTCCAAGCAGACTGCTCCAACACTTGGCAACCCTTTCAGTAAAGACATTTCTCCTAATATCCTATCTAAAACTCACCTGACACAACTTGAGGCCATTTCCTCTTGTCCTGTGACTGGGAGAAGAAACTGACTCCCACCTGGCTACAACCTCCTGTTGGGTACTTGTAGAGAACAAGAAGGTTCCCTGTGTGCCTCCTTTTCTCCAGGGTAAACAACCCTAGCTCCCTCAGATGCTCCTCACAGGACTTATGCTCTAAAAAGTACACATATTGCTCCAAATATGTACGAAAACCAAAAGTAACAAAATTCACCAGGCTTTTTTCCCTAAGCAAAATTCAGTCTTCTATGAAAATTCTATGAATGATTTTAGTTGAAACTAACAGATCTGGTCCAAAGCCCCTTTAAGATCTTATCCCACTGAAATTCCCAGAGCCTGGACATACTGTCAAGCTGTGCAAACTTTACCACACATGACTGCTCCATGTGTTAATAGCGCTGAGTGTTGGCCTGAGCTCTGCTCCTACCAAAGTCATGCTAATGAGATTAACTCCCCACTTCAGTGGGGAATTAATTATTATAATGGTGAGTGCTTTTTGAAAATCTCACTTCTCTTGCTTTGCAGGCTGGTTTGGAGTTTTTTGGTTTTTTTTGTTTTTTTTTCTTAATTATTATGATTCAGTTGAGAAAGGCAAAGTTGGTAGAATATAGAAATAATAGCAAAGAAATATTGGAGTCATCCCACAATATCTCAGTAACTGGCAAGGCTGGTCTGACCATTTACTCCCCATCTAAATGGGGTCTGTAAATAAGCATTGAACAGATATATAACCCATGTGCTGGATTTTATAAAAAAAAAAACACTAAAAGCCATGGAGAGAGATTCATGATAACATGACTCCTCACTTGACTGCGCACAAACAGCATTCATTACATTCTGATGATGCATTTAGCCCTCAGAGTACAGAGAGAGTTTTACCTTTTTTTCCTTCTTTTTTTTCTGCACCAATTTGCATGAGAAGTACAGAGCATTTAGTCTTTGAATTAATCAAAATATCTCTGCCTTCACTGAATAAATATATTTGAATACATGAATAAATAATATATTGAATAAAATAATGAAACTCATTTGAAATGAAGCTGAGAATGAGGTAATAGTTTTTATTAAATGTGACATTTTCCACAGTGTTTACACTGCAAGAGATAATGGCCTATATATTTTAAAGTGGGTAACAAACCATCGAAAATCAACTTTTGATAAATTAAAGTAGCTTGATTTTCAGCTGGCTCTGGGCTTTCAGCCTGACTTTCTAAAAGTCAGGTTAAGACAAGTCAAGATAAAACTTGGGCATATGTGTCTAGGATGAAAATCTTCATTTAAAATCAAAGGAACCACTTAATTGGCAGGCAATCCTAAGGACTAGAAGTCCAGTTGAAAAGTCAATCTTGCTAAAGCTGTCAGGCACCTACCCTCAGATAAAAATATTTCATCTAGTACTTGGGTTTCAGCAACAGACATACCATAAGTACAATATACTGATTATAAACAAAAATGTTAAGCTTGTACAAAATCCTGTTCCTGGAAGCCAGAAAAGAGCAAACAGGAACTGAGCTTGAAAAGCTCTCATGAAAACCCACCAAGCCACACACAAAATCTATTCACCAACAGTTGACTTGAGGACAAGTCTATTTTACTTGGCTGGCTAAAGCCATTGCTTGCCCAGAGAAGTCAGCAAACAAATCTGTGAGTGAAGCAGGTATAAGAAATGAGCTCAATTAATTTGGAAATAGAAGAGAAGGAAAGGAAGAAGATAACAGACACCTTAAATAGTGAAATCAATGGAACAGACCCTACAACACTGCCACCACCTCACTCCATCCCTGGCATCCCAACAGCCTGCACTGAGGAAGGGCTGGACACAACCAACGCATGGTAGCTGCCGGTTGCCAGATTGTTTTCATTTGCTGCTGTCTGCTCAGGGTTCATGTCAATTAGCACAGGCTAATCAGTATTTTATTAAAAACATAATGAAAACCCTAACTCTAATAAAGACTTGCACAGTTGCCTGTTACCACCATATTTGAGTGCTGTAATTAAAACAGACCTTCATTATGCTTCACCTCTTAAAACTGTGACCCCACAGGTTTCATAACATTTAGCAGCTACATCAAACATCCCTTCATGATCTTTTTGTTATTACCCCCGTGCTCTCAGATGGCTGACAGGATGGAATTTCTCAGATCAAAATGATCCAACAGCATAGCAGGATTTGGGGTAATTGGAAAGGTTTGTCTCGCCCTGCTCTTTCTTCCAAGGTAGTGGTGGAAAGGTTACTTGATACGACTTGGTATGTTGTATACTGTGCAGTCACAGCAAAATGGGTTAAATACTGAGATCACTCGATGAAGATACCTGATTAAGGGAATTAATATGCCAGCCTTTTTCAGCTGGAAGTGTTCCAAGTCCAAAGCTACTCTATATACTGACCAGGTTGGCCAAACTCAGTCCTGCACTTGAGCACTGCTCTGCCATGTCCATCCCTGTGGCCAGTGCCATGCAGCCCTCTCCCAGACAGTCCCTGGGCGTGGTTCAAGGGTTTGCCCACCCTGGACCATCTGGGTGGTCTGGACATGGCAGTCTTGCTCAGGAGGTGAGGCGGCTGAGCTGCAGGAAAGCAATCTGTGCCCTGGTAGCTTATCTCTGGGCCAGAGAGCAGAGACTGGCTCTCTTTGCCTGCTGTTAAATCCCAAGCTTTTTGTTCTCTCTGCTCTAAAAAGCAAAATGTTTTGATTTATACAGAGATACGCTTTTGAGTTTAAAAACCTTTTTGGTCTTTTGGTTTGCACTAAGTAGAATACTTGATGTTGCCCATCAATTTAACCTTTTCATCAAAACCTTTATAAATCTAATGCATCCCAATGCACTAGATTTTCCAGTAGGGTGGAGTTATTTGCCTAAAGCAACACTCACAAAGCATAATGCAAGCAGTGATCTTGGGAAGTCATTAGGATTAGTGATGAAATGATCTGCAGTGTGGATGGCCCACAGAACGTGCAGAGAAAGAGCTCAAAGTCATTACCTGGCTATACATAAATCTTCCTCATGTACAAGAAATTATTTATTTAGTCCCACAATGACTCCAGTTGAAGGCTGCCTTTAGGCTGTGGTAATCTCTCTCCATCTAGAAGTCCTGAGGCTCAGCAAGCCCTCCCTTCTCAGCAGTCCTGAGAGGAACTTCCAGTGGCAGGAATGGACAAGTGGTTTCCGCTGCTGTGCCCAGGTATTTCAGCAGCTGAGGAAGTGGGTGGAAGAGGAGTTTGGGAGACATTCTTGGCAAACTGGTGAGGCACTGAAGATAGGAACAACATGATTTATGGACCTATGTGAGCAATCCAGGTTGCAAGTCAGTGCCAATCACACTGCTATGAGTGGTGACAAAGGAAACACAGAAGCATGACAGAGGTGCTTTCTCACTTCCAGCTGGTTAACCCTGGCATACCACAGATGGCAAATCCTGATGGTTTATCCAAAGCCATTTTATTAAACCTCTGCCTAAGAAAAATTAGGTAAATGAGGTGAATGAAGTACAACCTCCAATGGAAAAATCAATGCTTTCTGGATACATTTCACATAGCTGGCATTAGATAAAATAGCATTACTTTAGGGCACCTCCCCATCCCAATCCTTTCTTTTCAGGCTGAAAAATTGGTACCTTATATCCCCTTTAATTAACTCTTGTTTAGCCAATAATGCCACTAACTGCCATGTCATAACTCTTGTTTATGCAATTAGAAGCTCCTTGATACAAGCACAGATGTCCAAAAATACATGTGCAAAACCTTTCCAACAAGCAGCCCTGCTCAGAGGGGATCAGATAACAGAGACCCCAATGGTATATAATGCCCAGTTTGCTAAATGCCATCCTCTCTTACCTGACATCCCCCTCAGATGCTCTGAGCACAAAATGTTCACTACCACCTTTTAGTCTCACAAGGAAGCATCCTCATTCTGGGACTGCTTCCAACAACAATACAAATTCGATCCTGAATTTTTGTGAGGCTGAGGTTGGGACTGGACACTGCTGGACAGTTAGACCCCAGTCATGCAGAGATTAGGTTTGAGAGTCAGTGTTAAGCCCCCTGCACCGACATGGTGAGCTTCAGAAATTCTCATGAAGCTTCTTGACAGGGGTCCTCAGGCAACACTGCCTGGAATGCAGGTCTGTCCTTCAGGCTGAAGGTGCCTGGAGCTTGTGACTCAGTGAGCAAAAAAAAAATTAAACAAATTAATTAATTTTTTTTTTCTTTTGCCTCCCCACTGGTTTCTGGAAAAGCTAGGCATGAAGATCTTCCAGGACAGGGTTTGCCAGCAGTAGGTGCCACCTTGAATGTTGCCCAGGACTGGGTGGCAGAAGCCATCACAATATAGACAGTTAAAGGAAATAAATGAAACTAAATTAATGGAAACTGTGAGTACAAAGATTAAAAAAAAAAACAAAAAAAACCAAAAAAACCAAAACCAAAAAACCCCCAAACCAAAACAGAGCATCTCTGACAACCTAGAGGCACAATCTCTGTTTACAATCAGGCACCAAGGTGGAGCGCACCCCAGTGGTGTTGGCAGAAAAGGAAGGTCTCTCATCCTGGCTGCCTCCTGCCAGGGTCAGAATGGGCAGATGTTATGTACAGGTCAGGAGAAAACCAGGATTTAAATTTTTTTAGAAAAGAGTACTTGAGAATAATGCCTCTTATGACCAAGTATTTCTGCAGCTCTGGGTAAGGAGCATTAATCCTCAATCCCAGTTTTCTCCTCCTATGAGTTATTGGCAATTCCTGCTGCTGCATCACATGGAGAATAGTATGCATTTTTCCAGCATTTATAAAACTAAATACACCGTGCTGCTTGATTTATTCCTGTTACTCTTGATACAAATCACACAAAGCTGTGATTCATGTTTTAATATTGATCCTGTAATTAGTTCAGTGTAGGTAAGCCTTCATGTTAGCTGTAGTCCTACATTTACTCACTTGGATGCCATTGTAATATTGTGTTTAGATGCTAAACCTTTACAAAGAATCCTGTTCCACACTGTGGTAACAGCCTGATGTAAAGATGCCTTACCTGAACTAGACTTCTCATGCAACTTGCATGGCCTCCCTCACACACACATCTGGATGGGACATGAACAGCACCATCCTTGTCACAAAACCCCTTTCCATTCCCTGGAGATGGATTACTCATCCTTCCACTGAAGAGCATCATGGGATTTGGAGAGTGTGGAACCCTGGATCCAATGAAGAGCCATCCTACAGAGTGCTGCCAAGAGGCCTCCATCCACCTCCAGCCACAAGGCTGCCAGGCTGCCATGGCCAATCCTGCTGGCTACAGTGCCAGCAGCCTCTGTCAGCACCATGGGTGGCTGGTGGAAACGTGTGGAGTGCAAGCAGCTCCTTCTGCCAGGCTCTGGAGCAGCTCAGTTATGGCCACTGAACCCAGCAGCATTCCTCCACTCCTTCAAAGCCTCCTGCCAGGAACCCCAAGGAGCTGAGCTCTGTATCAGATGGTGCAAACCTCCTACCCCACCATCTGAGCTTCCCCGGCTCATCATTGCATTACGCCTGCACAGGGGGCCTCTTCTTCCTACAGAGACAGGAGCAGAATTTTCTCTGCAGTAAAGCAGCTCTTCAGCTTCAGAGAAATTCTTCTCTCTTTAGATATCAAGATAATTAGAAATCAATTCAGTAAAGCTTAAAACAAAAAATGTATATAACCATAATCAGTCTGGTATGGTAGTGTGTGTATAAAGTTCCTGATCAAACTGGACTTCTGGCAACAAACTGTATCACAGAAACAACAACAAATCCTGCCAAATTTTGCTCCTTGCTGAGAAATTATCATTTAGCAGATTAAACCAAGTCTGTACATCCAGCTCTTTCACCACTACCAGCATATGCCCCCATACTAAATACTAAACACCCATTTTATCCATCACAAATCGTCCTTGGTTATTTTGGCCTTCATTTTCAATCGCACTTACAAAGCACAACTGCATATTTTCATTTGGTCTTTTTCATAAAGGTAAATTCTTTTCATGACAACTGATTTAGAAGCAAATCAGAGACACAGCCAGTAACACAGACTCATTTCAGACACTCAGCACTTCTACTGGCATCACTCTCTAAGCTGGAATAAGCTTCGCCTTTCATTCAGGAAAGAGAAGGGAGCTGTTTATACGGATGGACATTACAGACACTGTCTACTTCAGAGCACACATGAATGAAGTGGCACTCAGCTGATTTAGTGGCCTGCAGAGATCACGTATTACAGATCTTCTAATTCACATACATTTTGGAGAAAATGTCAGATTCCAACTTAGCTCATCATCTTGACAGAGCTATGCACTTAAGCGTGCATTTAGCAATAAGCCTGTGCTTAGTTGTTGTGAAAATCAAGCAGCTGTTCTGTCACTTTGAAGAACTGTGCCTTCTGCTTTTTTAAGAAATAGCTAGGAAAAGTAATAGAAAGTTATTCCCTCCCCCGTTACGTGCTAAGAATCTTGGAGGCCCTTACAAAATCATCACCATCATTATCTCTTTCCATGACTGCTACGTTTCTCAACACATGAGAGTGCAATTATCCTCACATTTTGAGGGCAAAAGTGTGATTCTAGAGAATCTTGCCACGTGGTATGTGCCACTTGATTTCTCATTAAAAGTATTAGCTGCCAGACAACCATCATCCTCTATTGCTACTCTCTTTAAAAGGTTAAGAAGTATGTGAGGAAGGCTTTGTGATCCAAAGGGTGGCTACGAACTGGAGATGGAAACCAAGAAATAGTGCTGCACTAGATACAAATTTGTAATTCCCATCTTCCCAAACTAGGCAGAGGGAATGGAGAATTACATATCTTGGAAACATGTGCCTTCCTTGAGGAAGTTTTCTTGAAACTAGTTGCTGATGTGTTTGAAAAGGACTTGCTTGAGGTGATAAAGTCTGTGAAATTGATAAGTCAACCAAAGATCAGGACAATAAATATTCTAGTTTGGTCAGGCTCATCGAGGCTTCAGCTCCAGACTCTGGTGCAGGGGACCAGATTTTCCTATGCTATGAGGTGTACAACCACATTTGCTCCCATAAGCAAGCAGAGAACGGCATCCCCTGATAGTGCAGCAATCACACACTTGGGCATGTACTCTAGTGAGTATTTTTGACATCCATATGTGAAGTAAAGGAGAGCCAGAACCATTTGACCAGTTCTTTTCCTGTGCCAAACATCCTTGCTAGCCATGGACACTTCCTGACCCTGCATGGATCTGCTGTGAGGCGCAGCTGAGAGCAGCCACACAAGGACCACTCCACACAAGCACAGCGTGACAGCAAAACCACCTGCTCAGCAAGCATCTCCATTCCTAACACACGAGCACTAGAATCCAACAAAAGGACATTTCAGAGGGGTTTAAGGCTAGACAGCTCGCCTCCTTAAACTTTTGCAAAGAAAACCTGTTTCTAGGCCCTGAAAAATAATGCTAGGGATGGGTAAATGCAGAGTTGTCCTTCAGTTACTGGGACTGTAAGCTACAGCTCTCCCAAAATGTTAGGTTTCCACTGTGATTTAATTACAGGCCGTATTGCTTACATGGTAGTCAGAAAAGGAATTATAATGCCATATGCTGCTTTCTGTACTTTACAGAACCACAGAATCATTTGCTTGGAAAAGACCTGTAAGACCATCAGGTCCATTCCCTCAATTTGCTGTCTAATGTCTGTTAAAGTGCACCCTGAGAGAAAACCTCCCCTTATAAGCTACTGAGAATGCCACGGGCAAGGCCTTGAATGGTCCCCCACATAGAACAGTAGGCAAACAGGCCCCACATCTCTTGTGCAAACACAGGATTTTGGGTGCCCAGAGAAGGAAAGCTGAAGCACATGCCACACTGGCTCCTGTCCTGAGCCACGCATTAGTTTGGCTCAAGTTAGGAAAGCCCCTGGGCCCCATAAAACTACACAATCAAAGTCTGTTTTATAACACCCAGAGGGACTGAGTCAAGGTTACCAGGCATCTCTAATCCTGTTCTTTCCTAAGTTCTCAGAGACTGACTTTTTTTTCTTTCATTCTTGCATGCAGCCCTGTTTAACCTGAAGTTAGTGATGACCATGACTTTTAATAGCAACAGAACAAAGACGAGTCAAGGGAGCATTTGTGTTAAGGTAACAGGAGGGGCTCCAAAGAGAAAATAGACATCCTCAGATGTGCTAAGAAAATTGTGCTAAATTATATTATTTGTGAAAAAATTTGAGAAGCATCAATATAGGGAAAATTACAAAGATTAAGGAGAATTATTTCCTTTAGCCAGATACCCATGATAAAAGATCTTTTGCTAATCCCTTTAAGCACTCTACAACATGAACACATGTAAATGCACTAAATTCTTACAGAATACAAAAAGGTTTTTTCTCTGCAAGAACAACAATATAGGTTCAAAAACGTATGATCCTCAGGATGCTGACTATTTTGGTCAATTACTGGAATAGGGGCAGCAGGTCATGAGAAACAATAGAGCTCTTATTCTTGGAACTAAATACAGTTATTTCCAAAGCTGAACTCACAAAACTGACTCACAGACCTGTCAGTCGAATCATGATCAACATGCTCCCAGATATAGCTTAACTGTAGGAAATAAGAACAAGCTACTACTCAAGGGACTCTTTTCAGATGAAGTTCACCTCTGGCAGACCATTGCATCTTTTGGAACTTCAGGGAGGGACATAAAGCCAACTGGAGACAAACAGTGTCTTGAGAGATCAGGGTTTATTCACTGTCAGTTCTCCTCAATGATCAGGTATTTAACTGTACTGCTCCTTCCCTAGGGCTCTGACCTGTGGGTCTGTGGGCTTCAAAACCTCAAGACAAGGTCAGCTTTACTGAGCTATAATAACAAAAAATCAAAACAAACCAAGACCAAACAAAGAAAAAAGGGTCTGGGAAAAGCTTTTTTTTCACTTGCGGAACAGACAGTCTCGAGGCTGAAGGCAATGATGCTGAGATGACACCAAGCTCAAAGCTAAAGCCTAACCCAAAAGGGCAGATGGCCTGTGCTGTTGGTGCAATCAGCTAGAAAAAGACATATATACACCAAAGAAGTATCAGAAGAAAACTGTTCTGTGTTGTCCATGAGGGTAAGTCCCTGTAGCCTTATGGAATTGTCAGAAACTCAGCCACAGCATAACTTTCACAGAGATATACACTGAATTACAAAGCTACAACTGAAAATCTCAGCTATAGCTCTACTCCTGTTGAGTGTTTTTATTAAGCAAAAGTCACATGCAAGACAACAGAACAGTCTATGCTGACTTTGATCACTACAGATAAGCCTCTGCTGCTGAGTTAGCTCAGGTCACTGGCTGCCTTGCTCAGATGAAGCTGATTTTGAGTGGACGTGCTGCAAAATGTCACTAGAGATAGTACCCTCATGTGTACATCACACAGAGCACCAGACATAGGAAAGCCTTGTTGGGGGAAATCACCCAATCTCCTGGGCTGCCACAAGTAGCTCTTTGGCAGTCAACAGAATGAGGTCCTGTTTGCATTTCTGGGCATGCTGAATAGCAAAAGATCCTGAAGCAACATGAGAAGAATATCCTTGCTTGAGAGGGGGATGATCCTTGCAGGACCCTTGCTGCAGAAAGAGCCAGTCACCATCTGGAAGCAAAGGTGTACCTGAATATATTTCCAGGTGGACCTGCTGCCCCAGCTCCTACTCACAACTATACCCAGAGGGGCAGATTTTGTGTGTGGCCAGGGACTCAAGAATCATTTGAACTGATACTACAGAGAAGATAAAATCTCAGCCTGCAGCCCACTGGAAGCTCTCTGTTACAGGAATTCAGTTGCCGAAATATGAGACAAATGGATGATATTTCACACACTTGAGACTTATCGAGTGCAGCGGCCAGAGCTGTTAAAAGATCAGCAATTAACATATCCACATCTCACTCTGTGAGAGGTCACTGTTTTTCAGGCCAAGACTTAGATCACTCCCAAGTACATCTGTTTACTCGTTCCTTGATCTCCACTAACCACAGTGTAAGCACTGCATGGTCACATGAATATATTGCAGACCAGTGCTTTCATGGTCACTGTTTTACAAGAGCTTCCAGCAAGATGCAGAAACAACTTTTAGATAACCTCTACTAAATGAGGCTGTAATGTATGAAAGCATTCCTCTTACTTTCTGAGTTCTCAACATAACACAACAGATTAGTTTAATTCCAGTGGATATAAAATGCAACGATTCTGCCACAGCAATTTATGCACTGGATATTACAAGCCCTTAACATTAGCCACGGTAATTACTACAGGAAATGAATCAGAAACACAGGGCCTGGGAGGGTCTCTCAAGGAAAGAAACACATCAGCCTCAGGGTGATGGGGGGCTAGGTCATGCCTCAGTGCCCTTCATTTGACCTCAACCTACCACTACTTGAAATAGCTAAAGAGGGTGTATGATAATGTAGATGCAGAAATGGAGGTAGGCACGTGGCTGAGAGCCATTGTTTAAGGGGCTCCACTTTCACCTACTTTGTTTCTGTTGCCCTGTCCACACCTGGGCTGCCCCATGCACATGTGCTGCTCAGAAGTGGGTGGAAGAGCTCAGGGTGCCTCTCAAGCCACACTGGGAGGTGTTTTGGTGGAGCCTGTACTGACACAACTCACTGCAGGCAATGGGGTCTTTGTTTGTTTTATAAACACTGCGACTTCACGGTGAGCACACAGCTCTATGTCATGCACATCTTACATGTATTTGCAGGTGCTTCTCCACAGGCTGCTACCTCTGCAGAAAAGGAAAAAGCTCTCAGAAGAGGCAAAATTAGCAAAAAGGTTGTCTCTGGGTCTTAAAAGAGGATGAAGATTATGTACTAGCCTTCCACAGAGGAATGATTTTCACATGTCATTTTCTGTCTTCATATCGAGTATCTGATCCTGATTTTAGCCTCTATTGCTATTTAGAAAAATACTCCTCCTGTAATCCTGTGAAAGCTCGGAATTAACTCTTTGGTGGTTTGGATTCACAGAGGGTCTTTGTTGCCTGTTTCCTGGAGGCAATCACAGATCGTGCCCTCTGAGTTACTCTTCCTTCACACACATTCATCCAAGGACAGATGAAGCTTTTAAAGCTTCAAGCTAACACCACAGTACCTTTTACAAATTTTTGAACAAATGTTTAGTTTTAAAGCCCAGAAAGGAGAGCTGAGAGGCCATCATAGGGCAGTCATTTGCTAAGCAAACTCACTTATCATCAAAGGAGAAGAGAAAGGAATGATATACATTGATAAAAGTCAGCAAGTCCTTAAGGAAAGGAGGAGAAATATGTAGATGGTGTTTAACACACTTCGAAGGATCCCCAAGGGATCTAACACTACACAGCATATATCCAAACCAACTGCTCTGCCAGAGGTAAAATAAGCAGATCCTAGACAACTAATCTTCATCAAGCCTGTGCCTTCTCCAGAACAGAGATGCCAGATGATTTATTTGTGGAATCTCTATATTTTCACACAGATGCAAAGAATTCAGCAGCTATAACTCACATTAACATGATTCCAGGAGATGACAACAGTGGCCTTTGTGTAAAATAACAGATAATCTTATACTATCTGTACACTAAAAAGACATACCCTGTAAAATGAATGGTAAACAATAAAAAGGATTGGTTAACCCCACCTAAGGCTGGTCCAGCAATCTTACTCTACCAGCATGTAAATGTTACCTCCCACCAGCAAGAACTCTAACAGGAGCTAAGCTTCCAGTTGGGAAAAAAACGTTTCCGGTTCCTTTTGAAGTACAGTCAGCAAACCTGCAATTTCATAATCTGTCCTGTTTGGACATGGAGGACATAGTTTGGTCCCCCATGGCAGGCACCCCCGTATGTTTGTGTAAGCATTCAGGTCTTCGAGAATTAACATCACTTTCACATGCTTTTCAGTTCTCAATTTTTCAGTTCTCAAAGCTATTGATCCAATTCTATTTCAGAGTTACAAAGAGGGCTGTAATCAAAGCAGGTGCAGCACAGGAGAATGATGGACGTGCTTCCCCCCTTCCCAAATCAGGGGCTGCACAGACTAGAAGGACCTGGGAGAAGCTGCCTCCCAAAGAGGTACTGTGACATCTGGCAACTGCCCAGCAGTATCCTGCCTCTGGGCAAGGCTCTCTCTGAATTTCAGACCCTCTTGGACCATGACTCCCACCTTCTGCACTCCATCTTGGTGGCTGTGCCAAATTTTGCTGCTCTCTGGCATACCTGTTTCCCTCTGTGTATTTGCAGGCAGCAAAGCAGGTCTGCATTAAATGGCAATCAGAAGTACAAATTCTGCTCTCCATGACAGAGCTATCAGCTACAGCAATCTGTGTTAGAGCATTAGGATGTATGAGGGTGGTCTCACGTCTGAGCTCTCTGCCTTGCAACCCCAAACTGAAGCTTGCTGAAGTCAGAGGAAATCTTTCATTATTTTCAGTGACTGTGGATCAGCATCACTTTACACCTGAATCACAATACCTTCTAAACACAGCCTTTCATATCTGAACTCTGTGCAAAGCTGAACAAAAGGAATATGCTATATATAAACATGTGGGGGAAAGCATTATGAAATTCTTTATGTTTCTGTAAAGCTCTGCCTGAATTGAATCTTTTCACTCAGTGCCACATCATGATAAGAGCCCATCATTGTCTTCCCGCATACAGTATGAAAAACTAAACCCAGCCTACCTTTCCTGTATATTCTTATTCTTCCTCACTGCTGGAGTACCAGCTACAAAGGAGAGCACTAAACCTTCCAGCCAGCAAAGCCAGAGTTTGAGTCACCATTTAAAAGGATTATGTAACATTGCAAAGTCTCAGATGCCTGCATCTCCTCTGAATTCAATGCAGTTTGGCCCAATAATTGTCCGGAAGCAAAACCAGCGAAAGATAGTCAATAAAATCCTCCTCCTTTGACATCTAATGCTCCATCCTCCCACACTGCCAGTCAACCACTCTTAAAATTACCCTTCATAAAATTTAATTCCTAGCTTCAGAGGGCTACAAATCCCCTAATGTCTAATGTGTGTGTGTAATTATATAATTTCTTGAGCCCATGAGACTGACGCTGTATCTTCTTTAGGTAAGGTTAGGTGCCACATAGGAGCAATTGTCTGCATACTGATGGCTCTAGCCCAAAATCAACATGGAGAAAGTGAGAGACTCTATATGCAACTAGAAATTAAACTTAATTTTAAGAACACATGGATATATTTTTCTTTCACGTTCATACAACATTGTCTTACAGTGTAACTGGCGTACTCCAGGCTCTTTAAGGAAGGCAGGAAGTATCACAGAGTACCCGCTGTGCGATTTAATATTGCTTCATTTGTCTAAGGAAAGCCTCACAAATTACAGACAGCATTTGATGGGGAAATTAAAATACCATCTACATTGCAACTGGTCCGCCGCCAGCTGTATGGATTGCATTTGAGATGCAGCTGCTGTATAAACAGAGCCATTTACCAGCTTCACCTCAGGCAGACGGTTAAGTAGGTTTCAGCTGCCACACAAAAGATCGTGAAGCTTTACTTGCCTGCAAATATAGTCTCTGCAGAATCATAAAGGTTTTGAAGTCATGTTGCATTTCAAATCCCCCAAATTGGGCCTGAATGGGCTGAGTATATCAAAAGGGTATTACCCAGCTCTTCTGTTGTTGGTATGAATGCTAAAACTGTTGCCAAACTATGTCTTCTTAAAAGAAATTTGGAGTTTCAACTTTCTCATGTCTCATAATCCTCACAAAGCAGGATAGCATGTACCCTGGGAGGTGTTGAATTTGAAACTTGTTGAAACAAAAGGCTTTGGATTTCATCAGTATTATGTCTTTTACTTGCTGCAGGCTAAAAAAAAAAAAAAAATCTGTGAACAGCCCCATCAAGCTGTTACCTTTGGGTCTAATTCTGACTGCAGCCTCCCTGCTCTTAGAGAAAGCTGTTCTGATAAAAGAAAGAGCAGAGAGTTACAATTGAGATAATACATAGATAGATCACACTGAGCTGACCAGTAAATTTTACTTCAATGCCTTCTCCTGATGGTGTTTCATTTGTCTGCGAGACATGCACTAGAACAGAGAAGCATTCAGACAAGGAAAAAAATTGAAATATAACAAAAAATTTGTCTGTGATTTTAATACTAGCAGTTGATTCATGCCATGGGAGGGCGGGGGAGCAGTTCTGTGGCAGTCTAAGTAACAACGATCATTTTTTTCCAGCATCACCGTAGCAACACTGTAGTTATTGTCAATGAAGCACTTTCATTCTAAGGTGCTATTTTTAGATGATTTTACCTTTCCAGAAGAATTACCCTCTGGGCTGCAATTTATCATGTTTGTTCCTTGGCCCATGGGTGAATTTTAGTGGGACCTTTATTTTATTATTAAAGCAAAACCAACCAGCTCTTTTTTCCCCCTGCAGACATTTGTGCACTCAGCTCAAAGTGTCTCTGCTACAGTTCAGACCTGGCAAGTATCAATGAGAGCTGAGCTCCTGGAGAAATTAAAAACAAACTACCAGCTTCACTCCCTCCCCCAGCAACCATTGGTAAAGACAAAAGGCAGAACAAGTACATTTTCAGCACAAGAAAAAAGGGCCAAGGATGGGAAACAGGGAGAAGTGAGGACAGCTGCTGGGAGGCTGAAGACCCAGTCTTCTTCAAGGCTGGAGCTAATGGTTGCCCAGCCTCCTTAGCCTGGGCCTTATCCTTTTCCTAGCAGCTTCCCAAATCTCAGCCTTTTCCCCATCACTCCATGCCCTGTGGCAGTATCCCAGGATGCTCCTGCTTAGGTGTCCCATCAGCACAACCACACCCAGTGGATACCTCGTGCCACTGTGGATGGAGAGGAGCACTGGGAAAGCCACCTGTGGATAAAATGCCATTGAGTGTCCCCAACACACCACATTCTACATTTGCAGAGGTAAAAGATATATTTGTACACTGAACACACAGGACTGAGATCGCTGCACGTGTGCACAGAGCTTTGTGGACATGAAGTCCACAGCTTTTTCAGGAGGACTAAATTGACATAGTAGTGCCTCAAGATCTTGCCTAATCAGGCAGCCTACGAGCAGAAGCTGATTACACATATCCAGTTAGGAGAGCCAAATGAGCTCTCTGTTCCTCCTGCTGTTCAGTTAAATAGATCCTGCACCTACTGGGTGGAACCACATTCACATGAGATATTGAACTGGTACAACTATTTCAGTATAAACCTATGTTCCCACATGAAATGCAGATCAAATCTCCACATTACACAAATTCTCGGATTTCTGAGGGGTTGAGGAATGGTTTAGGGGGCTTGTGATCACACAGCCAGGGTGACAGCTCCAAAGCAATGCTACAAGACAAGTGAATAGAGATACCCAGGCACACAAGACACATCTACTCATGTGCAGCCAGGCCTGCTGAGGAAAATGTCTGTGTGACTCTGGGTCAGGTACAATCATTGTGGGTAGCACTCCTAAAACCTCTGAGAAGGTGCAAGCCCCACACAACAGCAATAGGCTGCTGGTGGCACCCCTGAGGGTCCTTCATGCGGATTTTACATCCAAAGAACCCTTTGGCCTCAGAACCCTGACATCTCTGCAGCACTGCAGGGCTGTCAAGAAAGGAAGCCAGAAGCACACAGGTTGGGTATGGGGCCCAACATCACACATGCACACCATGTGCAGTGATGGCATGGATCTGCAGAAAAGCAGGAACAATTTCCTGTTCACACTGCTGAATAATATTATTGTCTGAAACCACAGTCTGCTTTTGGGGTCTGAAAACAGTTCCAGAGTCCCATGGTTTGCTTACCTCTCTCTTGTTCATCTCTCTGAGCTGTGCTGAGCACAATCCCTTGGCATAATTGGCATCCTTGTGCATTCTCCATCCTGGCAGCCATCCTCAAGCAGGATTTGGGAGCACCCCTTGCCCTGTCCCAGCCCCACAGCTCTCATCAAACCCTTTGTAATCACATCATCCTTTGCTCAGAGCTGTGGTCTCAAGACACCAGACACCTAATGCGTGGAAATGGGAGTTTAGAAAAGACTAGTTTGGCTCTCAAATTTAAAACACCAGTGAATTGTTCACCTATTTCCTTGGCATAGGTTTTGTATGAAACTGCATAAAGGTTGTTGCTCTCAAATAAGTCTAGGAGGAGAAGTTAAACATATTACAGAGCACTATTAAGAAATCAAGGAATAAAGTATCTGGTGTTTCCTGTGCAGCCACAATATTTCTATGAAATGTATGCTATATAATGTCACACATTCTTCACATCTGAACTGTATTTATTGACTAAGAGTCTCATGAAATAACAAAAGTCTCTGTCTGACACATAACAAAAGATCTACATTGTACCAGTGCTGACAACACTTCTCACAAAAATTCTGCCCTCCCCTTCTGTTAGACATTTTATACCCCAGAGGAAGAAAACCAAGCACTTTTCAACCTTAATAATGTCTAGGCAAGCTGTAGTAAAACAAGAAATTAGGATAATGTCACTGCTCCCAAACAGTTCTCTCACCTGCCACACTTTCATACTAAGAACACCTCTTGTTAAGTTTTATTTTCATAATCAATTGAATGCCCTTGTTCTGCTTTCATGTTCTGGAAGCAGTAACAAATAATCATTTTTGGAAATTATTTTTTCTGAGAGCTGCTATTAGTACCTGCACGTACTGGCACCTTCTTCATAGGTAGCCTGCACATTTGAGAAGAACTCCTTGAAGCAGTATCTTATCAACTGTTTGTGGTGACTATGGGGATGTGCTGCCATGCTGAAGTTTCTAATCTAAAGGAGTGCCTAAAGTATTGCAGCCTCATCGTAAGATAGCACAGGCTGGAAATCTCAGCAGTCCTAAGTCGATCTGAGCAAAACTTGGCCTGATTTTATAGATGGTGGGTCCAGAAGCCACTGCCAGGGCCCAGCCAGGACAGCAATATACATGAGAATATAAGTACCCAAAGAAAGCAACACACCAAATCCTTCTGCTCACTGTGTAAAACTATAATTACTGCATTAAAAAAGACTTGAATCACTCCATCTTCTCCCTAAAGAAAACAAAGTGAAGTGGAAATATGTAACTAGTGTCCAGGGAAACAGAAAGGACTGTAGAAGTGCTAGTTAGTAGGGCAAATTTCCTTTGCAGAAATTATTTTTCCTTCAAAATATACCTCAGGCCAAACAAATCTGGCCACAAATTCCACAAACTATTTCAATCAAAAAGGGCATATTTGTAGTGGGCAAGAATTTGAAATGTTTATTCAATAAAAACATTTAAAATTCACTGTCAGGAGAAAGAAACCTAGTCTGCAAGAAATTATCTTTCTATACCACAAAAAAAAATCATTCAGCTTGGGCTGAATTCATAATCCCTTAAGTTTGGATTTCATTTTAATTGGGAAAGCCCTTTCTTTTGTTCACCTCAGATACATTATCTGTTATTTTGTTGGATGGCCAACCAGCTGAAAAAATCAAGTATTCAGCTCAACTACTACCAAGCCTGTTATAATTCTAATTTAAGGTCCCTGTATGGCAATTGCTTGTTGCTGACATGTGCTGGGTTTTGCAATAGCACAGCCTACATCTTCTGCATACTTGCCAATATTTCAAAAACTATAAATGGAAATCTTCAAAAAGAAAAGTGAGGACATACCTAAGGAAATACACTGGTCTTTTAAAGATTTATTTAAAAAGTCAAAGAGGAATGCAAGTCAAAACTTTTAAAGAATCATAACCTGTGCCTGGCAATTATAAGAGTTGCTAATTACTTGTTTGGAGGCAGACCTTTGCCCTAATTTTTATGCACATCTATTGCACAGTTGTGACTCCATTTTGGAGCAGAAAACTTTCTAAGCTTCTTTTTATGAACTGGCAGCAGACATATCTACCTTTGGGATCTCTTCTATCTCTATCTGGATGACAATTGCACTAAGCCCCAGAGTGAGCTAGCTGCCCTCATGACAACAGCTCAGCTGAAATCAGTATTACTACTTACATGCCTAAACCCAAGGTTAAATGCAATTTCCTGGGTTTCAGCCTATTTTGGTCTGCTGTTCCATCCTCCAGCCCTCACTGTGGTTTTTCTTTTTAGCATACAATTTTGATTAGCTAAAGAAATTATTTAAAGCTACTTCAGTTGGAAGTCAAATGCTGGTTCAAACAGTTCCTAATTAGGCTTAAAAATTTTAAAACAAGTGCCAGAAAACACTCCTAGTGATCCAGTGGCCAGCTTGGCAATCATGGAAATAACAAACCCCAAAGCAGCCAGGTTCTTCTGGTACTTCTTCCTTGGCTCTCACATCTCTTCTCTGAACTACTACAGCTGGATGTTACCATCCATGTTTGGTATTTTGCTGTGGTCACCACACTTTTGGCTTCTGCTGTTCCCTTACAGATCTAAGGTGCTTTGTGCATCCTCCTGTGCACCAGCAGAATCTTTCATGGGGAACCAGGCAGACCCTCAGGGTTCAAGATTCCCAGAGCAGGAAGGACAATTGAGGATATCCAAATCCAGTTTTAGAAAGGCCATATCCCAACAGCATTCCTCAACCTCCAGGATCTCTAGAGCCATTATGGTCACTACATAATCCAGCTCAGTACCACGCAGAGATGCCTGTGCTGGCACCCCGGATATGAGAAAAAATGAGACCCATGCAAAAAGCTTATCCCAAATATGTTGCACATCTCAACACGACTCCTAGACTCTACTCATATATTTCAGAGCTAGCCTGGGTGTCTCAAGGTCTTGTACCCTGCAAAAATCTTGAGAGAGGCTAAGCCATATTGTTTGGCTATTTCCTACTCTGCAGGAAAGAAAGGAGTCAATGGTAGGGACTGGGCTCAGGGTTCCCCCTCTCCTGCATGTCACTCAGTTCAGTCTCTTAACATGCAATCCCCACTGAAGAAGAAATTTTTGGTTAAAGGACATCTCCCAACCCTAAAATCTGTGAATCACTGAAACCAACTGTCTCGATAAGGTCTCTGTAAACAACATTTTAATTAAAAGAAATTCATCACATGTACTTTTGCTCCACATCACCCTGGAAAGTCTACACTTTCCCTTTGCAAGTCTGAAATCATTCATGTATTTTTTAAAAAAAATGCTTTTTAGGTACTTGGTTTTTCCCCTGCATTTACAGGAGAAGGCACATCCAGACAGAAAGGCTGGGTCCTGCAAATCTTCAGCCTTCAGCCTTCCCTGCTTGTTCTTCTGGAAGTTTAGCTACAGCACTGAGTGCAGGAGTCAGCCAGTAGTGTGTCACCCTGGGCCATGCTGAGGACCTGGGAATTGCTCCCATCTCAGTCCCACCCCTTTCCAGAGGCTTCTCAGACTCTGAGCAGCCTCTGGCAGACACATTTCATGGGAGAGGTGGCTCCTCACCCTGAAGGCGGACACCTTCACTGGAGCACACTCATATGCTTACACTAACTAAGCAGTCATATGAGCAATACCATTGCTATGGTTTTCATGTAAACATTTAAAGCTGTCTTTTAAGCTTCTTAAAAATTAATACAGTCCTTTGTCCTGGGCTGCTGTGCACTGGCACAGTCCACACAGACCTGTGTGCAGATGGTGGGTTTGCCTCACCTCTAGAAAGCAACAGCACTGTTATGTATCACTTTAGAGTGCTGCTTTGAGCTGCAAACATCCACCAAACTACTGTTTGTTACAAGTCTGCCTGTTTCTGCATTATAAAACCTAAAAAGTTTTATGTTTAATTCCTAATGGAAACACTACATTACCTGTGAAAGCCTGATCAAACACCACTGCTCTTTATGTCCTGTCACTGCTGATAGGCACAGCAATATATCCTGCCTTTTCCAGCATAAACTCCCTTCCAAAGAGCAGGCTTAAGTTGGGGTATTTAAAATGAAATGCTGTTGTTCACAAGGTCTTGCACCCCTTGACCCCTTCCCAGGCGTCTGTCACTTGATCAGGTGAATAACTCTTTGTTTCCTGCTGTCTCGGGGTATGGGGTTTTTTCCTTTTTCTAAAGCAGTTCTGTATGTTTTCTGGTCTGCTTTCTGTAACCACTATATTGACTCCTTCAGCTAAGGACTGATCATTTGTTTAACCTAACTCTGCTTGAAATAAAAGCTTCATTTGTTGTCGGTTGTTTCATTTACTTTTTAATGGTGGCTAATAAAGACTAAAACACATACATGCTATATATTAAAAAGAAACAACAACAAGAAATCAACACAGAGGTGCAATTTTCAGTCATTGCTCTGGAGAGGCACAGGAGGGAATAGGGCTATTGTCAAGAAAGCCTGGGGTGCTTTGGTGGGATGAAGGAAATGCCTTGGTGCTTGCCAGCATAATTTCAGGCTGTTCTCAGTCCTGCCAGGTATTGGCTTTTCATAAACACTGAGATACCATCCCCTTTTAAATACATGAATAAACAAACAAACAAAAATAAAAGCAGCACTGCCCGAAATCTTGCAGGAGCAGGAAGGGCTAATCTCAATGTGTCATTTGTTTCAATCCAAATGATCAGCCAAATGCTGCTCTGAGGAGTTTGGCTCTGAGCCATGTTGCAGAACAGTCACGCTCCAATGTTCCACTGCAAAACAGTTTCCAGTCTGCTAAGGGGCTGATAGAGCAACCCAGCCTGTGCAGTCTGCACATCCTAAATCTGTGGAGGCTTCTGTTTGCACTGCTTAAATTGTATGATGGAGGGCTGGACAAGTAAACCTGTTGTAGACTTTCTTGCATACTGAGCATAACTTGTGCTGCTTTATTGATTTCATTGATGTTTGCAGATCCACTCACCCATTCCAAAATGGTCACTCTTTCCTGCAGCTAATCCAGACAAAAATAAAAACAGAAGAACAAAACCCCAAACCCTAACTAGCCTTTAAGAATGTACTGGTTTGTAAAATTAAGACTGTGCAAGAGAGATACACAGGTTATCATTCAGCCTCTGAAGTAGTGAATCTCCAATAATTCAATTTACAAAGGATTGATTGTTCTGTCAGGAGCCCGTTCATACCTGCTTTCACAGTTCTGAAAATTTTGTTTTGAATTAATTTTGGTTTTCCTAACACAGACCAAATTTTGAAGACCCACGATCTGGGAACATCTTGCTGTCAGCAGCTTTGATTATAAAACAAGCTTCACAATCCCCAGTACATTCTGGGAGAAGGGATGAAGCTACCTAGATGACATTCCAATCAAGATCACATAACTACATTTCCCTACCAGGTGGGGAAAAGCAGGGCAATTCCCTGATGCTTGCAGTCACACAGATATGTAAACCATAAAAACTTTAGAGAAAATAAAAGCAAACACCTCTTTAGAAGTTTGTTTCAAAAATATGCAACTCATTAAATTTTTCTATTACTTGGGAGCCAGTGATAGTTGGGAAACGTGGCCCTTGGGGACTGCGATAAGAGTTTAAGAGAGCGATTGCCAACCCGTGTATTTTCAGTAAGTGCCAGAGAGCCTCAGCAGTGGCAAAATCACTCTCCTGTTACAACCCTGTGAAAGATTGTACCCAGCACACAAGATATGACAGTGGACAAAGCGAGAATCCATCTCACCCTTCATCACACCAGCACCTGAGGATGGGGATGGACTGAAGATGAATTTGGGGTTAGAAAATCCTTCCCTGCTGCCATGCCCCTGGATGGCAGTAGAGACAGAAGCCCCATCTGCCAACAGTTTGCTCTGGAAAAACGGGAGATTATCTCAACCTTCAGATTCCACCAATGGAGAAGAGAGGTATCCCAGCATATATGAGCAAAACAACTCTATGCAGCAGCTGGCAGCAAAGGCATTGCAGCAGCATGGGTATGGGAGGGGGTGCAAGGGTTTGCCACAGCCCAGGCCTCCAGGGTGGAGCTGCTTGGCTGTTTGGATTAATAGGAGCTGATCTGACAATATAGAAGAAGAATGAGGTTAAAGTGTGTCACCACTAAATGGTTAACTACAGAAATGACAAATATTAAAATCTGCCTGAAGGAACAGAAGTTGCTTTTCTAAAGGGGCGGAGAGGCAACTCCTTGGGAAAGAGCACTGACTAAAGGTGCTGCTCCCCTGTTAAGAGCTGTCTAGGAGCAATTGACTCATCAAAAATAGTAACATGGAGTTTTCTGTTTGCAATATACTATAGGGCTTGATTCATAAACACTGACAAATCCATGGGAGTCCATGTGATTCACTCAAATGGACCAGATCCACAGCAGGTTTTTTTTTAATAGAGGGTCTCAGAAAACTGTAAATTTGTTACTCAGATATAAGAGCACCAACTTTTTGCAATGGGTATTAAAAAGAAAGAAGAGTTATTCTGGTAAGAAACAAAGTTTCACTGTTGCAACAGCCAGCCTCACACTCAACAAGGAGCTTAACTCCTGCTTGTATTTGGGTTTTTTGAGAGCTGCTAGGGTAAGGAGGCAGGAACAGAAGCATGGCAATATGCCACCATAGTCTCTCCCACTACTACCCGGAGATACTAACCCCAACAAGCTCTGCCCCAGCCAAGCTGGCAAAGAAGCCAGCTAGCACCTAACATGGCTGTGATAACTGGCACCCAAACTCACTCCATGATTGTTACTACACCTCTGCTGGTGAGAGCTCCAGGGGATGGGTCAGTCCAACCAACACCATCCTGGGTTAACTTCCCATCACCAAGCGAGGCTGGAAAAGTTCCAGGATGCCCTTTCCTGGATCTGTTTACTCTGGTACTTTGAGGAATTACCCACAGACTACTGACAGAAGCACAGACTACTGACTAGACTCAGCCAAGGTTTGTTGAGGTCCAAGAAACAGCCCAACAAGCCTGGGATGTACTGGGACATCTCACCCCATTCCCATTCAGACACTGTGGGTCTGGCACACGAGGATTTCAGCCCTCCATTTCTGATGTGAGCATCACAAGTCATTGCTTGGTCACTCTGGCCTTAACATTGGCTTGTGCTGAGGACCTCTTTGCCCATCTTACTCCTGCAGAGCCTGATATTGATGCTTTGAGTTGGTATTGAGTTGCTCTCCCTCGAGAGCAGACTGCACCTTACAGCCATGGCACCCTCAGCTGCTGCACACCTTCTCTTTAATTCAGGGGAGAGTTTTCCTTTTTTTCCCCCATTCTCCTTTCCAAAGAGGAAAAAGAAAGGAAAGAAATACCATACAGTTCCACCCTTCAGAGGCAGTGTCTGCCTGGCACAAGCCATCAGTGTTTTAATTCTGTATTTTTACGTGTCCTGAACTTTAGGAACCACATGTTCAGCTGTGGCAAACACACCCAATAATCTACACAGTCCTGTATTTGTCCTTGTCATATCCCAAAACTGAGGTTAGCCTGCATGCCAAAGCAAATGCATAAAGGCAAATAAACTCAGAAATTGGTTTACACTCCATTTAACTATTGGCATGTAGCGGTTTTGGTTCGCCAATTTAAGTTTCATGGCCAATGCACCAATTGATGTAGTGGATCTAATGCTGGCCAAATGCCAAAGCACCTACTAGAATTATTTATTCATTCTCTGCTGCGAGATAAGAATTAAGAGAGCAAAGCAGGCTCAAACTTTAAAAGGTATGAAGAAAACCTGTATTAATAGAATTAAAAGAAAAATAATAAGAATCAGAATAAAATCTTCAGAACACTTCTCCTCCCCCCACAATCTTCTTCTCTTTCCCACTAACAACATATAGAGACAAAATCTGGGACATTCAGTCAGTTTACCACCTCTAGAATAGTCTTTCATCAGTTCTCTTAGGGAGAGGAGTCTCTCTTGCCATGCCATGGAGACTTCCCCACAAGAAACTGTTCTCTCGTGGCTTCAATGTCATAGCGAATCAGCCACCCAGGAAAACGGAAATCTGATCACTGCATGAGAGTCCTTCCCTTCGACTTACAGCTTTCTCCACAACTGTTTTTAAGGCCTCAATATTTNCACCTCTGTCTTTCATCAGTTCTCTTAGGGAGAGGAGTCTCTCTTGCCATGCCATGGAGACTTCCCCACAAGAAACTGTTCTCTCGTGGCTTCAATGTCATAGCGAATCAGCCACCCAGGAAAACGGAAATCTGATCACTGCATGAGAGTCCTTCCCTTCGACTTACAGCTTTCTCCACAACTGTTTTTAAGGCCTCAATATTTAGCTAATGGGGTACAATTTTAAGGATGAGATGTTCAAAAGCAAAGGTTCTCTTCATCTGTCTCTGAAATCATCTTCATCTCTGGAAATAGAGGTTTTCTTCTTCTTCCCTGAGAGCAAAGGGTCTTCATTACTTTTGTCCCTCTCTGTTTAAGCTTCTAATTTGGATCACAGCTACTTCAACATCTGCCTGCTTCAGCATGGGTGACGTTGCTTATATCTACAGTTTGAACGCTCTATTCCCCCATACTTTTTCATGAATTAAAGGGATAGTCTAGTGTATCATAGTCCATCACCATGGCCTCACAAAAGAATTTCAGCCCAAGACTAAGGCATCTCCTCATTCTCCTCCCATATGAGATCTGACTCCTTCTTTACTGACCTTGGTGTCTTCATGTTGTTTCCCTACATGTGTTTACTCTTTTCTTTTCTCTTACTCGCGAGAGGATTGATGTTTGCAAGTTTCATCTGTGCAGTAAAAGACTTAATATCTCTCCTGGGTCTGAGGATGGCTGTGTGATCTCTGCGGGGTGGCGGCAGGAGCTGTTGTGGTGAAGCATTTCAGGCTGCACTGGGGGGCTGTGCCGGGATCTCAGGGGGCCCGGGCCAGAACGGCGGCCGGAGCTGTTCATGGTGCAGGATTCCTTGGTGGCCACGCTGGGCAGGATGGGACGGACAGGATCGCAGCAGCCAGGCTAGGACTCGGCTGCAGCAGGCCGTGGGCTGATGGCCTCCCTTCCCATGCCCGGCAGCCACTGCAGCCGGGCCCGGCCGGGCCAGCACTGCAGCAGAGCAGGGTTCAGCCCCACCGGGATGGGGTCTGGCCCCACAGCAGAGCCCACCCAGCCCAGCCCATCCCGGCCAGCGCTGCAGCGGAGCAGGGTTCAGCCCTGCCGGGACGAGGCCTGGCCCCACAGCAGAGCCCGCCCAGCCCAGCCCAGCCCGGCCAGCGCTGCAGTGGAGCAGGGTTCAGCCCTACTGGGACAGGACCTGGCCCCACAGCAGAGCCCGCCCAGCCCAGCCCACTGCCAGGCTGGAAGAAAGAGAGAGATTCCCAGGGCTTGTTCACTTCAAAATGTGAATCTGACAGAGGAGTGTTCAGCTCTTTAACTGGCCTATTCTCAATTGGTTTTGCCAGGCACAGAAGAAGCTCTTAACAGCTCCTGTCAGAAAAATCATCCCCGTGGTTGGCTCCTTCCCTCCTCACCAAAAATCAATTAATGTAAAACCAGCAGAGGCAAATAAACATTAAAAACATATTTTCACACCATATCAAGCTGTTTAATATTCCAAAAGTATGCAGCCAAGTTTTTCAGACTTGTATTAATCCAAACTAGAAGCATCTCTTTCTGAGATCAAGTGTGTGTCATGTAAAAATAACCTCCAAGTCAAAAAGACTGTACTTGAATAACTACAATGAGGGAAGAAGGAATTCATAAACAAACAAACACGACTTCACAAATAAAACTAAAAAGCTAAAATTACCTGGTTAATTTTACCAATCACACAGAGGACTTTTTCCAACATAAGAACAAGCTTCTGATTGTTCAGGCTTAATACCAAGGCCATTAAAAATTGGAAAATGCACTAGAGGCACAGGAACTTTCAGCACAGCTGGTCTAATGTAAAAACAAAGTGTGTAATTGTTGGCGATTAACAAAATTGTGCCTTGAAGAGTTGCTAATTTATCCAATGCTCAACTCTGAGCAAGGACTGACTACCTAATGATTTTCATTTTTCCAGACTGTCATACCACAAAGAAGTTGCTAAGAATTTGGCTTCTTAAGCAATGGCTTCAGGGCTGGATTTCTCCCTGCAGTACAATAGAAGTGTACTGCATACTTCTCTGCTTCCTTCAAGGACTGTCTGCACCTTCAAAAGAGCAGTGACAGAGAGAAGAGTGGCACTGAAATTTTGGTAAGTAGGACAGCATAAACTTCAGTTCCACCTTCACCTTCATTGAAAGTCGCTGTGTAAGAAACCAGAAGGGAATCTCTACTGATTTGTTATGGGAGACCTCTAGAGAGAGTCCAACCCCTTGGGGAGCAGGCACCTGTGACACGGTCTGTGAAAGAAGGACAAGACCAAGGGAAATATTCCATGGCAAGTGTCTCCTCCCACAGAGGAGGGTGAAGCTCACTGCACTTCCAAGTGGCAGTGACATTCATGGAAAGCCTGTAGTACCTGTCACTCACACCACACCCAAGTGCAAGTGTGGTTGCCAACAGCAAATTACCGGAGCCTCTAATTTGTTGCTTTTTCAGTATCAAATTCTTTTTCATTGCCAGAGTGCTGTATAAACCCAGAATAAACTTGTTTTCATCTAACTCATTGCATGTTACTGTGCACTTCACTTCATTTCAAAGGTCCCTATGGATGATCTGCTTCCTATGGACTTCCTACAGCAGCATCCTGAGTAGGAGGAGGGCTCAGACATTAACCCTTTTAATGATTTTTGTATTTAGCAACCAAAATCAGAGTCCAAACCAGAGGACTGCGTTAGCCTACACAATTAACATAGGGACAAAATTAATTACTCCTTTTTCCTCCTCAGGCTGAGTTTCAGCAGAATGCCTGCCAAGAAAGATGATGCTCAGAGATATGCCTTTCAGAAGACATCCATGTCAAGGCCAATGGGATGGAAATAATTCCCTTAAGATTAAGAAAATGAAAATTCAACCAGAGCAAGTGCCCTTCTCCCATCTCCCACAGATTCACAGGATTAGGGAAGATTACCAGGAACACTGAGCCCGAGTTACTGCATCGGCTGGAGTGCAGAGTTTCACAGACAGGCTCCAAACTGAGTAACTTGTCTATGTGAATTTTTAATGACTTTTTGATTGCGAACATATGCCATGGCTGGGCTTGCTCCAGCTCCCAGCTGATGTCAGCTGGCGCCTGTCAGGGTGCAGCTCTGTGTCACGCTTCGTTCAGTTCAGTGGGGGACTCCAGCCAAAACAGGTAGTCCTGGTTTCCTTGCCCTGTCCAGCATTTCCTGGATCAGATCTACTCCTAGATCAGACGTTGGAGACAGTCTGTGTCCAGTTACCCATGTAGCTTCACAAAACACTGCCACAAATGCAAAGTTACCAGGGCTCCCTCTCCACTGTGCGAGGGCTTGACCCTGCAAGAGTATCCACCACTCTCCCCAGGAGTTATTGCCTATCCAAGTGTGCTCCAGTGGGAAGAGTATCAGGAGCTTTAAAAGTCAGGAATTATTAAATGAGCCAAGGGTAATAATCAATGCATGTTGTTCAGCTTTTGCACTGTTTGACCATTTCATTTCCAACATAGGCACCCTGCACTTATCTCTGTTCTTTTCCTCCTAAGGAACTAGCTTTTCAATACATTTTAAGACATCAAGGAAAAAAGCAACCTAAGGTGACTTAACACAGGGAGTGCTATCAGCAGAAGGTTTTCGTTAAATGTCTTCTGCATTCACTCAGGAATGCACCCATTGCATCTTACTCTGGTAAGTGTAAACTGTTTGGAATTTAGGGTCAAAATACAAATAGTATAAAAATACAGTTTCTGCCAGGTACCTGAGCCCCCAAAATTTTCTGTAACCAGAATAACAACTGATAGCAGTGGAAGCAGTGATGGAGCTCAACAAGCCTGAAACAGAAACCCTTGTTTGCTATTTCAAAGGAGCTTAAGAGGGAAAAATAACAACTCCCATTGAAATGTCACAGAAATTAGGTGTCTAACTGCTTTAGGCGCCTGTGAAAACCCTGACTACTACCTTCTTTTTTTCTTTTGTGGTTATGATACTCCAGAAATAAACACCCTGAGACACTGAAATGGAAAGCCAGATTGCAAGAGAACACACCACACTTCTCTTGAGGAGCTGGAAACATCCCCCCACTCTTATTGTTTTTACATTTTTTAGTCTCTTCCCAGGGAACAGTTGATATTTGTGATAGCTTTGGCTGCAGCTTGTAGCAGCTGTGTAGTATGCATCACATTAAATACACTGGTGGGTCCTGCACAGTCATTCTGGCACCACTTCTATTTCATACAATGCCTTCAGTTTTTCTAAGTAACCTCAATCATTTATCAATCATTCACCAATGCCAATAAATCAAAGGGTCTGGGGACCCTTAAACACAAAAATAAGGAGCTGTAAAAAAATATTACTACAGCAATTAAAGACTCAAATAGTAATAAACTCTACTTGCATTACAGTTTTAGAAAGCCCCACTGAAATTAAACAAACATCCAATATCAACAATATGAAAGGGGCTTTTTCTTCTAGTTCATAATAGCTATGGGTTTATCCAGAGCAGAGGAAAATTGGGGTTATATTTATAGATCATGGAGACTAAAATGTAAAAAGTGGGGGAGGAGAAGCGAAGTAGAGAAAAGCAAAATATATCAGTAATTTTTTTATTTTCCAGGAGACTAAAAGAACATGTACAAGGATCTACAAAATAAAAGTGAATCTTTGTCCACAAAGTGTAATCTTTGGTTTGGATCAAGACTGTATGGTTAACAAATCTATTTTGAGTCAGCCTCACAGCTGGGCCTTTTAAAGTAAGTTTTCTATTTTAATACATAAACTTCTTTTTTGTTGTTTTCCTCAAAAGGCTTTTTTATTTTCCAGAAAAGCCTTTTCTTCTACTGCCACCCAAGATGAGGGAAAAAAGGTTTGCACCACTGAAGAAAAGAAAATGATAAATATGAGCCAGATGGGTGAAAACACAATCATGAACAGACCTAGAGATTGCCTTAATTAAGACTGCTGCTCAAACCCCTGATGAGAAAGCGGCATTTCTCTTGAGAAGGGGTGATGTGCTCTAACTGCTGGGACAGTCTAGCACTGCATTTACTGTAAGAACCCAACCATTAATTTCCACTAAAAGCCACACAGCAACACCAGTGTGTCACACGGAGAGACCAGGCTTGGGTTTCACCCATGCCAAAATCCTGAGGTTTTGTCAAAATATTCCCATCTCCCCTCTCAAGCGGATGGGAGCCTGTGACTACACACAGTTTTTCCACCAGGAAGCTTTTGGAAGTGTGCCATGAAGTGGGCCTGGCTCTCACACTGCTGGGGCAGGGCTCTCCCTGGGCTTCTGTGTTCCATTCATTAGCTGAGGGCAAACACTTGTTGTGAAGAGGAGCTTTTTATGACAGTGAAAATTCTGTGGGGAACCAAGTGTTTGGATTAATGTCTATTAAAAATTACCAGTCCCACAGTGCTGTTGGTTTGGGTTGGCTTTTGTTACTTGCCCACCACAACTACTGCCAACCCAAAAGTTTTAATATGCATTGAACCAAACAGTAAATGCTTTTACATGTTTTTCTTTTCCCCTGCTCTTTTTTGCTGGGGCTTTTTTGATGGGATCAGGTGTGACATCCCACCTTTAAGGGGAGGCCACCCTTCCATGGGTCTCTGCAGTAAAGCTACAAGAGCTAGAGGTGGCTGCACCAGCACCCAGACCTTAGTAGATGTGGAGAGCCCCATCTGGGAGCTTCCCTGATGGACCCCAGGCCAGCGCTGTCATGGAACCACAGAATGCAGATCATGGGTTGGAAGAGACCTTGAAAGATCATCTAGTTCCAAACCCTCTGTCATGGGCAGAGATACTCCCAGGAGACCAGGTCGTTCAAAGCCTCATCCAACCTGGCCTTGACCACTTTCAGACATGCCTGTTAAACACTTTTCTGGCCCAAAGTAATGCATTTATGATTTCTTACTTTTATCAATTACCTCCAAAGTGTGCTAATTAAAAAAAAAAAAAAAAAAAAAGAAAGAAAGAAAAAGAAATCATAAATATTGATTTCATCTGCAAGAATAGTACTGGAGACTGAAGGAGGTTTGGTCTGGAAGCTGTACCTAGTTGGGTTTCTGGGACCAGTGGAAATTTCCCTGGTACTTTTTTTGCAACAGTATTCTCTTTCAGTAGTTTCCTCTCTGCTACAAAGTGTGCTTTTATTATATCTGTGTGGAGCCGGTTCCAATGACGCACCTAAAATAGATGAAACAACCCCAGTGTGCTTTCCTGTGTCCGAACACCAAGCTGTGCTGTCTGCAGCAGTGCTGGCACCAAGACCAGGCATTCAGCAAAGCCATTACCTGTGCCAAGCACAGGTACTGCCAATGTCGCCGCCAAGACAGGGCCAATAAATCCAAACACACTGTGCATCTCTTATCTATACTCCCTCTGTGCTCAGAAATTCAGGGACTTCTTTTCCCAGACAAGTGTCCCAGACATTATCCATCTCCACACACCTCCACCTCTCAAAGCCCAGGCAAATCTACAAGAAGGAGGACTAACAGACTCAGCACAAAGCTTTGGAGAAGATGCAAACTAAAGGAGTCCTTGGGAAATAAGCTGTAGGCTTTGAGGCTGTAGGCTTCTGCAAGGAAGTCTGGCAGAAGTGGGGATGATGACCTGCACCCAGCCACTCCAGCTGGAGATCTGGCTGGAGATCTGCACTGAGCATGCAGGGTGGCCACCTGCCTGCCAGCTCCTCACATTTAATAAATTAACACGGATAAGGAAGGTAAGATTGGACTCATAGACATTGAATATATACAGACCTGGATATGAAGGTGCATGAGCAGCACTGTTTGAGTCTGACTCATTGTGTCCTTCTTACGTTGCTGGTTGCTTGGAGACTGACTGAATGCACACAGCAAAGATGCTGGCTTAGGAATCACTACCCTGCCTTATTTTCTTTTTCTCTGTGCACATAATTTTCCTTTAAAGGCTTGCCTTGCCTCTGCAGATTGCTTGACTCCCTCTGCCACTGTGGAAAACTACAGCAGGGGAGGCAGCCGGGTGTCTGGGAACACTGTTGATGTTGTTCCACCCTCACCTCCCAGCCCCGGCTCTGCGCACCGCAGGAGGAAAGAAAGCATGTCTTTATTCCTCTACAGGCTCTCCTGGATGCTAAATTTTACCTTAAGCCAAAGCAGTCACAGATTGCTTATTGAGAGGCATTCCCACACATTTCCAACAGGTTACCCTGAAATCCTCAAACTTCCTTAGCTGGGAATAAATATCTGCAAATCCAAGAAAGCGGTGGAAATGCAATGGGAAACTTGAGCATGTTCCACTTCTTGACAGGCATGGCACAACTGAGCTCAGATGGTTAATGTGAAAATCTTGCTTGGCTCTTTTCTTACACAAAACAGAGCAGAGTGGAGACAATTATTCGTAATTTAACAAGTGCTGAAATTTAATGCCTGTCGTATCTTGAATGCTAACAGTATCACACTTCAGAGCGTGAGCCTGTAAAATATAAGCTGGACTTTTAGGACACTGTTAAATTACATGGGCTAGAGTCTACCTTAGGATAAAAGTAAGGATTGTGTGTCCACTTCCAGCAGCCCTGTATCTCATGTATTCTTAATAGCTGGAAACCAAGCAATATGAGGTGGTATAAGGTAATGAATGACCTCTTACTTCTCTGTTTTAACAGGTCTTTATTCCCCTAATCAATCTCATCATTCACACCAGGAGAATCAGCTAAAAGCTCTTTAAAAATACATAGGTGAGCTCAGGGCACATCCTGCAGATTTCTCTGAAAAGACAATTTCTGTAAATAAATGATTAAAAAGGAAGCCAAAGCAAAGAGGCTTTGGTGGGAATTTCAAAAGAGTAAAGGTTCCCTCTCTGGAGGCCAGAGGGCAAAGGGAGGCAGGTCAGCCTCCAAGCCTTGGGCTTCTCTGACCTCAGAGCTGCTCTCTTTACCCGAAGGGGATGTCAACTGATTTTTGCTGGAAGTAAGAAAAAAGTGGCAATGAGTTACTTGGAATTTCAGGAAGGAAAAAAAAAAATCTAGCAACAGTGAAGGAAGGAGCCTTACAGAGTTTACTTATAGTCCACTCAACGTGAATGAAATGCCCTGTACTAAGTCAACCTCAAGTCTGCAGGGGCACGTTGTACTTGCATGCAGGACTACGTGGGTGGCAAGACAAGGGGTTTTGGGAACACTCATCTGAGCTTTGGGCCCTGTTCTGAAGGCTTGGATTCAGCAGCACATCACTCTGCCACTTGAGCCACCCTGTGTCTCCAAGGCACTGAGACAGGCACCACACTGCACAAATGAGGCACGACAAGTCTGAATTAATCCGTTCAGACAAACTGTTCCCTGATTTTCTCTCCTTGCCCCACAGATGCTCCCAGCAATTCAGCCTAGCAAGGCTGAGGTATGCTTGGTCAGTAGTCAACTTATCCAAGCACAGCAGGGTACAAGGGCTGCTTCAAGCCATGCTAGCCCCATGGGGCAGGGGCTTGGTGGCAACAGGCAGGATCCTAATGGTCCACAAGCGGTGCTGTGCCTAGCAGGATCTGCTCTCCCTCTCTGCAGAGACATAACACCTCAAAGTAAGCCAAAACCTGTTCCAGAAGTGGTTTTTAACTCACTGTCTTAATTGCCAGCAGCGAAAACCAAAGCTTTCTGCAAGATTAAATAGCTGTTAAAAAAAAAAAAAAAAAAAGAAAAAAAAAGGAGAAGCCCTTAGCCAAAACATGGCTTTCCAAACAAAAAAACCTGTATAAAGGTGTGCAAGTTAGTCACCTGCTGTATGGCAGGGTGGACACAGAAAGCCTTTACTGCAGGTAAGGTGGGCTACGAAGTGAAATGTGCAAAGACCAAGTGAACTTAACACTGATGCTGATGGTGATCATTCAGGGTTTTTTTCTCTCAAATGATCCAGATACAGTTTGGCTCAGGGACAAGACAAAACGAAGGATGAAGTGGCTCTTTTACACCCACATTTGTCCTTCACATTCACTCACAGTGAAGTTCTCAATCTCTGCTCTGAAGAAAACCATAAAATCAGAACAAAAATGTGCGTAATTGTCCAAAATTTCATCAAAGAGGTATGCCAAAGAAAAAAAGGAGTACAGAAGGGTAATCTGGGCAGGCTTTCCTGTGCAGGCTGCTCCCCGCAGCTAATGCTGGTTTTGAATAGGGTCTCTCATTGCCTTTCTCCATGGCAGTGGAAGCCAGACAGCCAGCTAGTGTATTCTATAATAAATAAACAAACATCTCCCTTACCCCCAAACACATGTAAAAGATGGGATTTAAATCATTACGATTTACTTAGCTCTGAAAGGGAGTAATTTTTTACCAGACTGCAGAAAACCCCACTGCAATGGAGGGCCTAAGGCTGGGATTTTCAGAAGAAATGGAAGCAGTTCAAGTACCCAATTTCTACAGAATTTCAAGGTAATTTGACCATGGAGCTCCCTTGTGCACCTTTCCCAGAGAACCTTGCTTACACTCAAAGTTGGACTTTTACTAATTTGAAAAGAAGCAACTGAGTAATAAGCTTACAAGTTGCTTTTAAAATAGCAGTTTACAGAGGGCTTGCTTTTTCCTCCCCATGACTGTACAGTTACAGAAAGGCTTAAGCAGCTCTCTGGATGTAATATGGGATGGGGGGGGAAAGGGTAAAATTCCTTATTCTGATGTTAGCTTTTTGTACATACTTGGGCAGCCAGTTGGAAATTTGTAAGGACTTTCAGCATCCAGCAATGCATTTTCAAAAGTGCTTAGATTCTTTGGATTTCAAACAAGGACAACGAGGTAGTTTTACACTACCCTAATTTAAAAGTTTGACAGGATTTCCAAACACTCTGTTGATAAGAGCAAGGATTGCTCTTTACAGTTGGAACTTTCCATCCAAATAATACCAAAGCTCTTTATACACAAGAATGATTAAGGATGAGAAATATGCCTGTTACATAGGTTCATTATTTGCTTATAGCTCAAATTTGGAAAAGCATGTAAGCACTCCAGGAGGGGGGCCAAAGTAATATTTCATCAAGGCAAGACTGAGAGGACTCCCAGGACCTCGTCAGGCTTCCTCTGCACTATCCAAGGGCTACACATAGGGTAGATCCTTCTCAGCAGCCAGGCTGCTGTCTCATTTTGCCAGAATCTCATCCAAGTCCCAGACAAACAACTCCTTCTGCATTTTTGCAGGGAAGCGTGGTTGGTTTCTTCTTGCCTAGTGCAGCACTGAAGCCACATGCAACGTCAGGAAGGCTGATCTCATGCGCTGCCTCTTGCCTAAGTGGACCTTGATGAAATTACCCCTTAGGCCTCAGTAAAAAATTGAGCAGCCCATGTAAATTCAAAGAGGAAAATGTAGAAGTAATTCCATCTTCATGCAAATTTCCCACCTCCCTTTCCTGCCTCAAGGCAAGAAATCAAATGCAACAAAAGGAAATAAGGAAGTCATGCAAGAAGCTTCAAACAGCCTTGACTGTCTTCATGCAACTATCTCTATCTTCTCTTTGTTTCATTATTCCTGATTGCTGACATAAAGCTCATACAAATGAGGGGAGAAATGGAGAAAAGACAATACCATCAAGCATCCAGGAGCGGTCAGACTGGACTTAGAACAACCAAACTCACATGTAAGACCCCAACTCAGAACCTTCACAAACTATTGAATGGCAGATGCTTGTGCCCTGCACATGCATACATGCACCATGGAGGGCATCAAAATTTCCATGACATTTTGCACTACTGTATTTTCTTGTGTTTGCCTTGATCCATACACAGGAGGTGCAAAATGCAGTGTGCAAACTGCCCTCCCACACCCTGTGGCAGATCCCAGCTCTGAGAGGCTTCACAGCACGTCAGGGTGGTACCACCACACTTACAGAGGGTTTCACACAACTGGAGGACAAGATCAACAAGGCACCTTGCTGGAGAAGGCTTCTGCCAATTTGCACTGAGTAAAAAGGCAATTGCTTTTCCTTAGAACCAACCACAGCTTCCACAAACCTTTGTAGCTCCTTCACTGAGCTGTGCTGCACCCTTGGTGAATTAGCCCCTGAGGATTTGATCCTAAATGTAGCACAGCCTTTCAATCAAATTCCCCTTATGTGCCGAACCAGAAGCTTGCCAAGCAGTAGGAACACTGAAGCACTAAATAAAGAACATTTTCAGCACTCAAGACCAAGGTTAAAAGCATAAGGAGTGTGAAGAGTTGTTTTTGCAGTGAATTTATTGTATAGGCAAAGTAATAAACCATTTGCATTTGAAGGATCTATAGCATAATGATGTAGATTAGTAGTGCTTCTGTTGATTTGGGGGTTTTTTTCCTTCTTTTTTTTTTTTTTTAAACACAAGGAAACTCACTGTTGTCTTCTACAGGGCTTTGCTCATACTCTTTCAGCCACCATGGCATTTAGGTGAAGGCATTTGTATGGTTGCAGTAGTTGGCTTCTCCCAAACCGCCAGCATTCCTTAAGGAAGGATATCAGTTGGCTCTCTTTTTGCTTCAATATTTTTTACTCTCTTTTTACACTAATATTTCTGAAATATAATTTTTGTAATAAATTACAAAAAAAAAAAAAGGCATTAAATTTTTAGACCAGGATGAACAAGGCTTCCCTTTTTTTCTGGATACAAGCACACACAGGCTCTGGTACGGTCACTCAGAAGCAGACAGTCCTATCTGCAGATGTCTGCATACCTGGGCTTCCACCAGCAACTACTCAGGCTTGCAAATTAAAAACCTGTCTAAAAACCTGACACTATTCATGCACTGAAATGCTTTTAAGAATATGGGTTTGATCCAAAAGTCCATTAAGGCAAATGGAAAGACGAATTGATTTTCCACTGACTTTGTATTAGATGCTAAACTTGCAGCCAGGTCTAAAGACCATCTCATTCCCTCAGTGTTTAAGCCAAATCTATTCAAAGCCTCGATTTACAAACCCTGGCATTATAATGGGGCATTCAAATGCTGCTAGCAGATTCTCAAAATTAGCTCTTTGGTCTGTAAAATATGCATTAAGCATACCTCTGTGCCAATATAAACATCCAGCTGTAGGGATTTCTAAAAAAATCTCATTATAATTGGGCTCAACAAAAATAGGTTACCACTTGTGACTATTAAAGTGTGAGGAAATCCAGAGGAATGAATGAGAAGGCAAAGCTGAGTGACCTCACTCAAATTCCTCTCTATCTGCTGCTTTTTGCTTGCAAAGCCTGCTTGGCAAGGTGAGGATGGCTGACAGCTTTCCAGAAGACAACGCACGATAGGATGGGAATTCATTGGTTGTTAAGGTATGCAACAGGTGATCAAGAATCTGGCACTCCGAAACCAGGAAAAGATTAAAAGATGCTTTGCAAGGTGACAAATGGTACTGAGAGATATGAAAGTGTATGTGTTTAAAATTAGAGTACTTGAGCAGAGCAGCTGCTCAGTTGCTTGTGGCTTACAAAGCTGTGAAGTCCCAAAGACTTCCTTCCACGTGAGGATGGACTCAAAGGCCAGTCAGTTAAGTATCACTGTGGCAATCCTTGTCCAGCCAGGGGTTGGAACTGGATGGTCTTGAATGTCCCTTCCAACCCTGGCCATTGTATGATTCTGAGTCTAACCTGAAACATTTATCTGTTCCCTAAAAGAGCAGGGTGAGTTTGAGCCTTCTGGCCATTTGCAATGTTGAGGCATGTGCTCTTTGAGGCAAAAGCCACTTCAGAGGGAACAGCCTGAAAAGATGGGGAAAGCAAACAACTTAGTTAATAAACAGCATGAAAACTCTATACCAAAACTGCTTTGGTAGAGCCAAAACTCCTCTACCTCCTCCTGTAGCCTTTTCTAAATACCCAAAAATCAAAATTTAATGAAACCCTAATTGTACCAATTTTTAAACTTGAGCAAACAATACCAGGTCAAGACAGCATCTGACCCCAAACACTCCTACTCCTCCTCTCCCTGAGAGGTCCTGTGTAACAAAAACTTTATTTAAGAATGCTAGGGACAGCTCTCCTCCATCAGCACATCACTGAGGACTTCCATGAGATATTTCCTTATCAGCTCTGTGTTTACCACCAGTCATTGCTGTCCCAAGGAGCTTGGCATGTACTGTGAGATGCATCAACGAAGTCAGTGCTGGAATGCTGAATGGAGCCTCCAAAACACTGTTGATTGCATCAGGAGATGAAGACAGACTCCCTGATCATGGAGTTCATTCCCTGAGAGTGGGCAATACACCATCTGTGCGAGGAGCTGTGCCTCGAATTCAATGATGTTAGACTTCTCCCAGCAGGGGAAAACAGGGACTCATATTCAGGTTGTGTTTTGTGATATACTTGGATCTCACCCCTATCTTTCTGCAGCGTGTTGTGAACCAGGAGGTGAAAGAAATTCTTAAAAAAGTGGTCAATGTAAGGCAGCAGAGCAAAGAAGCCAGCATCCCTCTGTGCTGGGATTATGGGCCCTGGTAGGCAGAGCTCTGAAGAAGAAAAATGCTGTAATGACATCTTCACTACTGTTTCATATTTAACATTCCCCCCAGGTGACGGTGTTTTTCAATTTACTAATGGAGAGCGGGGGGAAAACCCTGTTTCTGAGTGAAACAGAAAGCTCAGTCTCTTTTCACTCTCTTGCATCCACTATATTCACTTTGGAACAAATTATATGGAAATAATCAAATACTTGCTGTATTGATACTGTGAGGTGAAAAGATACGTCAGAGAGGGCCTTTGCCAGGCAGAAATCCCAAAAGACAGATGACTAGCAAATGCTTGCATCCTGCTGACAAACCCCTCTGATAATTTTTATAGCGTGTTGCTGAATGTGTGATGGGGACACAGTGTCTGCTATTATGCTCAGCTCCCCCTGTTAACACATCCACACCAGTGCTGCACTTCATCGTGCACTGGGTGACTGAAAATTGCCAAGGACAGTAGGACTTGAATGGACTAATGCTACTGATTCCCACAGCATCCAGCAGCTTAACTACAAACTAACCTCACAGTATTTTCCATTTTATTTAACAGACCCTTTCTCATGCATCAAAGAGCAACTTTCAAGGCTTTGCATGAGTAATTTGGACACCCAGCAATCCATTTTAGAATGCGCCTGGCATACCCTGTTGAAATTAGTTTCGTCAGAATATAGTTTTCTCTTCCTCACATACATTACAGCTGTTCTGAATGATCTCAGTCATGGGTATATCTACAACACATTCTCTGCTGCCAGGCAGAATAAATTGATCAGCTCTGTGATTGACTATTACCATAACCCAAATGTGAAGTTGCTGCACGGATCACGGTGCTGTGCTTTATTTGCTGTATATATTTTCCCTTCCAGGGCTGAAAACATGAAGGCTTGCAAACATTCAGCTCTGTCTTTCACTGTCTGACTGCTGTGTCAGGCTGAGGATTTTTAGTTGGCTCTTTGTTTTTAACAGAACCCCAAATATTACTGATGAAAATTGAAATACCTCTGCAAAAATTTATTTTCAGTCAGAAAGGCATTTTTTCCTGAATGTAGAGGTGGCCCGAGTGATAACAGGATAATAAAGGACTAAGTAGGGATCTAAAAGCCAGACCTGCTTCAGTGCATAAATCACCATTAAACTGTGCTAGTTCTGGGGAAATTGGTTTTAACAGCACATTTCAGCACAGACGTAATAAAAAAAGGATATTTTTCCAGCCCTATTAGGCTGTGCAGGTTGAAGAGGGATTTGGGGTTTCATCCAGGAGACTCTGCCTTCTCCTTTAGGCTATGGGATGAACAAGCAGCCATTCGTTTCAGTGCGATGATGTATGGCGTGGGGTGGTCTTGCAATTATCATAAACCCCTTAACTTTGACTCTGGTGGGTCCCAATGTACTTTAGGTACAAACTATAGATACAATAGAAGGAGAATCACTTAATGAATCCAAATCTAGGCTTAGGACTGAGGTCTGAGCTTCCCAGCTGCTTGGTATGCAGGTATTCACCCTGCAGTCACACAAGCCAGACATAGGAGATACAGTTACAAGGGCACAGGCTCCAACTTAGGCTCATTTGCAGACACCCTTGTCTTTTTGCTTTGCCTCCTGAGGTATCCCACAGAGAATGAGACCATGAGAGCTGTCTTTGCCCCTTGCAGAGTTCTAATCAGATGCCAAAATAGTAAAGAAAATAATTAAAATATTTTTAGTTTGATTAATGTAAAAATAGTTTTTGTTCAATGAGGAGATTCCTAACTATGACACACTAGAACAGTTACGGGGTTTTTTAAAGAATATTGCAACAATGTAAACATTTGAAAAAACTGGATTTTTTTAAATCCAATTTGTCATTTTTCATGAAGGCTTAATGACATGAACAGTTCTTGTAAGCCTATTGCAGTGCATCTCCTAAGATGCTGGAACACATTACCAGTAACAAGTTTGGCAAGGAAAAAAACTCATCAAAGCAATACATCTATAGGTTCATTTCCTAACATTATTTTCTTAAAAACAAACAGGCTAGGAAGTTAGGCAGTACAAACTAGAAAAGTAGTTTTTGAATACTTTGAGAGCTCTTAGAGAAAATAAAATTTCACCTCCAGACCTTCAGCTTGCATCCATCATTCTCCCAAATAACCGAGATATTCTCCAAGTGAACCTCCAGCACTTTGACTGTCAGCAGCAGACAATCCATGTGTAAGACTGTCCAGTCTGGTTATTTCAAACACATGCACTGTCTTGCAGTAAACTCCACCCCTGAAGTTAACAGGAATTATTTCTATTGACATTAATGGAGTTTTAAATCAAGTCCTGCTTCTTATCATCACCTGCATATTAACTGTTTAGTCCTTTAAGTGTCTGATTTTGTGAAGTGCCAGCAATCTCCAGAGAGGTGTGGGCCAGCTCATAGCTTGTCTCTTTATTCTTTAACAACTGCACCACATATGAAACTATGTCTTAAAAGAAATAATAGATTAATACCAGAACTCGTGCGCTTATCAGTCTCCCAAGCTTTAATGTTCCAAGAAACACTCAGCTAAACCCAGTGGGCTTAATACTGAAGGCTTTAAACAAGCTCAACTCCCTCTCAAATCTACGGCTAAGCAGCACCCAACCCACAGTGAAGAGATCATGAATTAAAGATTATTCTTCAGGAAAGCAACAGATGAGTCAACTTTCCTAGTAATTTAGGGTGTTCCTTCAGAGAAGGCTGCTGTCATGTATGGAAATGACACTGAATGGGAAAATGGCTTTCAGAGAACTCTCAGGAAATTGCTATTGAAAATCCTCAGCAGATTGCACCAAAGTCAACATCTACCCGCAGCTAGGAAAGGGCTCATCTCTGCATAGAAATCCAGCAAGACTGTTTTTCCAGATTTCATTGAGCAGAGCTACAACACGGCTCCGCTGAAAGATGGAAAAGCCAGGGCCAGCCCTGGTGGGTACTGAGCTCAGCCTTGTCACTGTGGTGTAGTCCTTGTGGCTGGATTTACAGGAGACATGGCAAGGGACAGATTAAAGAGAGGCTAGCTCCCACCTGACCACACAGTGTCTCCTTCAGATCAGCTGGACAGGTCTGTCATTTCCATCCCAGCTTCAGCCATCATGAGTACAGAAAATATTAAGACAGCTATTAAATCTACCAAAATCGTTACTGTTTGCCATCCAGACACATTAAAAAGCCATCAGCTGGTCTCTCTCTTTTCTTTTAAGGGATCATCTTTACAAAATTCAGAATGCCAAATAACGCTGCCTATTAAGAGCTGCAGTCAGCCAGTCCCCTCTGGAGGGTTACCAGAAAGAGGCTCAGATACCCATCACATTGAGAAGAGCAGATGTTGGTCCAGGTTTTTACCAGTCTCCTTACCAGAAGATACAGGTTCTATAATGGTTCTTTACTTTTTGATTTATTTCCTTTTTTTTGCCTCAAAAGGGTGAGATGAACATGGCCTGGGGGACAGACACCACCTACACCTCTGCACAGCCCTGTGCAGCAAAGCCACAGGCCCCAAGCTCCGCTTCTGCCTCAACACAGAAACAAGAGGTGCTACATTCTTCTCCACTGCCAGACGTGGCATTTGTTGCCAGAGACTCTAATTATGTTTCCAGACATAGAAAACCACTAACAGATTTGTTAAGAAGTTAGTAGGGATATTTACACTGTAATTTAATAGGAAGATAACTACTGCATTTTCTCACTGCATGAGTACACCTTGCCTCTCTGCACCACATATCTACTAAGCTACCTTCAAATACATTTCATTTATTATGCCTTCATACAAATCCCATTACTTGCTCAACAAACAATTTTGTTTTCCAGTCTGGGCAACCCTCCAAACACAGGCTGCTGTGTATGCTTTGTAATTACTGATACACTGTATAAGAAACTATGGCATGTTTCTGACAGACTAATTAAAGGCGAAGAACAGCCTTCCTGAGACCTTGATTCAATTGTTATTCTCTCCTTGGCTTCCCCTGTTATCTCCACCAAGCCATGTAATCTCTCTACATTTCATTTCCCTACCTGTGAAACAGGGATGGGAATCTCTCATTTGCCTCACCTACTTATGAGATGCCACATTTTCAACTAACTCCTGTAATACATGTGTGGTTTAACAAAGACAAGGGGCAAGCCCAAGCCTTCTGCATTTTGGTCCCACTGAAGTCCCTAAATGAAATCCAAGAGGCTGCTGCCACTTTTCTGCCCAGGAGGGTGCCAGCAGCCATGGAATGAGTGCAAACATCCGCTTTGGAGGCTCCTAAACCAGTGTTTAAATGCATGACTGGAAACCTAAAAACAACCTCCTCTTCATGTCCATGTTTTAGACTAAATCATGAATTTTCTACAGCTCAGCTCTCATCTGGTTTTCTAGCACAGTAACACTGAGAGGCAGTAACTGTTATCCTCACTGGGAGACCCAGGAAGGAAAAGAGGAGGGATTCTAAAACCTCATTACAGAAATTCCTTTGGGTTTTGCAATATCTTTGTGCAAATTAAAAGGAAACAGCTGTCATTTGAAACCAAATGTCATGTGGACTTGCATTAAATATTTCATGCAAATATAAAGTTTGGAGGAACAGTTAAAAGCTGAAATATCAAAGTTGCCTCCAACACCACTTGTCTCAGTCTATCAGAGTTTTATTGCTGATCCATTAGAGCAACACAGCTTCTCTTGACCAAGCACAATTTTTACCCAATTTCCACCTTTTAAGCGCTATTGTACATGCATAATATTAATAACAACAATAATAATAATTATAATTGAGTGGACAGATAATGCTATTCAATTTCAGAACTAGAAGAAAGAACTTCTCAGAAGCAGCAGGATATGTGCAAATATTAACAAAAGCAGAGGTCAAGTGTCATGTGGACAAGCATTCAATACTGTTACGTCTATTTAATTGGCTAAGTATATGACCTTTTGTACTTAATACTTTTATCATCCATCTAAATAAGCTCTCAATATTTGCCTAATATAATTTTCTTTATTTTAAACAGATTGGTTGTGCTAAAGAAGGGTTAATGTATAGAGGCTAGGCTGGGAGGTCTAATTTTCTCTATTCTCTCTTCAGGTGTAGAGGAGATGAAGATTGCTGTTGATAGAGTAGAAATTGAAATAGGATGAGGCAAAAGAGAACAGTGACATTATACAGGCTAAATGCTGTCTAGAGATATACATGTTAATCTAAGCTTTATTAAGAGGTAGACTAAGTGAAACCCCCCAAAGTAGGGTCCTGACTTAAAAGGATGATTTTTCTGAAATAGATTAAGACATCAAAAGAAAAAAAATATTTATTTTGCCAACATAATGCCAGTATTTTAAGCAATTTTATAACAATCTGGCAAATGTAACCATGTAGTATGCTACCTGAACAGCATAAAGACCAAACAAATTAGAGACTATGTGGACAGCACATTTGGAAGAGCTTTTACAGCTCCTAATAAGCCAAAGGGGAAGCACGATCAGTAATGGTGTTTCCAAACAGGATATCCATAATCCTGACAAATGGGGTATCGGGATTCCCCTGCAGCAACTCGGAGACCTTGGCTGTGACAGGTAAAGAACTCCAGCCATAATGAACTGCTACTCTGAGCCTTGCCTAAGATGGGTTTTTCTTCCTCAAGCTGTCTTTTTTTGCTCCTACACTTCAAGCCTGAATAATACCAACTTATTCTGCCCATCTTCAACCAGGTGCAGCCTTGCTGTCTTCAGCTACAGCCTGAGTGAGGAACCTTCAGTTCCAACATCCCCTCCATGCAACCTGCCTGCTCCAGAGCCATGCCTGTGCTAGTAACTGAAAACATTACCATGCTCCAGATAAACCCAGTCTCAAAAGGTATTTCTTTACTCTTTCCTAGCAGGCTTTTTTCCTTTGCCAACCCAAACAAAGCAGGAAAATATAGCAGGGTGTAAATGATGCCCAAGGGGAGCATGGAAGGAGTGCCTGTGCCATCCCAGCCTGGCACAGATCTCCCCTCCTTGCTGTTGAAACTGTGGGAGACATTAACAATGTGAACAGGACACAAATATGGTAGCAAGAAATTTACTTGTCAAAGGTTTCCACCTCTTTAAACTTCCAGGCTGCCATGTACTGATGACAGATAATAGAACATCAACCTTCACATTGGCGCCTTTAATACTCACCTCTGGAAAAATCCACATTAGTCAAGTTTCTACAGAATCAGAAAACATAAGAGGTCCAATACTGCTTTCCCACAAATGCTTCCACTGACTTTGAGAAGCCTATAAAGCCCATGCAAAGGAGGACCAGCTCTGTTTCCATTAGAATAGAAACTCAGTGTTCTAAAGAGAAATAATGTGTATGTACAACAGGAAGAATTATATTCCTCCAGGCACTGTCTGCTTTTGCTGTAAAAATCTACTACCTTTGGAGTTTCTATTACCAGTCATGTTATTTCACCTGCATGTTTTTCATAGTAACAGATTTATGTAAAGCTGATGATTTGAAAGCGGGACCCTAGTGAACAAGTACAATTTACATTAATGTTTGTCATTAAATGTTATTGCTTTTTCCTTCAGAACACTGTAGAGGTTACAAATACATTTTGCTTCAGCTGTTACGCTGACAAACAAATTTTACTTTTACATGAAGAACTGCTTAGGGGACAGCAAAGCACAATGTGCAGCTTCTGCACTTGTGCCTTCTGCACTGAAACTGCTCCAGGAGTTGATTCCTGCTGGTAAACACCACAGTCTTGAGGCACAGGGTACCAGCTGAGCCCCTTGGCACATTTAGCACATATCACTACAAAAGAGATTTTGACCTTAACAGCTCTGTTGTTCTTTCACCTCTTTGTATACAAAACCCTGTTGACCTAGTAGCATCAAGTGCTCTGCTGGACAGAGAGAGGAAAGAGGGAGCAAGAGGCAGAGGAGAGATAGAAGATTCTGTGACACGTGATTTCTAGTGGGAAAGAGTAGATTTACCTGTAGCTACCACTGCAACTTTTTTATATTATGAAAGCTGAGTAGGAAGAAAGTGAAAAAGCTGAAACATAATAGCTGTACGGAAGCGTGCTGATAAGAAAATGACTGGCATTTCTGGGGAAGATTACTGACATTTTCACCATGCCTATTTTGTCAATCTTGAAAAGGCCTAGCGTGTATCCAGCATTTAATGAATCATGCAACACATCACCTTGTGAACTGAATGCAATCAAGATCAGGCAAATGGGGATAGATTTCAACAAACGTGTCATCAGAAACACCTTACTTGATGAAAACATGCGTAGGTTCGTGTCAGAGCAGCATTAAAAGTATCCCACTAAAGGGCACCGTGCAAAGGCTGATGAAGAAAATCAAATGTGAGCGAGAAGTGAAAGTCCTCTAAAAATGAAGTTGAAAATTAAACCTTTATAGTGCTAAAACTGTCCCCCTGTAGCTCCTCTCTAAGCAATGATCCTCATTTGAAAACTACACTTTTCAGTGTTTAATACTGTGACCGCTTCAAAGCCTGCCAACTCCGAGTCTGCTCAGTGCTACGTATGCACTTTATTGGAGAGACTTCTAATGGTTTGAGTTTTCTCCTTCTTAGCTGCAAACTTAGGCATTACCTAATAAGCCTAGAAAGCTTGTTAGATAAGCCATAACTTCATTAGGAAGGTTGCTAGCATACTGATCAAATCAGGAGACCGGAGGCAAATTCAGATGAAGGTTTCCATGCATTTAAGGATACTCAGTTGGCCTAATTTGTTCATTCTCTCTTAAGTAAGACCTCATTTATTTCAGTCTCTTAGATCAAAACCTTTCTTCTCTATGTGTTACAAACACCCCTCGCTTTATTTATAACACTACATTAATAGCAAACACCCAGAGCTGTTGAAACACATCTGCAGAAATATGCAAATTATTGCCCAGTGCAAAATGTGACATTTTCAACCAAACCAGATATTTTATTTCCCCAGCACAGAATTGGAACAATTCCAGACACGTGCAAAGAAAATCTAAACAGTCAGAAAAATGAAGTGCCATTTCACCCCAAATGGCAGTGAGCAGTATGTGGGACAATCAGTAGTAGTTTCACACTCACTCACTGCTCAGCTATCAGGCAATGTGCTTGCAGCCTGTTTGGTCTCTGTGGTATAATTTCATACAAATAATCAACATCTATTCAAGTGGAAATTAGATCTAAAATGCCTTAATTCCAAAAGCTAGTGTCCTAGTGCTGGAGAGGGACTTGTGACAAGCATGGAGTGATTGGGCAAGGGGAGAATGGTTTGAACTGAAAGAGGGTAGATTTAGACTAAGAATTTTTTTTACAATGAGGGTGGTGAAACAGTGGAATGGGTTGCCCAGAGAGGCTGTAGAGGCCTCAACTCTGAAAGTGCTCAAGGCCAGGTCATACTGGGCTCTGAGCAACCTGACCTAGTTGAAGATATCCCTGCCCACGGCAGGGACTAGATGACTTTTATAAGTCTCTTCCAACCCAAACTATTGTATGATTCTAAGTCACAGACCTGACATTATGTCCTTCAGGTTGAGAAACATTAGCTACAATCACCAAGCTAACAAGTAAGGGAAACCCACCATTTTCTCCTTCTGCCAGTATTGTGAATCTAACCCCAGAAAACAAGTGCTGTTGGTAGATGCACCTGGTCTAGTGCAAGGTGTCCCTGCCTGTGATTGGGGATTGAAACTGGATGATTTTTAAGGTCCCTTCCAACCCAAACCAATCTTTGATTCTGTGAAGGTTAGATGGCTGCTTTTAGTGCACTGGTGTAATGATCTTAAAAAATTAGAGCTCAGTGCTCCAAGGGCAGCACAGAGCATACTTGCACCCTGAGCAAGACACTGAACCAGGATTAAAAGTGCCCACTGAAAAGCCAGAGGATGCTGATTCATTGATGTTCACACAGTACTAGAGATCCTCTGACTGAAGGCTGTACAGAAGCATAGAGAATTATTAACTACAGAGACACTAACTGTGAATTTATGAATAATGAAGAGAGCAGAGGAAGAACAACCACACAGTTCAGTTTCCCTAATCACTGACTCTCCAACATTCGCCCACACTGTCAAGATTGGCAGTTGGCAACTGCAGCTAATATCTTATGTAAAAAGGACAGAGATTTAGTAATACAGCATTCCCCATGCAAGCCTCAATTTGGCAATTTAATCAAGTCCACTCTTGAAGCTCACACTTGACTATGAACTCTGCTGAATGAAGGTCTCAGCACCTAGCAGCAGTGCATGAAGCCAGGGCAACACAGAAGGCAGCAGAGCCCAGGAATTATAGTGAGGGGTGCAATAATCCTTAAAACACTGACTGGAGCCTCACTCAACACAGCTTGAAGAGCCTCACAGCTGAACAGCACCCTGGTGATGCCTAACTTTGATGTGCTGAAGAATACATTCAAATGTGCTCTGTGTTGCTGGAAGGTAGAAGGGCTTTCACTGTTGGTTTTCACTTGAGCCCTCCTTGTATCACAATATTTATGTCTTGCATGCACCTAACCAGCTTGTGACATGTCACCAGGGCTCCTAACCTGGGAATGTGATTATGGGATTTTCAAACAGCAGTAATGGAGAGGTGTCTCACAAGCAGTCAACTCATCAAAAAGGGGTCAAAAGAGAGAGTTCAGACATCAGGAACAACATCTGGTAAATATAATTCTATCCTATACAAGACTGAAAATTACTGCACTGAAAGTTATTACACAAGTACCAGAGGTTCCTCATTTGGGGGGGGAGAAGTAACTATGAATCTTATTTATAATTGCAATGCCTATAATAGACTTCTTCTTTTAGGTTTTATTAATCCCTTCCTAGTCCCATGTTAACAGGTAGGAATCTCATCTCTGTTCCATTTTAAACTGATTTAGAATATATGATTTACTGCACACTGCTCAAATGTAGGGGTATGGCTTAGAAGTCATTACTTACAGCAGCAGCTGCCAATGATAAAACAACTATTGTACTGCTGTGACATGGCTTGACAGCATAATGCAATTTTTAGGACTTCCATTTTGGGTTCGCTAGGATGTCTGCAATAACAAGGAAAAACAGCCAAGCAGGAGAGATGGTATTCTGCCAGTGTTTTTCAAGGCTTTTATCAAAAGATACAGAATTATCCATGAAGGACATGTTTTCCATATGAGCTCAGATATTCATTTATATAGCTATCTACAGTGATCACTGCTTATCAGATCACAGTGTCTCAAGTGGCAGAAGCATTAAATATTCCAAATTCAGGGAAATCTTGTGTTGTTCTAGGTTTAGCCTTGAACTGGCTGTAAATGTTCATTTTTTTAATGGTGATCACTGTATATCAACCCAAATAATGCAATCACCATGAGGCTTTTACAGAAGCTAAAAATGAGAATTTTCTCCCTTTGAAACACGCCTTAGTTCTGAAAAGCATTAATGCAAATACAGCACCACTCTACTTCACAAAACTTATTTATACACAATGCCAAATGATTAAAAATACAGCCCAAGCTCCAACATCTGACTTCCTGCAGGGTTTTACTGTTTACAACCCTTCAGAATCAGTCCTGATAAAAAACGCCCAGCTTACACCCTATTTCTCCTTTTCCACCACAAAACAATCCTGTCGAGAGTGTTTCAGAGTCAGACAATTACTGGCACACCAAAGACAAAGAGTTGAGCCAAGCTATTGCACTCCACCTCTGAGACACTGGCAAAGAGGGCAAAAATAGACCAAACTGGAAATTGCAGAGCCTGCACCAGCCTCCCTGTGGATTTTATTTGGGCCACTGAACTGTTTTTTTTTTTTTTTTTTTCATTACATTTTGGAGAGGAAAGGGGGTGGGCAGAAGAAAAGGAAGAGATTTTTTTTTTCCCATTTTCAGAACCCAAATGGGAGCTTCAAAATGAGAAACTCAAGAAGCCCTTCCCAGCATCAGCTGAGAGCACAGGACCCACATATTTAACGTTTTTGTGCAGCAGCTATTTTATGTCAGAATTGCACTTCAAAATTCTCCACAGTGCTGGCTGCCTGAAGCATTTACAGCAGTCCTAGAAAACACACCTTCACCTCTGTCCTGCACCACAGCTTCAAAAATGAGCACATGGGGGAAGCACAGGCTCCTCTCACCATGTCCAGAGTATCCCATCCAAACACCATTTAATTCAGTGGCCCTCTTACTGTATCAGCGGCAAGTGAAGGGTGGGCTTGGCTACATGAATACAGTTAGCAACATCAGCACCACCAAAACACGGGGCTGAACAAAGACATATGCTTGCTTTCAAATTTGAGATGTGCAGCTCTTAAATGGGTCTTTGATGACAAAGTGGTCCATCCCAGGTTTAAGGTCAAAAATCTACAGCTTACATAAATTCTTGAAGCTCTCTATGTAAGATCTGAAGAAGTACAAAAATATACAGATGAAGGGGGAAGGTGATATACAAAGGACCTTGTGCAATGGTCTGGTAAAACCTTTAGTGCTGAGTGGCTGCTAAATGAGGGAAAGGACCCAGAAAGCAGATCAAGAGCCAGTCAGATGATTCAATCTGGTTAAAGGATCAATAAGCTCAGTAACAGGAAAATCACATTAGCATTTCCTCACCAACGCTGACCCTCAAAGCCTGCAGAGGCCAGGAGCAAACACTATCACAGTGAGCCATCACAGTGGGCTGCCCAGAGACAGGATACTGGGAGCCACTGAGGAACAAAGGCACAACCAGGAGACATCACTTTCTAAAACACAATTAGAAGAATTTAAACATTGCTTGATGGAATGATGCACTGTTCTGTGTAATTGCTTGTTTGATAAAGAGCAGGCAGTTACAGCTCACATTTTTAGCCTTGAATTATTGCCAAACTGAGTTATTTTGTGAGGTAGAACTGAATCAGCAGTTCACTTATAAAAATTAAGCCCTGGAGAATATGAAACAGTGAAATATTTCTACTCATTAAAGAAGCCATTGGTGCTGACAGTCAACACACAGACACAGACCAGAAAGGTGGAATATTTATGTGTCCAAATCACTTTTGCTGAGATTCATCTGATATGCAAATTGGCTACTGCTTGATAGCATCACTAAAAATTTACCTCCTCTACAGATTTACAGCTATGTCCTAATCACTGCTTTCCACCATAGGGCCACAGTGCTCATCATACAACAGTACCTGACTGGAGTTCTGTGCATCACCCCCACAAACCTTTCTCTGAAATCAAGCAGCAAAGACAAAGGTTAGTTCTGCACCAGATATAGTGTTAAAATTTAGGAGTCATTCAGTGGTGCATAGAAACAAACATCACAGTGTAGTCTCACTGGCTATGGATCTGATTCTCCAGACACAGCACTACTTCACTCACAGAAAATTACTGCAAGGAACTGATGGCTGGATACTGTTCTTGCCTGTGTGCCTGTCCCAAGGGAACAGCAACAGACGCTATAATATATCTGATTTGTTGTTAAATCCACATCTGACAGTTCCACATCCTTCAGAAAATAAAAAATTCATGTCCATACAAGTAAATTACTTTTGGAATATATAGAATAAAATAATTTGGGACACTTAACATAGATAATAGTAGCAAGAGCAATTTACTCCAAAAATAAAAATTGTGTGTATTTCCCTCTACAGTGCAAATTCATTCCCCACTGGATAATATTAGCCTGAGTTGGAATATGTGCAAATTTTAGTTCCAAGACAATTACATGTTTTGGAACTGATATTTCACAACTCATCAAAAGCAGAGACCAAAGCTTTTGATGCTTTAAAATGCAGCATTTCATTCTTCCAAAGATAATTACAACATCCCTTTCTAACTTTCAGAGATACTGAACCATCAAACTTCACTTTCAATTTTGCCACAGTTGAGAAAAAGCTGTGCAATGTAATTTGTAAGAATTTCTAAAACTTACTTTAATTTCTTCCCTATCTCCTTGGAGCCTCTGTGACTACTGGAGAGTAGTTTTAGAAGTGGAACATTACTGATGTAAATTTGAGAATGGTGCAAATTTGATATAATCTTAAATCCATGCTAACAAGTCTTTATATCACACCACGTTTGTACCTCTTTCTCTATCTGTTAAATGCTTGGCATCTTGGGATGGATGCATCTTCACATGTATGCCCAACCATGCTATTATTACATTTAGAAATCAGAATCTGTGAGTTTAGAACAGACAGTAATTTAAAAAGAAACAGATAAAAAGGAAAAAGTGTAAAGTGGCAGAAGCACATTATTGTAGGGAAAAATTTATGAGCATAAGTAAGATCCAACATATTTATTCTTGTAACTCTTCCAGGACCCCAGCTTCATCCAGCCCTCAAGTGAACAATGTGTCAGAAAGGGGAGCCCTGCCCAGCAGTGACTCAAGCCCAGAGCAGGACCTGCAGGGTCATGGACAGTTCCCTGCTCTGTCCCACCTCTGTCCCCAGTGGTCCCAGTCTGGTTGTGCTTCACATGAAGGTCACAGCTGAACGGGATCACAGGAGCAGATGCATATCCCAGAATGGAACACACCAGACTGGAATAATGCATTTGCTATTGTGGAAATTCCTTTCCAGTGCTATTTTTAATGCCCAGTATTAAACATGCTTATGGATATTTCCATTGCCATTAATGTAAATGGCCAGTGCTGTTTAATGCCAAGCCGTGTGATGAAATTATTTCCTTTCCCATCTGGGTTCCTGTAGTCTTAAATAAAAAAAGACCCTGTTGAGATCACAGCTGAGATGTTCATCCTGATCCCCACCAACAACACACAATTTTGGAACAAATCTGTTTTTAGGATAAAATACATCACAGGCATTATCCTTTCTATCCTACCTAATGCGTAGTGGATAATATTACAGTTAAAAATATTAATGAAAAATGACTAATGGTAACTAAATGATTCACTTAACTCGGCTCCCTCTGTAATGTATTCTTCATATGACAGGCATTTATTAGCTCTCACTGATGACTCCACAGACACCCTGCTATGCACAGAGTGCCTGTCTACACATTAAAACTTAATGCACAGAGCAAGAATTATTGATGTTAGCCCTGTTCTAAAAGGGCATATCAGCAGGACTTTTTTTCCCCCTTGCCATGGCTTTATTTTCCTTAGCTACTGAATAATCATGGATTTTAAATTTTACTAGATGCTAGTCCTCAAAAGACCTCTTAATTTCACCACAATCTTATTTTTTCCCAACTGCTGGCTTTTTGTGTGATTGGTTTCTTGGTTTCGTGTTGCCTTTTTTTTTTTTCAGACAAAATAAGTACATATGTGATGTCTCAAGACTAAAAAAAACCAGCTTGGGAATTCTAGTGCTTGCACATTGTGTGCTATCTGTATGCCTGGGGAAGCTGCGAGTCTTAATGGACTTTATGTTTTCCTTGGGATTTCAGCACTTGCAAGAACAGTCAAGGGCTGATAATTAATGGAGCCAAACGCTGCATGAAGTTGAATACTGCCTTGAACACGAACATACAGTTGTCTTCACTTAATTGAATGTATTTATAGGCTCTGACTGAGCAGGAGCTGAGTGCTTTGCTTCTGCACTGGTCTGACCAAGCATCTCACATGCCACTGCAACAACGCAGCTGTGTACAGGCCGCCTCCACCTAGGTGCTGCTGATTGTCCTAAATCCTGTTCCTAGCTTTTAGCATTGCTGGGTGCCCACCAAAACCGATGCTAATGAATGGTTTAACTGCCTTTTAGAGTCCCTGACTGAGATTTTCCAATGCCTACATCCTAGGTACTTGGGAATCTCAGAAAACCCGTGGTATCTCAGTCTTTTGGGAAAACCAACGCTAAGTGACTATCTCTAATTATCTTAAAACCAATAAATTTTCCCCTTCTTCCTGAGCTAAACAGACCTCAAGCACGAGGTTTTTAATGTTTTTATGGTGCTTGGCTGTCACTGAAGGAGATCCTCTGCTCTGCTGGGTCTGTTTAGCTCTCACTGGTGCAGCACAGCAGCAGCTCCTGAGTGCCAGCACACACAGGGTCAGGATGGAGCCCTGGAGAGCCCGTGTTTGCTGCTGGGGAAGGTGGGTGGTCACCATTTCTCTTCATACCTTAGACAGCTGGACCACAGAGCAGCACTTCCTGCAGCTGGACAGATCCTGTCTGGAAAGATGCAGCTGGAATCTGTCCAAAAGCAAACCTCAGTCAGACACATCTGGATATTGCTGCTGCCTTGCAAGGACTTACAAGAAGGCACCCAACAGTGGCTGCTTCAGGCCAACCCTCCTCTGCCCTGAACCTGGTGTAAGCCTTATGCCAGTGGAAAGTGGGCAGAGTGGATGCAGAATGATGTTGTTTGGATTTGGCAGACTAAGACTCCTGGGCTGCAGTCCTTCCCTACTCAAGGAACTTTATAAAGCCTCCACATCAACTGGAAAAAAAGAATAAGCCTCCAAGTCAAGTAGTTGAAGTGGTCCCTCCATTTCTTTTCCTCTGAGACAGAAAAGGAAGCACTTTCTAAAAGGGCTTGAGTGCCTGTTCCTAATTCTTAACCACCAGAAACCTGGATGAATCACACACTTTTCTAATTGCAGTTATCAGGCTGGAAACAGACTTCAACCTAAGACACAAGTTTTTACCCTAAGCCTAAATATAATTCCAATTAAGACTCTGTGCTACACTGCCTTGGTATAAATGGCAGCTTAGACCAGACTTAATAAGGGCCTATAACCTTTTAGCTATGTTTCAACAAAAGAGAGGTAAATAGGCTATTTACCATAACCTATTTTCAGGTTTCATGAAACTACAAGAATAAGAAATAAATCAAAATTGGCCTTTATGATCAGGAAAGAATGGCTTTCTGTGCACTTTTCTTTTAAAAATAGCTGAATATGGAAGGAAATTGAATGATTTGTTAAATGGCTATGTTTGATAAGGGAATATTAATGCATTTTCCAATAATAAAAGTGAAGAATGCTGTTTCAGATAGACACTCCTTTTCATTTTTACTGCACAGACAGTGCTTGATTACAGTTTAGGGAAATGAACTGAAAGAACAGATGTACTATTTTTTTGATAGGTAGTCAGAAGGGTATTTTATGGAATCTGAGAAGAGTTGGAAGGCAGATGATTCAAAGGATAATTGAAGAATGATATTTGAACAGGTTACATTTGTGCCCCCAGGCATTAAACATAGGAGACTTCTTTAATTCTCAACAGGGGAGTTCACATGGCTGAAAAGCAAATGAACACAAGGAATAATTTTGTTTCAGAGACATGCAGTCTCTGACTGGTTAGCAAGAAGGGAATTTTTCACAACATTGGGAAACAGCAACGTTTTTTCTGAAGTTATTTGGAATAAGCCAGATGTTATTCAGCTTAATATTCATCAACACTTGCTATGTTACAGTATCATATTTTCAGTAGTTTCAGAACAGAGATCAAAAGTATTTCAGGGTAACACAGGGAATAAGAAGAATGTGCAGCCTCAGGTGCAGGACTCTCTGGTGATGGTACTCAGATGCAGAGGTTCTCTGCAGCCTGTTGGGACACAGATCACAGCTGACCCCTGCCTGTGGGGGCTGAGGCTGCTGGGGAAAGCTGTCAGGCAGGTGGCAATGCCCCTCTCCACACTGGATCAGATCCACACAAAGCACAACCACCTCTGTCCATTACTCCTGCTGCAAGCTGGGACTCCCTTGTCAGGGCAGAAGGGACACTCGAGGTAGAGACAGTACTTTATTCAAGATACATCTTTGGTAGCACTTTTAATACCAGATTTCAGGGGAGGAAAATAAAAAAAGAAAAGAAAAGGAAAAAACAAACAAACCCCCCAAAACCACCCCCTTTCTAAAGGTTTTTTCAGCCCTCACTAATGTGTGCCCTGAACAGCAGAGCATTCTCGTTAAAACCCCTGCAGGTCTGACACTCCCAAACCCTGCATAACAACAGAGCCCACATTAATCCTTTTCAATAAAAACCAGATATATCAATTAGTGAATTTCAGTGGCGCACACACCCTACATCCACATCATCGACACGTTAGTGCATCATGATTAATGTTGTGCATTTCATGCCAATTGAATTCTTAATGATTAGCCACTTAATTCTGAGCTGAAACAATTACTCTTCCCATTGAGAAATACTTGTTTCAGCTCAAAGCTTGGCAACTGGAGTACAGAAAAGCCATCTATAGCCAGTCATGCAAGTACATCTTGTGGAATTGAAACACAGGTTTACTAATGCATATTTTGTATGCATAATGAAGCACGGGGCATACAAAACCATCCCTTTTCAAGACTGGTACAAAATCTCTTGGCAGGACTTAGCACATCCCTAATTCATAGACTTCAGCAGCAGCTGGGGCATGCACACACTCATGTTCATATTTGCACATGAGAAAGCAGTTTGCCCTGGCTCCATAAAGGCCTCTACACAAACACTGGTTCTCCCTGAAGTCATTTAGATGAACATTTCAGACCCAGTATATATTGGTGGAGGCCGCACTGACAAAGATTTATGTTGGAAAAATCAAATGGATACATCTTAGATAATTATAGAAAGGAGCAAATACTTGGCTTGCCTTCAAGTAAGGGAGGAATTTAGGAGGTACATCACATGGCAGCTGTGTAGTTTTGGTAGATGCACAATTTAACTTGTAACCAGTAATTAAACTTGTCATTTTTTATGATCAAAACACTACGCAGACAATAATTATACCACCAATGTGTCCCTGAGAAACAGATAAACAGGAAGAACTGTTAGAGGCATTACAAGTGTATCAGAGACACAACGATCTGACAGCACAAAGCACTAGTGGCAGAACTAGCATTAGGATGCAAGGTGTGCTGATGGTGCAAACCAGCTCAGGCATTGCCTGAACATCCTGCAGCACGGCAGGAACAAGAACTGTGCCTTGCCAGGCTGCTGCTGCAGTGACTTTGATGTAGTGCTGATTACTGTATCATCATTTAGATGGTGATTCAAGGACAGCATCAGTGTTGCCACACTGGGAGACACAGGCTGCAGTACACAGGGCTGAGTATCGCTGAACAGACGGGAGTTCTCCAGGAACAGTTGCTCAATGTAGTATTTATAACACAATCAGAGCTGCTAACAATGTGAGTGGAGCATTTCCCTAAGTCTCTGAAACTAAGGGACTGTCTCCAAAGCAAACTAAGCCGCGGGAGAGACTTTCTGCTGACTTCAGTAGCCACTGAATGAGATTCCTTTTATGTGTGATACAACAGGCTGCTCTGACACCTGCAAAAAGATCTCCATTGGCTTTAAAAATACATCAGGTCATTTCATCACCCACACACTGACCCACCACACAGTACAGTATTTAGATTTCTTCTTCCATGTGGACTTGTAGCTTTGCAGTGAAACACACTCTAGCACTTCACTGTGTGAGGGATCCGAGGCTGATGTGTATGACAGCAAGGATTCACAAGGGAGTAAGTTATTCCAGGAGACCACTGTGGCATCCAGGAGATGTTCCTTGGAGGAAAGTCAAAAACTGCTTCCCAGAGTTGATTTTGCAAAATAAAGCAACAGTAGCTGACAAGTGTAATAGATACATAACTCTCAGTTTTAAATCAATGCACTTTCAGTGTCTGCAACTGCAGACTGAGTCCTTGTCTTTAATTTTATCCTTGCTTGGCCTCTGCAATTACCCTCCATGCCCCATTTCTCCAAGACAGAACCCATGTGAAGAAACCACAGCCGCATATAAGCATGTTTTCTAAAGATATACACACTGGCCAAGCCCAGTTGCATTCCGACTACTTTCCTATCCCCTGTTCTTATTCCTCAGGCCTGATTTTTCAACATGCTTTTAACAGAGCAAAAGAAATCACAACAGAAACCATCTGGTGGGGCCTGGTGAGTGACCCAAGTTAGTGACCACCCCATAGTTCTGTGACAGGTTAACTGGAAACCCACACCAATATCCACATACCCTGCACAAAGCCAATCTGCACAAAGCAAGGATCATTTCAGTGTACAGCTCCCAAAGACAGGAGCAGGTTTAGTAGGCAAGGAAGCTTATTTAGGTTATTTTTGGATGCGGACGACAGATTGAATACACTGATTTTTATCATGTTGGTACTTACACAAGAACGACTTGCTAGTGACAAGACAGATCTTGAACCCACATGACTGCAGGAGAGCCTTTAATAACAGATGACAGTACTTTGCCAGTGGTGGGATAAAGAGATTCAGTGTCTCAGCAGATGATACCTTCTGTCTTACTTCTTTAGCCACAGATTTAATTACACCGTTAGTGTCATGAGAAGAAAAAATCAATTATTCATTAAACCTGCCTAAGAAATCATTCTTTTATCCCACGTATTTTGTTTCAAGATCGTTTACACTTGGGTAAAAAGGCAGTTTTCTTCCTTCTATGTCAATATTTTATACAGTAACTCACTTAACAGCCCAAGTGAAAATTGAAGTGGGTCTCTCAAAGAGGACCAGCACATGATACTCCGTGCAAGGCACAAAGGTGATGCTTCAACATTCCACAAGTTTTCGTGTGAGAGATCAGTGGCTGTGTGATTCAGGGATCACAGGCAGGATTAGAGAGAGATCTATTACATTTCTTTTGAAAACAAACCCCTTCAAAGCATTTACATCTCCATGTCCCATGACTTCTTTAGGGCTTGTTGGAGGTGAAAACATAGGTCTTGCATTACTTGTTTTCTAGCTCCCTCCATTTTAATAAACACCTGGCCTGTCATTACTTTGGTGACACACTTTCATGTTACTTTTACCAGCAAACAGAGAACTTTTTTTCTTTTACTTGTTTTGGTTTTGCACTAGTTGCCTAAAATAAACAAATAAACAAGAGTGTAATTTTCAGAGGGAGAAGTGTCTCCTATCCATTCTTTCACTTTGTGGCTCCACCACTTTCTGACATAACCATGAACAAATACCCGCACAGTAATTCATGTAAAAATTTTGTAAGGTAAAAAGTAGGAATTGGAGAGGGAGACTGAGCAGAGCTGAAGTCTGAGAAGCACTGAGGCTGAGAAGGACACTTCAGGACTGGAGGAAATGGCAAGAAGGAATGGAAAGAACAGAGAAGTAGGTGTTGGCAAGGAGACAACCCCACCCCCCTTCACACAGCTGCAAATTCAGCAACAGTTTATTAACCCAAGTTTACATGAAATAAAGAAGATAAAAGCAGCTGCAGAGAAAGCAGCAGGGTCATTCCTATCCCTGCAGTGAGACAACCCTGCACAGAGTGTCTGAGCCCCACGAGGTTCTTTGGGAGCTGGACGTGCTCGCTGTGTGCATTGTGCTCCTCCACCACTCTGTCAGTGCAGAGCTGTCTGTGGTGTGACATTTCCTACCAAATATACACAACCACGCATCTGGATACGCACATTGCATTCGTTTTTAGCACTACCCCAGACCCCTGAGCTCCTGCCTGAGTCCAAGCCCTACCTGAGCTAGAAACTGTGCAGGGGCAGAGACAAAAGCACCTCTGCAGACTCCTGGCTGTGCATCAGGCAGGGAGCTGAGCAGAGTGCTCATGTTCTTCAGATGAGGACTCATATTAGCAGAAAATCATGCAGAAATGAGAGTGTCATAGAAGGGGTGAGAAAAGCCTCCAGACCCAGGGCTTACTCCCATAGCAACAGTGTGCTCCTGCTTGGAAAATGCAATGTGAAAGGATTTGTTTCTAGCCTGTAAATATACAGCATTTAAGAATAAGAAAGTGCATGGATATGCTTTTTTAGGTCCAAAGTTATGGAAATAAAAGAATGAAAAAGCCTCTTCTGTGCTCAGGATAGTGACTTTTGGCTATTGCTTTATAGAGAGATGTCACTGGCACAACAATCTCTCACAGAAATAAACCCAATGCCCAATATTGCATATCTCACCTTCCTCATAGGAACCTTCATTCAATTTACATTAGATAAGACGTTACACTTTTGGAGAAGTACCAGTGACTTCAGCTTCTCCTTACTGGTTCAACTACACATTTCTTTTTTCCTTCAGCTGAGCTTTTTATGAATATTTAATGTATCAAAATGAACTGAAAGCTACCACTATGCATCTGCTCTCCAGATCTTTCATCCATCTATTGTCAGCCAAGTTCACAAAATATGACACTAACTACATTGCTATGTAAATACAACTCCTTCAACCACTATTTCATAAGTAAAATATATGCAAGGCAAAAGCCAAGTCTGACTTGAACAGACGAAACTGTCCTCTCCTAGCTATAGAGATGTCTTTGTTACTTGGGCTCCCAATGTCAATTCCCCATGCCAGCTTGTACATTCATCTTCTGTCCTCTAATTGAATTAATATTCACTTCCTCTTACTAATCCCCAGATGCTTGTCTGAAATGATCTAAGACACAGCCCACATTTACAGGGAGAAAAGATTTATATTAAGGCATGAATTTGATAGCTACAGAGGTTGCTAATTTGCTGTGTAGCCAGGTAATCCGACTGTGGGGATGTTGTGATTTTTTACTGTTCCTCTAAAATTTGGATGTAATGTTCTGCTTTTAGGCCCGTGCTGGACAACACTCAGAATATTGTTCAGATGTGATTTAAGGTTGAAAAGAAAGGAACACTCCTTCCTGGATTTTCCAGGCACCAGAAATACACATCAATTTCAACACACTGTAAATTTTCCAAATCTCTTTGGTTTGGCTGTATTTATTATGTCACTAGTGGAGGAAAAAAAAAGGAAAATCTTTTTGGCATAAGACCTTCAGTATTTTCTATTGCAATAGAATATGTGGAATGATGAAAAGACAGATAAAAAATACTTACAAATAAAGCTCCTTTCTGATCCTCTGGATGAGATCTTTTAACTTCAAGTTTGGCCTCTTTAGACCTTAGGAGTTTTGCCATCAATTTTCAATAGATCAAGTTTCACTTTCTCCCAAAGTTATAAATTGATAGAAACATCTACACTGATAGCTTGCTGAAAAACCTGGAACAAAAAGCCATTGCTCCTTCCAATGCAACTACACAAAAGAATCATTGTGAAGAAAATAATTTCTTTTTCATTCTGCCCCTCACATTTTGTCATCACCTCATGGACATAGGGATGGTTCAAATACAAGATCCCATCCACACTAGAATATAAAACTGCAACAGGTAAATAAACAAATAGGGATCTCATTGAATGGCCTCAGTGTGATACATACTATTTTATTTATAGAGGAAAAAAAGACATGCACAATACAAACAGGGTTTTTGTTATGTTCAAATGCTGTATAGGGATTACCTCGTAAAAATACCTTTTTCTTCCTTTTCTTTCCATACCTGTTTCATATGAGTAAGAAGCAAGGTCTGAAAACTAGTGAATAAAAGCAGTTTAAGTGTGGCTGGCTCAGGTGATGATAACCCAAACAACCAATCTTTCAGTCTGATGATCAAATAAACAAATGTAAGGACAACTCCGACAACCAGCAGCTGGGTGTGTCCCATGCATGGGGCACATGTCCTCTATTTTGCAGGGCTTCAGCTCCCAGTTCAGTGAGAGCACCCTGAACGCTGGCAGGAACAGCCCAGGACCTTCCAGTTTGTACTTTGGATTCGTTGACATGACTGTCAGGGCAAGGCAGAGTTTTTTCCTTGTTTTACTAGATCAACAGACGAGCACACAAGGTCCTAAATGAGCCGTGGCTGTTATTCTATTATATCCTCAGATCATCCTGACAGAGGCTTATAATGAAGAACCTGCCAGCCTGAAATCCTGCTCATTTCTTCTGTTTAGCTTCACAATGCACGACAGCATGAACAGGAGGAGAGACTGAAGACACTTTTTGCACTGTGTCACCTGGATACACGACCTGTCCAACCTGGAGTGCACAATTGCATCACCTCAAGTCCATCATTGCCCACACACACCCACCCCTGTGAGATAGCTCCAAGCCAACCCAAGTGTTTCCCACCTACTACAACTGGAAGAACACTGCCCAAACTCACAACTGCTTTCAGCCATCCACAAACTCCGTATTTCCCACCTGACCTTTCAGCTCAGCCCTGTCCATAACCACGGAGAGCAGACTCACTGCAGGGGAAGCCGCCTCCTCTAGTGCACGAAGTACAGATTGGACTGCAGCACCCGGCTTGACCCACCTTACACTTCCCCACAAACTTCAACTAAAAGAAAACTTCCTTAAAAAGTGTCCTGAAATAATCTGTGCTTGATTTGATGATTTGCACACTTGCACAAAAACTCTACAGCCTGTCTCTCCACAGGACCATGAATTTCCTTAGTGTAAGAATCCCAAAAGGCACACTGGCTCCTGCAGCCACATCTTTCAAAGGGCAGTATGTTAACCTTGCTATGTCTGTGGCATTCACAGAGAAACATCCCTGAATTTCTCTGCATAAACAGACAAGAAGATCATTGTACTTTTACTGAAGAAAGCTTTGGTAAGGTACAGCTCATTACATTATTGAGGTTAATTTATATTGTGCGAAGAGAAAAAAAGAATGAATAGTACATATCGACATCACATAAAGTATCAATGGATATTACAGGCCCTTTTATAGAACTTGAGGTTCTGCATCAGATACAGCTAAGTCTGAAAAAATGGGACTTGGGGAAGCTAGTCTCTTGAAATTAATTGCAAATTTACCAGCTTCTGCCCCACTCTAAAGTAAATAAGAATTACAATTACCAGTAGACAGACTATGTCTATGTCCTCTGATTTTCGTAGTTACATCCATTGGGATACATTGCAACCCCTCAGGGGAGAGAGAGGTTACAGCTGGGCCCTCAGGATTTAAAGAGATCATCGGCCCCTGTCACAAGTGGGCAACAACTTTGTCACAGTTAAGAAACCTCATCAACTAAAACAAACAAACCAACCCAACACAGGGAAAAGAAGGCAGACGTTTAACCAAACACAGATGCTTTCCTTCACACAATGGAGAAAGCTGCCCCAAACCTACTAGCACCAGAAACAAGCAAGAGAGGCTACAGTTTACAAGGTCTAGGATGAAAACCCTGAGATACAGTAACTTAGCCAGTGATGCTGGAGCACTTGAATGGTTTCTGGTGCTTGGAGCACAGACAGAAAGGAGACACTCTGCTTTGCAGGGACCAGAAATCTGTGCTCATTACAGCTATTTGCAAACACATCCTCCAACTGCCCTTTGCTTCCTCCAAACTGCCATATTCCCCTGCATTCTGAAGTATGATTACCCAGCTTTTCCGGCCCAAAACTTTAAAATGGGGAGGAAAAAGGAGGAATTTCATGCAGAAAAAAGAGGCAGGTGAGGTGACCTATCTGAATATTACTGAGTTCAGAGCAAGCATTCAACTGAACCAACAGGGTTCAGGTCTCCAGACGTCTGATTTGGAGACAGTTAAACATAAAAAGTCCCTGAATGCCACCAGGTCAGAGCGCTGGAGCCCAGGTCTTCTCTCCACCCAGCTGTCCAAGTGCTGGTCTAACAGATGCCATACATTGTATACAGACAGTTTTGAAAGTTGTGTTATCCTCTTTCACCTCCACCACATAAAATCCTTTTGGTTTTGGCCATGTCTCTTGTATTATTAAACTTTTCCTCTCATACTTTTATGCCTCCAGAAATCTTTTATAATAAAACTCATAAGCTCTCAAAATAATAAAATAAAATCAAGGACTGGAGAAATTAAAAAGAGATGCTGCTTCTTGTTCTGTCTGGGAAATCTGAGCCACTTTGAGTGAGACTGTATTTTCTTTCATTTCATGCAGGTAACAAGTCTTTTATTAAACACAGGTGCCCAAAAATTCATCCCAATGCACTGCAGGAACTTGAATGAGCATGTCCTGGGGATAATTCTAGCCTTGAGTGCTCTTGGTTACTGTACATACTTGTCTGATTAATTCCTCTTGACTTACAAAGGTATCCATCATGTCACAATGAATGATCTATGAAGCACACCAAACCTGAAACCTTCCCCTCCCCAAGCCATTTCCTCAGCATCTAAAACCAGCTCTTATCGTTTGTAATCAGTAATTAATAACAAAGCATTCTCACTAGTGCAATTTTTCTGCTAAGGTTAATGTAATATTTCATCCCAGGCCAGCTGCTGTTTTATGACTTCCAAGCACGACAGTAAGTAATGTCTCTGCATAAGAAGTCATTCACGGAGTAAATCAATTATCTCCTCTTTCATCAGCAGGCATTTTGCTGCAGCAAACGAGGCTAATTACATATGAAGTTGTTGTTTATTAACATGAGTAAACCTAAAGTTTGTCATTGCACATCGATTGTTCTCCCTCATGTCTCCATTCTGTACTTTTCCCATTAAGGAGTTTTTAATCTATGATCAATCAAATACGGGGATTATGAGCCATACTTACCATGCTGCTATCATCTGCACAGATTTGCCTACAAAGATCAGCATCAATCTCACAACATATGTTTTCAGTACAGGTAGAACTTTTGGGCCACTTCTTGCCCTTGATAAGGACACGTACATATTACGACTTGATTGCAAAGCATCAATAACTTCTAACATACTGCTCTTTAGATAAACTGCACTACTTCTCATATTTGAAAGTTCACTTCCCAGGACAGCTATATGGGCTGTCTCAGGGAAGAAATCTGAAATCCAGGACATATCTATGTAAAAACTGGAGAAAAAGGTAACAGATAGCACTGGTGTACAGTGCTTGTGTAGTTTCCTTGTCTTACTGCAATTGACAAGTAACTCCAGAGATCTGCTTTTTTCCCCTCTCCTTTCTGACTGATATAGTAATTGTCAGTCATCTCAGGCTTTTCTTGCATGATATTGCTGACAAAAAACCAAGTCTGGCTCAGGACGTTCATGACCCACAGGTTGTGCTCTGGAAGAGTATAATGAGTTTATCTTTCTTGTAGTCTGGTCACTTGCTGCTAAAGACAAACCACCAGGTGAGCTGGACCTCTCATCCTACTCAATGACCTGCTCTTTGGTTGTTGTGTTTCTGAGAATGACAAGCCAGAGCACACTGCAACAAACTGCACAGTGCTCAGCATCTCAGGCTCACCAAGGACAGAAACACCAGGTGCTAAGCACTGGAACCTTTGATACAAAGTGCTGGGGATGAGGTGTACTCAGACCACAAAGCTCACCACAAACCTCCTTCCAGGAATGGACAGGGCTGCCCACAGAGTCATCCTAGAGAGTGGGAATCAACTGAAGATGGGAAACTACAACCCAGGTGAGTGATGTGGGCTGAACTAAGTTGATATTTGCTGGTGCTATGCAGGCAGTCTAAGCCACAGATAATCACAGAGCAGCTCCCAAAAAGCAGCATTTGTGGCCTGAGGAGACTGAGGACCTATAAACACTGTCTGCAAGGCAACAGTTCACCTACTTCCCTTCTCCTTGTGGGAAGGAGAAGAGGGGAAAAAATAAAAGTAATAAAAGAAATGGGTCATTTTGGAATGACTGCACCCAACCAGTCAAACACAATTGCGTAACACAAAGGCAACAAGCACACGGTCTACAGCTCTGATTCTCCAGTTTCAGCAAATCGCTAGACCTGGCTCCAGCTACACCAAAAGCAGAAACCTAGAAATATCTCTCCTCAACAAAAAGAAATGTTTGCAAAGGCAAGTAGCATGGCAAACAGCATGACCTTTAGCAAAACAGTCACATTGATTCACAAATTAAAGTTAGGCAATGTTAAACTAGAAACTGAAACAAACTCACCCTTGGATTTGGATCCAAATCACAGAACTTTATCTTTTCTGTATTCCTCTCAGAAATCTAGACAGTTAAATTAAGAAATGGTACTACTTGCATTTAATGAGAATTAAATGTTAATCTTGACAACTAGAAGACAAAAATCTAACCTTAAAGACATAATTATTTCCCATTCTTCTAACATTTGGTCTATTTTGGTTTGAAACTTCTTGTAATTCAGTAGCACATTCACTGTACCAAATAGATCAATGTTAACCATGAAAGTGTGAGCAATGTTACCCAATTCTGAACTTCTGGTGACTTCAGCTCATGGGCTGACCCACAATTATCTGTTATTCTTGGAACAGTGGGGCTGTACACAGCCATTAAATTACAAGACACAGTTGTATATATTGTCTTCTAAGAATATATCCTGTAAGTATTTGTTTACCCACATTCTTAAATTCCTGGGGTTTCATATGCAAAAAAACCCCACAAAATCTACCCAGGATAAAATGCCAGCTTGTGTCACATTCCTGCAGGGCCCTTCATCTGTGTTCAGTTACATCGAGATTCTCCTCTTTGCTATTTGTTGTGTCTTTGAATCCTCTTTCTCTTTCCATTTATAATTATGTGGCTTTTTAATAAACTCATTAAATAAACAATCCATTTTAACTCTCAAAATTTGCCCCTGGTATCTCTGCAGCATAGTACTAAACCTTCACCCAGAAATTAAAGACTAAGCTACAGATAGTAGGGTCTGGGACATGCTGCACATTGCCTGCCGTGTATGAGGAGACCACAGCCTGGAAATTCACTTACTCAGTGTAAATCCAGTTTGGTTATATTGACTTTTCTTTCCCTCATGGTATATTAGTGCTCAGGAAAAATCTTGCAGTGAAAGCCCCAGAGAAGAAATCTTTTGTCCACAGACAAATGCACTTCCCATTTTCTGCTTTATTACCACAGGCAAAAGAGCAAACATGTTGCTCTTACTTTTACAATAATCAGAAGGCCAGACACCCAGCTGAGGCATAAATACCACATGGGCTTTGTCATGGACACTTTCTCAAGTCCTAATTCAAGTGGTATCTCTACTCATTTGTCTGCTCTTTCTCCACTCAACTTACGAACAATTATGATTAGTCCTCTGCAAATCTGACTGCAATCATAACATTCAGCCCCTACAAACCACCAAACAACCCATTCAGTCACCTTCAGATCATTGCTACATTTGAATTTTCTTGAAGCCCAATCTCTTTCTGCCCTTTTTCTTTTACTATTATTATTTTTTATTATTATTTTCCTTCTCTTCTTTTTCCCTTTCCTTTCTCTTTCCTTTTCACAATCATTCACTAGGCCAAAAAAAGATTCAAGAGACAAATGATGGCATCTGCAAACAACTCAAGTAGCTCCATAGAAGTAAACAACGGGCCAGGATCAGAGAGGCTGTTATATGTCACTACAGTAAATAACCACAGCCAAACTCCCAGCTGGTGTAAATCAACCTGTCTCCACCTGGTTTTATGAGGGCAGTGCAACTCGATATTAAACACAGAGTAGAAAAACCTGATTCCTGTTAAACTACAGCATCTGAAATCCCAGTGAGTATTGACCTTATCTGACACCTATTTCAATCAATGGCCAAACTCTCATTTCCTCAGGCCAGGAGCACACAGAATGCAAGGCAGAATGGGCCCTTAATACACGTCAAATTTAAAGTTTCCTACCCTTAAAAAATCACAGCTACACCTAGCTTGTAGTAACCCAAAACCACAGCTTCAGGGCATCTTTCTGACCTAAGTCTGGCACTTAGATCACACATATTACTTTGAACTACCAAAACCTGCTCAATCAGCTGTGCTGCTGCTCTGAGGCAGCTAAACTGAATGCCAGAGAGTTTCTGTGATGGCACACACAGCCACTAGCACACAGGAGAGAAATGTGGATTCACAATAGCAGGAGTCCAACAGGTTCTGACAGTCAGAGGTAAAAGATCTAACTGTTTCCATTACCTAGATCAGTAAGAGAGATTTTGGCCAAAAATGTCTTCATAGAATCAAAGAATGGTTTGGGCTGGAAGGAACCTCAAAGATCATCTTGTTCCAACTGCCATGAGCTCTACCCTCCACTAGAGCTTCCATCCAGCCTGGCCTCGTCTTCTTGCATATTTATTATATATTGACTTCTGAGCTGGCTTTACAAATGGCTGATTGCAACTGCTTCAGCAAGGAAACATGAGAGATCCAATCTCCGTCCCCCCACCCTTGCAAGTATAGGTGAACTCTTGAGGAACAAGCACCCTCCTGCCAAAATACACACCAGTCTCTAATATGCCACCTTAAGAAAGGTGAGACAGACATCTCTTCGGGCACAAATGAAAAAAAAAAATGAACCATATATGTGATGAAACATTCTAGGTGTTATCTCCAGTCTGTTGTTTCCTCTGGCAGTCTCTACTCACTGCTTTTTCTTGTTACTGTTTTCCCAGACTGCATATACTCATTTGTCTGTCCCTCTAGTACTGAGGGCAGCATGCAAAGCCCCTTCCAAGAAAATCAAGTGCCAACTAAAACCAAAGAAAGAAACAAAATTTAAAAGCTTGATAAAAATGGGTATCAGCAAGTTGATGGAAACAGTTGTGCATAAAGAACATCATCTCTTTAATTCAGCATCAGCTGCCAGAACTGCTGCATTTCCTCACACATTGACTTTCTGGCTGGCTCACAGGTGAGCCCAGAAAGGGATTCTAGTGGTTCACTTGGTCAGGGTACACAGAAAGGAAGGAGCTGTCAGCTATGTCCCCTGCTTCAGGAAGCTCAGGAAATCTTTTCAGTTGTCCAAGTTTGCAAGGGCTCTGGGATTATGACCCTTCAGTGGATGGGGATGTTTCTTTGCTATGGCTTGGCCTTTAATAATGTTAAAGAGCAAAAGGTGTTGACTGATACACAGACCTCAGAGAGACTAATTACCTAGCCAGTCGCTTCTCCTTTACCTGCTCCTCTTGAACACCTGCAAAGAGTCTTTAAATTTGACCTGCAAATGCTAATAGTTTTCCTTTGCAGCACTGGATTGCTCCTCTTCAGGGCTTCTGCATGCACTTTCCATTTATGCAATGCTGACTCCCATAATGGTCAATAAAGGGCTGTGTAATAGTATGGCAAACCTATGTTCCCAGCCAGGCCCAGAATTCGAATTGAATTAGAAAGTCAGCCTGTGTTCATAAAAACAACACTAACGAGCAAATGGAGCTTTACTGCCCTGCATAAGAGATATCACATATCATTGGGCTGCTGTCAATTCTTTATGTAAATACTTTAAATCCCTCAGACTTCGTTTTGCACACTATATAGTGAGTCTCTTTATAATCAAATAGTATTTAAAACATTTACTGCCTTGTTAAATCTAACAAGTTAGATTTACTGGGATAGTCACTTTCCCTAATAGCCAATTTAGTAAAACTCAATGTATTCATTGATGGATAAATATATAATAGGCGGTTGTTAAACTTTAATAAATATGTTTAATAGTCAGCTGGCATTTTCTCTCAATGGCAGCACTTCCTCTCAGCTGCCAACAGGAAATGCTTCTCCTGAATGTGCCAATTCAGCCCACATGTAGGGAATAAATTGATCTAGAGGAGCAAACAGGAACATGAATTTCAGGTAGTTTTCCTATGCTGCTTGTCACAAGAAGAGCAATAACTGAGGTTATTGCTCTGAGGTCCTAAACTCCCATCAAGACAGTCAGGTGTTGAATTGTACACAGTGTGAGGAAGAACATGAGCTACAGTGTTTGTCTAGACTCCATACAAGCCATGTACCAGGACAGGAAAGGCAGCTGGCTACCTGAAAGTCATATAAATGATATTCATGTATTATTGTTGCAATGTGCAGTCTTACTGCACTCCTTGTCTCATACAGATCACATCACATTCTCTCACCCCACCCTGCCAGTCTGTGTCAGTACAATACTTCAACTTTAAGCTAAATCTAAAAAAGTATATGCTTTTAAGGCTTTTGGGTACCTAAGAAAAGATTTTGGAGAAGTCCACATCATTAAGATGACTAAAAGCCTTTAAAAATCAGGCTTTTAACTCAAACTGTAGAATGCTACAGCTAAACCCTGCAGGTTCCAGGATCAGTTCTCCCGAATGAAGGCAGCTGTTGCTCGTAAATAAGAAAACCAGACCAAAATATCATCAAAAGAGGCTGTATTTTTATGCTGGATTGGGAAGCTTAATTATAGCCACAAGACACTCACCTGGGTGGGATTATACAGTTCCTGGAGTGGGCTCCTGGATCCCTTCCGACAGCAAATGTCCATCCCGAATGGATTTCTACGCATTACTGCAAGGGGAAATTGAAATTAGTACAGGTTAGCAACACTGGTTAGCAGAAGGCAATTGCAATACCTACAGCAAGAAAAGACTTCCTGACAGATCATAGGATTCCAGACAGTGTTGTCACTTAACTCCTGATTTTCCTTTCCCTAGCAACTGTCCAAGAGCTAAATCCTTTATCTATTGTGGAAGTTACTGAAAATAAAAGCTCCCTTATAAAAGTTGTTATGCAACAACTCCCAGTTTGAGTGCACAAAAATTTAAGCATGGGGACCAAAACAACACAATTTTCAGCAGTGCCAGACACCAATTTCTCTGATCACCAGGGAGGAGTCAGATGGATTCCTGTAATCAGCACCTCTGAGAGGCAATGTTTGAACCTGTCTCAGCCTAAACACAGATATATGCATGATTTTAAAGCTTTTGGCCTAACTCTTCTGTTCCTCCTAGAATAGGTACTCATCAGTACACAACACACATACAATCACACACTGCTGCCCTTCTTGCCACAATTTTGTTCTACATATTACAACTGGAAATTTGACTAATCCACAGAACAACATGCACTGTGTTATACCATTAAAGACCAGCTGGTTTTCAAACCAAAGCCATTGTCAAAGGTCTGATCAAGGAGCATTTTGGATGACAAATTTCTCAGGAGAGGTGTTGACCTGAGCCCCAGCAGGGATGGAGACCATCAGCTTCAGGTTAGACTTTTGTGGCCATAAAACTCTGTAAGAAGACTTTCAGTTCTAACCACTTTCTATAGTCAGGAGGAAAACAAGAGCTGCTAATCTCACATGGCCCACATCATCTGCTGCTAACACCCTTCTGTCCCAGCTCACCCTGGAACTCCAGAAAGAGCATCAGGCTGTCAGACACCCACATCAGGCATTGCAGTGAGGGAAGATTTGTCTGAGGAAGATTTGTCTCATTAACCTTTGATTAAGACATAATCAAAAAAAAAGGGAAGAAGATGTTTCTGCTGGGAACATCATGTTAGGCTGAGTCAGGCATGCTTTTACCACCCCTTGCCACATTTTGTAACCAGAAACTATTGAAGTGTCCTAGAACAATGAGCTGCACCACTTGCAGACATGATAGAGTGGGCTTCAAGCCAAGTCAGAGAATACAGTCCAGTAATGCTGTAATACTGAGGCCTAATATGCAATCATAATTGATACATCAAGTAATAGAAACCACAGAAAACTGTACGCAGGCCAATCTGGAAACATAATTGATTCCTTCACTCACTTCATATCTATTTTTCAATAGGAGTTAATTATCTAATAACATGCTGGGTTGCTTTTTCCCTAAGCAGACAGATTCCACAGGTCTTGTGGCTGGAGGCAGAAATACTCAGTAAACAAACTGGCTTCCATTTTCTTCACAATTAGGACAGTAATGCTAGTAGAGGCAATAATTTTATTTGACACATTTAAACACCTGATTAAATTCTGAGCATTTTTAGTCACGCAGACAAGTATTGCAATTCCTCCATTTCTGTGCTAACATGTCTTTTTAAAAAACAACTTACAATATGTTTTAAAAAGTTAAAACTTTAAAAAATATTTCACAGAAATGTCAGCTTCCAGAGCCTGGAAGTGGTTTTTAGGAAGAAAATACTGAAGTGAGGATGTTAGACATCCAGCAGCCCTTCTAACTACAGAGCTCCTGTCCACCTTATCCCCTCCCTGCAAAATGCTCTCTTGTACCAGAAGTGTGTCCAGAGAAGCTTTCAAAATAATTTTGTAGACCCTTTCTCAATAAAGAAATCTTTCCAAAATGAAGCCTTCTAGTCAAGGGCAAAGCACATTAAAATACCACAGCAGGGGGAAAAAGGGAGAGGGGAACATTTCAGAGTATCCAGCTCATTAGACTGTGATAACTAAGGTCCTGCAACACTGAAGAATAACAATTCTAGTGCGGTGTTCCCTAACTAAAAGTGTTATTTCACTTTTCATTTCCATTAAATACAGTAAATAGTACCATGCATAAATGTATCCATCCCTTCCTGCTTCACTTAGCCAGCAGGTATCAACACTTTATATGCAGCAGTAACAGCAAAGATTAAATTATTTACACAACATGAAAGATTTGTTTCCAGATGTAAATAGACAATAAAAAAGCCATCTCCCCAGCAAAAGCTAAATGCTAATGTAGAGTGTTAATCATAATGGCAATTGAACCTATTTTATCATTTCCAGTATTACTTTATTGGTTTGTTTTTTTCAATAAAGCCTTTAGAATCAGACTGTGGGGTTAGCATAGCCACACTGCACTTGGTTTCCTGTTTATTGATGTCAGGAACAGCACTCCCTCATACAACTGTACACAGCACATCTGTGCACACCTGGAAAGTACTTGTGCCTGGAATTTAGCTGCAGCATCAAAATAAAGGTGAATACTTCCTTTTGTCAGCAGAAATCCAACCTGCACTGTTTTTACAACTATCCTTACACGAATAACTATCAGGCATGTTTTTATACAGTTCAAGACACTTTCTGGCATATCTGTGGGTAAACTCACCTCTCAGGGCTCCTGCAACCTGTTTTCTACTGTCTCAGCTTCTCTGAGGCAGTGCTTCATTATGCCAATGACAAAACCTCTTGGGCCTGAACCTGACCTATAGCAATCTGCAGTAAGAAGAGCTGTAGTATGGAGAGTAGCTATAGCTCTACTAATTTTAACAACACTTTTGCTAAAGATCCATCACACCATTGCGGAAGTGAAAATTTAAAAATCAAGCCCTTTATCCTCACCACATCTTCTTATTAGCATAGTAAATATCCAAATCTACATATTATGGCTTGGGCTGATCTCCATACATAATTACAGTTAATTATAATCTAATGGTAAGTACTGCATATGCATGGCTTCAAGAACCATTCAAAAGATCACTGTTCATACACACCAAGAGTGTGAAGCAGCTGATAAAGAAATTTAGAATTGTCTAGATTGTAAAAGACCTTTCAGATCAGCAGCATTCAGTGCCTTTAATGATTAAAGAGTAGTGCTAATACTGCAAGTGCAGCAACAACATGAATCCCCTGAATTTAGCCAGGAGTGTGAGCAATTGTATGAATCGTCAGTTTGTTACTTAAATACAAGAGCTGCAAAAGCAAGACCTTTGTTCCATCCCCAGGAATGATTTGTCAGAAATGCAGTCTTGGCCCATGTTGCTAAAATATGTGTGGAACCACTGGTTATGAATCTAATAAGGAAGTTTGTAGAGGATGCTATCTAGGTACCAAATTTCAATTTCTCAAAAGAGAAAGATAAACAGCCCTGCTTATCAACACAACAATCAGTTGTGTATGCATAAATAGAGAGGAGCGTGTAGGCCTTAAATCACCTCAGAACAGAAGCAACTGTGCACAGCTCCAACATCCAGAAAACTCCATTTAGACCCACCAGTACCAAGAGCAGGAATTTGACCTGTGAATTACAGTGCACTAAGCACAAGAACACCGAAGATCATTCACATGGAAACATGTAAGCCAGGCTTAATGTGTCACCTGTCTTTGGCAGAAGGCATTTCTGATGCACTTGGTAACCTTCAAAGACCCTATCCCAGAACAGGAGACCTCTGGAGAAAATACTGAATATAAGAAGCCACATCAATACAATTTCTGCCTCTCCCTGTCAGGAGCTGTAAAAAAAACTGAGACAGGGGACATGGTAGCACTTCTATTGGGAGATGACTGGCCTAAAATGTATGTGAACACTGGGACTACCTAGACAAAGTGAAAGGGGATCAGAGAAATCATGGGAACCAAGATTTTTGGAGACTGAAAGCCATAAAGGTGACCTTCTCACAAAGTGTCAGAAGGGCAAATCAATTTCTCGCAAGGCTGCGTGGGATTAAATCCCAGAGGAGGCTCTGCTAGAAGAGACACACAAAATAGCTGCCACTTCTTCCTCAGTACTGAGAAAGACAAACAAGTGGCATTTCAAGCATGGGTGCATGCATTCAGCAGCCATCTCTATCACTACCATTCTACTATCTCATAGATGTCTGAGGCTCCAGTTTCCAAGGCTTCTGTATATTAAAGAGTCCCCAGCTGCTATCTAGCAACTGCCTCCCTACTTGGTAACATTTAATTTACATTGCTTGGACTGTTCTAATTACTGGCATGATAACAAAAGCCAAATGTAAAAAATTTACCTCTGTTCACTGCCTCTTAAATTAAGTCTCATATTACAAATATTTGAGAAAAGTTCTGAGGACATATTAATATTTAACTTTTCATTACACTGGTCTACAAAGAAGAAAAATCCTTAATACAGCATTGCTTAAAGCTGACATACATAATTCATTCCTCCTATTGGGATACAAGTTTTCTCACTGAGGAGGAAAGTGTACACTGGCAGCAGTATGGTGAGACTCCAGTTGAGGAACAGATCCTGTCCTTTTTTTAAAGAAACAAGTCCAATATATTCCTCTTTTTGGTCTGATTGCTCTTCATTTTTTTGTCTGATTTCTGCATGAGAGGCTGAAAATGGTTGCTCCTTTTGGCTGAAGCACACTGCTCTCCAACTAATCCATTGCTCTCTTCCTGCCCAACCACCCCTAATTTCAGGCCAGAGTTAATGCTTTCCATGGAGCATCTTCTGGACAGCAAAGAGCAGGTACATAACATGGTAGCTTTTCCTTGAGCTGTAACCCTCTGGGTTAGGGCCAGCCATTCACCTAAATATTCCCTACCCAACCTAGACAGAAAAATCAGTGCCAACTGGTCAAGGCAAGATAGCAGCACAAAAATGGTTACCTACACCTTTGCCATCTCTAGCCATGCTTACACAAGCTACTGCCTTTAAACTTTCTGAATTTTTAAATCAAAGCAAAAATAAATAATTATACCCATACTGAAAGTTCAGAGATTCTCTTCAGCTAAAGACCTGTACATGGCTTTTCTTGCACTGATTTCTGCTACTACCCCAATGCAGCACAGAAGATTACTTCTGTTTGGTATATAGGATGAAGTTTTGGAATATATATGTCAATACTACACCAAACACCTTAACCACAGTGGGACATCCATAGCCCAATTGTAAACATTCTTCTGTAGATGGTATTATAAAACAATGCTCTGTCTGTACTGGCAAGAATTATGCTCAAGGCAAGCTGGTCATATGGAATACAAATCAAGAAAGGTTCAATTCAACAACATTTTGTACATCCAATGTTCTTGAAGCATGATAACACACAGGGCAGAGTTAAAGTAAGTGACTCAAGGAAGTAGCCCTTTCCCAGAGTTCCACAGAGGTTTGGGACCTTTTTTGTTGTTGTTGTTCCATTTGGAACATCTTGTGCACATACCTTTCAGACAGTCAGCTAAAATCATGCTGAACAAGCTTGGGATTAGTAAACATCTTGTTCTGCTTCAGGAAAACAAGTCTTCTATAATAATTTACAACAATTTGCTCTGCAAGACTTCAGCCAAGTTTAAATCACAGGCAAAACAGGAAACTTAGAAACTTAACTCATTTCAAATGTCATTAAAATTCCTATGCTCCCTTCTACAGAGCAATCAGGCTAAGGACACCAAATGGTATGAAAGAGTTAATTTTTAATCAGCGACCAGGAACATGAGGAGCGAATGCAAATGCTGTCACCCAGCACTGGCTACAAAGCCTGAGTAAGGAGACTTTGAGATAGCTCTCCAGGCAATGATTTATGAACACTAATCCTTCAGCAGGGGTTCACAAAGATCAATGGATTGATAGCAACATCTTGTGACATCTGGGGCCTTATGCTTTGCTGCATTCAGGTCAGGATTTTAGACTAAAATATTGGTCCTTCAGCTGTAGACCGCAGGTACAAGGATTTATGACTAAACTCCTGTCTGGCCTCTTTTCTTAAGATACCACTGCAGCTTTCTTCCCTGGAGCTTGAGAGATCTATTTTTAGAAGGTAAAAGCGAGATTAGGTATTGTATATAAGCATGTGAAGTCTTAAACCCAGAGAATGTGACAATTTTTTTTTATATCAATGGAGAATAGATTTTACCTTACACCAGACAGTAACTACAAAAACAAGGGTTTACTTAGCTTGAGAAACAAACAAAAATGAATACAACAAAAGCAAAGGATAAAAAATAAAGAAGACATCACACCTTAGTGAAATGATTATGGCTGAGAAGAGCAGAAAAGATGCAAATTATGGGGCCAGGGACCAGCAGAGTAATAGTCCCCACTTACCAGGTCAGAAAAGTAGAGGCAAAGACCTTAAAACTTCCACCAAACCTATTAGTTGCCACAGACTGAATTAATGTTAAAAGTGAGGTTTCTATAAGCTACTCATTTAAGCTCCTACAATTAACAGAGAACCACACCTGCAGAGATGGACCACCCCAAGGGGCTCTGGAGGTGGCTCCTCTCCTTTCCACTGACCAGCAACCCTAAATGGTTGAGGTAACTTGAAATAAATCCTGGCACAGCAAGGAAATGAATCTCAACGTTTGTTTCTTGGCTCTAATCATTAATTATAAAAGTTGTAAATGCCCTCCAAAGAACAGAGAGATATTTAATTCCTTTTTGCTTTAGACAGTTTTCCAGAAATAAATTTGTATTTTATCCTGTTTGTTCTCAGATTAGCATGGGGATGGATTTAATTGGGCACAGTGGGGAAGTTAATATCCTTGGGTGAAATTATGCAGAGAGACTTAGATCCTTGGTCACCCTACGGACATTGCATGTGGCATAAATTAGCACAACATCTTTCCTGTTAATGAACAATGAGAAACTTTTTTCCAGTAATTTTTAAAAAATGTTAATCTATACAGCATTTCTTTAGAAGTCTCAAGAACTTATCCACAAACCTAAATCAAGAGACTTTTCCACAGGCTTTACTACTCCCATGATTTATCTCAAACACACAGACTCCCGTGAGTTCTTGTGGGTGCAAACTACAAACTGTAATAAACTTGGTCAGAACTTTTCTGATACAACTTTGTTTTCTCTGGCATGAAAGGCAGATCTGGGGGCATCACAATATTTCATAGGTCCATTCTGGATGGATCACAGACCACCTCAACTGTCTGCTCACTCTGAGAATGCTGTAATTTAATTTATGCCATCGATTAGCAAAGCCTGATGCCACAAAAAAATCGACCAAAATACTATATTTCTTTTCTCGCTGAACTACTTCTAAGTGCTCATAAATGAATAAAATTTTACCATTTATATCAACTTCAGGTTTTTTTGTTTCATTTTTTTCCATCTCAAATGCAACTTTCTACAACTGAAGTTAGAAGCTTAGAAATTGTGACTTGAACTATATGTATTTCACAAACAAACATGTGCATTACGAATTTGCATGAAGGGACACTGTGGCTCCAGTACATCAAATGCAGAGAAAAACTATTTCTGGACATTATTTCCTGCTTTTCCACTACAAGTCAGGCATGTGTTTTGCCAAATGAGACTGCAATTATCTGGGAAGGCAGGAAGATTTCTAATGAGGCTTACAGGTTTCAAAACATTCTTTCCTTCAGTTTCTAGATACTCACTGTAACAACATCAGCAGGCACATCTGCTGCTGGGTTGTCTAGCAAAAAGCTAAATGCTCT